>JAJHZJ010000636.1:3621953-4056953 GCA_023548195.1 Bettongia penicillata ogilbyi
GTTAACTTTACTTTTTATTTATGTGACCATGGAAAAATAGTACAAAGACTTTTTTTTTGAGCCTCCTCTTCCTCAGTGAAAAATGAGAATGGATTATACTACCTACCTTCCATGACTTCTGAGAATTGAATGGACTCATGCTTTCCAAAACCTTTTTAATTTTAAAGCCCTCAATAAATGCAAAATTATTTTTATAGCAAAAGGCATTAAGAATTACCCCACAAACATGGTTTTCTCTAAAACCAAATGGAAAGGATATAAACAGGAAAAGCAGAGTGCATCCACATTTTTTTTTAGAACCCCTGAATGATTCTCATCAAGTCTGTTGACTGATTTCTTTCAGGTTGACCATAATTTCTTTTGGTTCTGGGAATGTGTTTGGGAAGAGACTTGTTTGATTGATCCTTGGCACTAGATGATGAAAAAGGGCATTTCAGTACCCAGGGGCCATGTCTGTGACATGGCTTGTCTCTTCTTCAGTGTGGCGTGACTGGGGGGCAGGCAGATTGCTTTGCCTGATAGAACTCTCATTTTCCCAAGCTGTGCTATGCACAGAGCCCTAATTCAAGCCATTTCCCCCATTAATGCCACCTCTGCTCGAATGCCTCATTGCATACCAAATGTCAAACTCTAATAGGATAATCTGGCTTTAATGGAGAACAGACAGCTAGGCTGATCAGGTGTTTAAAGAAGGATTATTAATGAAAATGAGAAAAGCGGTATATTTAAGAGAGAATGTCAAATGAAGAGAACATTGGGACAAGATAATGGTCCCCTGCTGCTAGCAAAGAATGACTGTAAAGGCAGAGTATCTGCTTTCAAAACAGACCCAGTGATGCTTTATCTAGGATGAATGGAGATCACACCTTGCAGTGGGGGAGGGTAGCAACTCTTCTGAGCATTAGATGGTTTTTAAAAAAATTTTCCTTACAATATCTTGGTGACAGTATTGAGGATTGGGTAGTGGAGGCAGGCAAGTGCATCATGCAAGAGCCTTGAGAACAGAAGTTGTTTCATTCTGCATATTTGTATCCCAAACATCTAGCCCAGTGTCTGGTACTTAGCAGACTTAAATGCCTTGTGATCGATGGATTGATTCTTCAAGAACTAAGACCTCTAAGAGGAATTGATAGGGTCAGAACAATGAGAAACAATAAATGAGGAAGGTCCATGTGGGTTTGGCAAAGTCTGAAAGCAAAAGATGGTGTTGGGAGGCTGGGAGATGATGCCATGACATGCAAGTGAATTGTATTTAAGCAAGGGAGGCTATGCAAAGTCACTAGCATCACTTTCTCCTCTGGAGGCATCTTGGTCCAATGGTCAGATATAGATCAGGATGCCTGAAGATGGCTCAATGGGAGATCTTGGCCTTTTTTTAAAAATTTTTAAAATTTTTTATTTCTTTTTAACACAGTTTGTAACAGATAAAAGCCACTCAAACTTTTGGTCAGGTGATACATCTTTTTTAAAGCATTTACAATATGGACCACAAAAGAATTTTTTTTTAAACATTAACCAACTGAGACACAGATAATATTTATGTTGCTAACTTCACAAGCTCTTGACCTAATTGTCTCCACAGTATTATTAAGAATTAAAGGACCCTAACTTAATGTTGTTGGTCTAAAGTCCTAATGCCTAATAGTTTAATTTTAGACAATCTTGGATGTTCCCTTACCCATAATCTATAATTGAATAGATCTGGTATTAAGCTTACAAACATTTTGACTATAGGAAATTGCCACCAATAGTAAGGACTTTGCAGGGATACAATATCTCCCCAACTTCATGTCAGCTCCAGGCAGGATTAGATAATCCATTTGCATTCAGTCAGGCTTAAAGTCTGCCAGGTGTCAGTGGGAAAATTGAGTCAGGAGAATCCCACCTCAGCCCATGCTGAACAGCCACTCTTCCACCCTTCCCTTGAGATCACCTATGCAGTTCATTACCGGCATCTCATCAGCTTACAGATCTTGGCCTTTTTAAGCTAAGGTCTTTCCCAATTCTCAGTTTGACTGAGGCAATGCCCATTCAGTGATTAAGGCTAGGTAAGAAATGAGGCAGAGAATGTACTCTTTACCTGTTCAAAAAAAAAAAAAATCAGTCTCGGAGGGGAAGACCTTCAGAGTTTCTGGACAAAATAGAAACAATTGCTATGTGCATTCACTCTGAGCCAATCAGGGCTTAAACAATGACCAAATGAGGTTTGGCCTGTGACCAACTGGCCAATCGATGAGAGTCAGAGTGATTTGATTGGGTCACAGGCAGCCACACTCTCTGTAAAGCCCTCTGCAATCTGGTTTCCAAAATGTCATTCAACTGAAACTGTTCTTTCCAAAGTTTCTAACAATCTCCTAAAGATCAGATCTAATGACTTTTTTTCAGTCTTCATGTCTTGACCCTCTGAAACATTTAATCCTGTTGAGATCTACTCTTTCTAGATAGTCCTCCATGGATTTTTTATGATATTCCTCTCTCTCTCCTGGTTCTTCCTCTACCTTGTAAACACCACATCAAGGTTCAACTACCATACTGATGGTAAGTTCTTCAGTTTGAAAAGGCTACAAGCCAAGACCGAAGTGGAGGGAGTGTTGGTGCATGGATTTATGTTTGCAGATGATTGTGCACTCAATGCAACCTCTGAAACTAAGATGCAACAAAGCATGGATCAGTTCTCTGCTGCCTGTGCTAATTTTGGCCTAATAATTGACACCAAAAAAATACAGGTGCTCCATCAGCCACCACCACACCATCCATATGTGGAACCATAAGTTACAACAAATGGAGAAGTTTTGAATGTCTGTGGATAAGTTCACTTACCTTGATAGTGTACTTTCCAGGGATGTACACATTGACTATGAAGTTGATGCATGCATTGCCAGTGTTTGGGGAGGCTCAGAAGAAAAGTCTGGGAGAGAAGAGGTATTAGACTGACTACCAAAACTGAAGGTCTACAGAGCCATTGTGCTGACCTCATTGTTATATGCTTGTGAAACATGGACAGTCTACCAGCGCCATGCCAGGAAATGGAATCGTTTTCCTTTGAAGTCTTAGGAAGATTCTAAGGATCACCTGGCAGAATAAGGTACCAGACTGAAGTCCTTGCTCAAGTTGAACTGCCAAGTATTCAAAACTATGCTTCAGAGAGTGCAACTCTGATGGGCTGGCCACATTGTTTGAATGCAAAATATATGCTTGCCAAAAAGACTATTTTATGGAGAATTCGCATTGGGCAGGAGATCACATGGTGGCCAGAAGAAATGATAGAAGGACACTCTCAAGGTCTCTCTCAAGAACTTTGGATTTGACTGTGCAACATGGGAGACACTGGTACAGGACCTCTCAGCATGGCATGCCCACATAAGAAAAGGTGCTGTGCTCTTTGAGCAAAGTACAATTGAGACAGCACACAGTAAATGCAGGATGTGCAAATTTGGGATATTCACCGCAAATATTCACATGGAATATCTTTGCCCAACCTGTGGTAGAGCATTCCAAGCTCGTACTGGTCTGATCAGCCATAGTCGGACACACTGAAATTTCACTTTACAATGGTGATGTCATTTCGGTCCTCTTCAAAGATGGAGAACAACTAACCAAACTGGTTCTCCATCCACTTGTCTTGTTGACAGTTCTTCCCAGTTTCCATTGCTGATTATTTATTACAGTAATGTAATATGGCCACCAATTGTGGCTATATAACCCTAAAACTTTGTCCTGGGCCTTATTCCCTTTTTTCTCTATTTCTGTTGTTCACTCATTTTCATTCGTGTCTGACTCTGTGACCCCTTTGGGGGTTTTCTTAGCAAAGATGCTGGAGTAGTTTACCATTTCTTTCTCCAGCCTATTTTACAGATGAGGAAACTGAGGTAAACAGGGTTAAGTGTTTTGCTCAAGATCACATAGCTAGTGTCTGAGGTCAGATTTGAATTTGGGAAGATGAGTTTTCCTGACTTCAAATCCAACACTCTATTCACTGTGTCACCTAGCTGCCCCTTTTTCTCTATATCGGGTTTTAACCTGAGGTCCATAAACTTCCTAAAAGCAGTTTTAATAAACTTTTTGATATTTTGATTGTATTTCAATACAGTTAGTTTCTTTTATAATCCTATACATGTAATTTTATGCATTTAAAAGCACTCTTCTGAGTAGGGTTCTATAGGCTTCACCAGTATCACCAAAGGAGTCTTTGACATAAAAGAAGGTTAAGAACTTTTGTTCTACATCCACCTTCAGTGTCTGTATCAGCTCTAATCATTTCAACTATCATCTTTATGCAGATCACACATACACACAAGCACACACATGCACACGCACACACACAAGCACACACACACACACACACAGCTATAGCATCTATATAGATCTGGTCTCTCTTGAATTCCTATTCCACATCACCAATTGCCTACATTTCATACTGGATGTCCTGTAGGCATTTCAAATTCATCATGTATAGAACATATAGCACTCTTTCTCCCCATGAAATCCTCCCTTCCTCCAAACTTTTTCATTATTAAGGGTAGCACCATCCTTCTTTGACCTACGTTATTCGCTGAATCCTCTTAAAAGCCTCTGAGGTAGGTTGGATTGATATCATTACTTCCATTTTATAGATGAAGAAATACAGACTCAGAGAGATTTAAGTGGCTTGTAGAAGTTCATCCATCAATTTAGAAACAGAGTCAGAACCAGAATCCAATGCACTGCTCTTTTTCTTTTAAAATTCAAATTAAATTTTTAATATTGTATGCTGAATCCACCAACAGACATAAACACTTCAACATAAAACAAGGAATAAGAAAGGGGCATATGTAAGAAACTAAATTTCTGTTAGATATAGTTTGCTTTTTAAGAAATACGTATGTATATATAATGTATGCACACACATATGTACACAAATGCATATATATGTTTTATATATGTATGTGTGTATGTTTATAATACAGACATAAACATACACAATTTAATGGTATAAAGGAAGGATTGGCAGAATCCCTGTGGTTATTGGACAAAATAGAACCAAAAAGACCTAATGTTTTTCTGGTGTAAGGTTTACCAAATGCTTATTTTTTTCTTTTTCTTTTTTTTTTTAAAATATATATAATTTATTAATTTCTCTGTTCTTAACATTCACTTCCACAAAAATTTGAATTCCAAATTTTCTCCCCACTTCTCCCCTCCCCCCATCCCAGTACAGCATACACCCTATCCACCCTGTCCTCTAGTCTGTCCTCCCTACTATTACCCTTCTTCCATTCCCCCTTCCCTTCAATTTTCCTGTAGGGAAAAATAGATTTATATACTCCATTGCCTGTATAACTTAATTTCCAGTTGCATGCTAAAACAATTACTGACATTCATTCTTAAAGCTTTGAGTTCTATATTCTCTCCCTCCCTCCCCACCCACCCTCATTGAGAAAACAAGAAATTCAATATAGGTCATATATGTGTAACAATGCAAAGCACTTCTATAATATTTATGTTGTAAAAGACTAACCGCATTTCCCTCTGTCCTATCCTGCCCTTCATTTATTCCATTCTCTCCCTTGACCTGTCCTCCCACAATAGTGTTTGCTTCTGATTATCCCTTTCCCCAATTTGCTGTCCCTTCTATTATCTTCCCTCTCCTATCCCCCTCCCTCCTTGCTTTCCTATAGGGTAAAATAGATTTCCATATCCAATTGGGTATGTGTTATTCCCTCCTAATCCAAATTCCATGAGAGTAAGGCTCAATTATTTCCTTTCATCTTCCCCCTCTTCCCCTGCATTGTAAAAGCTCTTTCTTCTCTCTTTTTTGTGAGATGATTTGCTACATTTCTACCTCTCCCTTTCTCTTACGCCTAATACATTTCATTCAACAGTAAATTTTATTTTATTTCAGGTATTCTCCCTTCATATTCAGCTCACCCTGTGCCCTCTATGTATATGTGTATATTTATACATAAATATACACATATACATAGATACATATGTCCATATACATATGTACACATGTATAATATACATACACACATACACACATGTACACATACATACCTACACATATATAATATATATATATTTCCTCTGACATATATTCCCTTTAACTATCCTAATACTGAAAAAGATCTCATGAGTTACAAATAACGTTTCCATGGAGGAATGTAAACAGTTCACCTTTAATGAGTTCCATAAGGCTTCTCTTTCCTGTTTACTTTTTCATGTTTCTCTTGATTCTTGTATTTGAAAGTCAAATTGTCTATTCAGTTCTGGTCTTTTCAACAAGAATGCTTGGAAGTCCTCTATTTCATTGAAATTCCATTTTTTTTCTCCTGAAGTATTATGCTCAGTTTTGCTGGGTCGGTGATTCTTGGTTTTACTCCTATCTCCTTTGACCTCTGGAATATCATATTCCAAGTCCTTTGATCCCTTAGTGTAGAAGCCGCTAAATCCGGTGTTATCCTGATTGTATTTTCACAGTACTTGAATTGTTTCTTTCTGGCTGCTTGTAATATTTTCTCCTTGACTTGGGAATTCTGGAATTTAGCTACAATATTCCTAGGAGTTTTCCTTTTGAAATCTATTTCAAGAGGTGATTGATGAATTCTTTCTATTTGTATTTTACCCTCTGGTTCTAGAATGTCAGGGCAGTTTTCCTTGATGATTTCTTGGAAGATGATGTCTAGGCTCTTTTTTTTGATCATGGTTTTCAGGTAGACCAATGATTTTTAAATTATCTCTTCTGGATCTGTTTTCTAGGTCATTTGTTTTTCTAATGAGATACTTCACATTGTCTTCTATTTTTTCATTCTTTTGGTTTTGTTTTATAATTTATTGGTTTCTCATAAAGTCATTAGCTTCCATCTGCTCCTTCCTGATTTTTAAAGAACTCTTTTCTTCAGTGAGCTTTTGAACTTCCTTTTCCATTCAGCTAATTCTGCTTTTTAAAGCAATCTTCTTCTCATTGGCTTTTTGGACCTCTTTTGTCATTTGGGTTAGTCTATTTTTAAAGGTGTTATTTTCTTCAGCATTTTTTGGGTCTCTTTTAGCAAGCTGTTAGCTCATTTTTCATTATTTTCTTGGATAAGTTTCATTTCTCTTCCCAGTTTTTCCTCCACTTCTCTTACTTGATTTTCAATATCCTTTCTGAACTCTTCCATAGCCTGAGACCATTCCATATTTCTTTTGGAGATTTTGGATGTAGAAGCCTTGACTTTCATGTCTTCCTTTGATGGCATGCTTTGTTCTTCCTCATCCTAAAGAATGGAAGAAAATACTTTTTCATCCAGAAAGTAACCTTTTATAGTTTTCCTTTTTTTCCTTTTCTTTGGGCATTTTCTCATCCAGTTACTTGACTTTTGAATCCTTTGTCAAGTAGAGGGTTTATTCTAGGGACCTGTAAGTTCTCAATTCCTCCAAGGTGGCACATTCAAGGGAGAGGAGTTTTCTCCTCTCCTGACCTGCACTCTGGTCTGGGAGTAACCATGAACACTCTTTCCTGCCCAGGATCTTCAAGTAGGATTACCTCTCCAGAGTCTCTAACAGCTCCACCATGCCAGAGCTCCTCATTCCCCCAGGGCCTCCATTCAGGACTGAGACCTAGATCCGCTATTCGATTCCTCCAGTATCCTTAGGCAGGGGCTTCAAAAGTGGTTATTGCTTCCTCAGTGGCTACTGATGCCCTGGGGTTGGGGCTGGGGTCAGACCGCATACCCCTCTCACCCAGGTGAAAGAACTTTCTCACTTTGAAGCTATCTTTGGCATTTGTGGGTTGAGAAATGTGGGAACTGCAGCTGCTACCCATGATTCTGAACCCTAAAACCTGCTCCAGTCTTGTCTGTGCCATGCTCCAAAGCTGCTCTGTTCTGAGCCCGGTACAATAGAACTTTCCTGTAGGCCTTCCAGGCTGTTTTGGGCTGGAAATCTCTTTCACCCCATTGTTTTGTGGCTTCTGCTGCTCTAGAATTTGTTTAAAGTCATTTTTTACAGGTATTTTATGGGCTATGGTGGGGAGAGCTAGAGCAGGTCTGTCTTTCTACTCCATCATCTTGGCTCCACCCCCCATGCTCAATTTTAAAAAAAAATCTTATTTTAACTCCACACAGAAAGCCTATGAGACAGGTATTGTAAGTATTGTTATCCAGTTTTTACAATTCAAGAAATTAAGTTCATGTAGTGGAAATATTGAGAAGGATTTGAAGTAGAGGTCATAGGTTCTAATTCCTGCTCTACTATTCATGATTTTTGTGACCTTTGGTAAGCTGATTAACTCAGCTGGGTTTCAACCCCTTCATTTGTAAAATGATGGAGTTAGACTCAGTTATCTGTGAGGTTCTTTTTGATTTTCAGTCTGTGATTCTCCAAGTCTCAGAAAGGTTAAGTCTTTTGCCTAGGGATTCACACAACTAGAAAGCTGTAGAGAAAAAATTTGAACTCTGTGTCTCCTGAATTCAAATTCAGGGTGCTTTTTTGGACTACAATACAGTATACATTTGTCACCAATTAGAATATGTAATAATTATCCTTGACCAGAACAGAGAGGATGAATTTAAATTTATTTTTGACCATCATCAAAGATAGTATAATGTCCATTTCCTATCCACACACCACCTCCTCTTTTCTCTCTTTCATCCTGTCTTCTGCTACTTCTTTACCCTCACTTGTCTCTTTTTCTTTTTTCCTTACAAGAACTGAATATAATGATGAAAAATATAGGACTGAGAATTGTACAACAGAGTATTCCAGGGCCAGTCACAATTTCACTATTAGATTAGTTTATAGACCACAAATAACTCAATGACTTACATCCACAATGCATTTCGATTTGCCATCTCTCATGTTTGGAAGTCTTATTGATCAAATGGCTAGAAGCATAGCACTATTAAAATAAATCTTTAGTAGTAATGAGGGTCCTGGAAATACATTCAATTGTATGAACTTGAACAGTATCAGTAACACCAACCTAGCCATGAGGAAAATACGATTTGTTAGTTGAAGGCAGGATGAATTTAACAGAAATTGTTCTCCAGTGTGTGTTGTATTGAGTCTCTATTTTGCTCTTAGCTGTTAAATGATTGAGCAATGATCATTTTCTCCTTACTCAGGCTGGCTCATACATTTTATTAGAGGATAAGGTTTGGTTGTTCTATGAAAAGGATTTTAAGGTAATTCTTTTGCTGCAAGGCATTCAGAGTAGTCTAGGGACAACATGAACCAACTTTTTGAAAATTATCAGGAGAGTGAATGGGCTCAGTTTAGAAGCAGGTTGGTTCATTTGTGCTTAAAATGAAGAAACATGAGTACTCTTGCTTGTCACCTAGTTCGGTCAACCTGTGACTGCCAGTGTAAACCTGTGACTTCCAGTATATGAGGCATAATTACTTAAAACTCTAATAAGAAAAGTAATGACCAGCATTTATATAGTTCTTAAAGGTTTGCAGAGCACTTTTCATGTTATCCTGTTTGATAACACAACAAACAACTCTTAGATAAGAGCCATTATTATCCCCAATTTACAGAAAGGGAAACTGAGACCAAGAGAGACTAAGGGCCACACATCTAGCAAGTGACTGAGGCAAGATTTCTTTTAGGATCTTCCTAACTGCAGTTCCAACACTCTATACACTGTGCCATGTAGCTACTCTTAAAGGTCTGCAATCTGAGGATCTTCCTGGATGGCTTTATTGAAAAGGTTTAAACTTAGTCATGCTATGTCTGATCCAAACTTCATCAAGCCTAAAACATTTAAAGCAGTCCTTTTTTTCTTTGTAATAGTAAGAATTGGAAGCAAAGTAGATGTCCATTGATTAGAAAATGGCTAAAAATTGGGGTATTCCATAAAAAGTAATGAATATGGAGACTACCAAGAATCATGAGAAAATATATAAACTGAGTCAGAATGAAGTACGTAGAATCCACAAAACTATGTATGCATTATGATTATAAGAAGGTAACTTGAAAGAACAACAGTAATGAAAACAAGAAACTGGATATTATATAATTGAAATCATCAAACAGCTCTGAAGAAGAGATGAGAAAATGCACCTCCCTCCTCCCTTTCCTCTCTGGAAGGTGCAGCATTTTGCCTATACTCTTAGACACAAGTGATATTGATTAGTTTCTGCTGGAGTGCTCCTCCCTCTTTTTTTGTTTTTTCTTCTTTGTTCCAAGGGAGGTAAACATCTGGGAAGGAGCAAAGGGGATGCACTTGGAAATGAAGCTGATGAAAAATCAAAAGAAAGCTATGCAAATTAATTTTAAAAAATCCCCATCTATTCCCTATGGCACTCATATAAAATTGGGCATATGGAGATCCTTAGTATAACATTGAATGGCAATACCCCTACACTCCTCATAGCCTATCTTGTTTCCTCTTCCAAGGAATTTCCTTTCTATTTAGATCTTTTAAAAATATCCTAAAATGCATGACAGTTATTTTACTGACTTTTCTTTGTGGTAATGGAATGAAATAGCAGATTTTAAAAGCTAGTGTCTTTTTTTCTAAAAAAAAATTAAAACCTTTTAACTTCAACTCCATTCCCATAGATGATGAAAAAAACCCAAACAAATAGAAATGCCTGAGTTTTTCCCAAAAGGCTGACTCTGATTAGCTTTGGTGGATATTGAGTACCTTCAAAATGCCTACTAAAATTGAGCTCCTTGAATGTAATTTATCCTTTGTTTATCCTCTTGGGTGATGAGAATAGACATTTATCTGCAACTTATATTACTCCAGCTTTATTGAACAACTCCACAAAGATTATAGCATGGTTCCTAGTGATGTTTCATAACAAGCAAAGCCAATGCAAAGGGTGAAAGTTCCACAGAATACTCCACAACAAGCACCTGAATTTTTAGAGGAAAAAAAGGAAAAAAAGGGAATGCTTGATTGTAATTTGGAAAACATCTAGGGATGTTAGCACATTTAATTTTCACACATAATAGGTAGGCACTTACCTAAACTTCTCCCCACTGGGGTGAAGAGATTAGTTATGGAGACAAATACCTTATAGCCATAATGAGATTTTTCTTTTTCTTTTTACTTAAATAGATTTGTATTGATATCTTCTGTTTTTACATTGCCTAGATTTTTCCTCTATATTCTGCCTCCCCACATCTCCCTGAGATCCATTCATTATAACAAAGAATTATTTTAAAAGAGTAAAAGAAAGAAAAAAATTCAGTAAAACTTCTTAACACATTGAAAAATATGTTACATGCAATGTTCTACATCTGTAGATAGCAATGCCTGCAAAGGAATGTGTGTGTGTGTGTGTGTGTGTGTGTGTGTGTGTGTATGTGTTCTTTCCATGTCTTCCATCTGGGGCCAAGCTTATTCCTTATAATTTGCAACATTCTTTTTTTTTTTTTTCCCATTTAGGTTATTCCAGTCATTTGGTGGTCCTGTTCATTTTTCTTCTCATCAGTTCATAAAAGTGTTTCCATGCTTTGCTCCATTCATGTTCATCCTTTTTTATAGCACAGCAACATTGCATTGCATTCATATACCACAGTTTGTTTAGCCTTTCCCTGGTCAATGGTCATCCTTTTTGTTTCCAGTTTCTTTGTTATCACAAAAATGCTGCTATGGATATTTTATGGTTTATGGCGCATTTCTTTTTGTCAGTGGCCAACTTGACATTTGCCTCGTATGTGTCTAATGCCAGAATCTCTGGATCAAAGACTATAGATATTTTAGTCACTTTATTCAGCATTTATTTTTCAATACTATTTTGAGATATAGCAATGGAATGGAGTAATATGGATATTTTTCAGAGGGAATGTCCAAAATTTGTTCTGTGTCTGGAATAAACCCTTATAAGCCTCCTTTATGGGAATTTGTATGTTTCTTTCAGTTCACTTCCAACATATCTTTTAACAAATGAAATCTGACTTAAAAAAATAAAGCATTAGGGGCCTAAAGAAGAAAGTCAAGGTGTTGTTTTAGATCTTAGATCCCTTTTTGCTTTTTCATTCCCTGCCTAAGAAATGGTGAAATAAAATTAGACTAGAGGTTGGATTAGCTGTTTCTTTCCACGTGGAGAGCATACTATAGAAAAAAGATTATCAATCTTACCTAAAAACAATTATTAAGTACCTGCAATGTACAAAACTCTATTTGCCTCAGTTTTTTATCTGTAAAATGAGGATAATAGGAACATTTACCTCCCAGGGTTATTGTGAGAATCAAGTGAGATGATAATTCTAAAGCACTTAGAGCCGTACCTGACACATAGTAAGTGCTACATGTTAGCTATTCATTATTATTATAAAAATAGGATAATATTTATAACACTTTGCACAGTACTTTGCCTATAGTAGGCACTCTCTCGATGCTCTTATTGTTATCAACATTTAGGCATGGGGGGACTGTAAAAATAAATGAGCCATTGTCTCTGTCCTTGGGGACCTATAATCTTATAGAAGAGAAAGGGCACATACTACAATAACTGTCATAGATAATGGAATAGCAACGGTATAAAAAAATTATCTATAGAGGACCTCCCAGCTATGGGGATCACATACGGCTTCATGAACTAGGTTGCACTGAAGATAGATCTTGTAGAATGGGAAAGGTATCTAAAGGTGGAGAAGGGTAGAGGCATCCCAGGCTTTGAGGGTAGTATGAACAAATTCAGGAGGCAAGACATGACAGGCTAAGTGAGTATTTAGTAACCTACATCCTCTAAGGTTTGAGTTCTGGTTTTGCCCCTTAGAAAAGCTACTTATCTGTTTGAGCCAGTTTCTTCATCTGTAAAATGAAGAGGCTAGATATTCTCCTATGCTCCTTCTAGCTTTGACAGTCTGAGTCTGGGGAGTGGGACTGTAGAGTACACATAAAGAGAAATGATGGGAGTTAAGACTGGAAAAAGCTAGGTTGGAGTCAGATTGTGGGGGGCCTTTAATGCCAGATTAATGAAGTTGGCCTTTATTTAGTTGTCAATGGATGTCTATTGAAAGTTTTTGACTAATGAAATTATTAGCCTTTTGAAAATTCTCTTTGCCTTTTTGAATAGAGATGTAGGGAGATACCTATGACTTGACCAGTACAGGGAATTCTCAGATGAGGAAATTGCCTCTGCCAATGCAGGTCAGCACCTTCTCTGAATGGAGAGCCTGAAAGTTGTCTAGAACACTGAGAAATCAAGCGCCTTGCCCAGGCTCACATGGACTGTTAGACATGAACTTGAACTCAGGTCTTTCTGTCTTTGAAGCCAACTGTCAAAATGAAGGTGTTGAACTAGGTAATCCATAAAGCCTCTTCTAGCCTTAAATCTTATAAAGGTTGTGTTTTGGTAAAGTTAATCTGACAAGGGTTTTTAAACTTTCTTCATTGAATCAGTCAAAAGGAAAATTCAAAAGAACCTATTATTTATTATTTGTAAAGCCACTCAAAAATGTATATACTATAGATTTACAGAGAAGAGATAATATAGGTAATAGAATTTGTTTCTACAGTTTTTCTTGCACTTGGTTTATTTTTAAAAATAATTTAAGGAAGATGCTCTCATTATCTGAAACTACTTGGGGAGAAGACATTAGACACATTTTCTAAACATTATCCCTGAGTCAGTTTTCTTTTCTTGCTGAAAACAAGACTTGAATGGTAGAATTTGGCAGCAAAGTACTTACCTGAAGTGGATTCCCTCCCCATCCCCTCTGTATTTCATTTACTCCTCGTCTTCTTGCTGATGGTTCAGTAGCTCCCTGACAGGACCTCTCTTCTTTTTCCAATGCTCATGTTCTCTTTTAATCAACCATCCAAACAAAGGCAAAAAATGCAATTTTACTCAGCCTTCTGCTGAAGTGAGTTCCTTGCATACAGATTATGTAAGGCTAAAGAAATGCCCAGGGTTGAAACACTACCACCAGTAAAAAGCTCAATGCCAAAGATTTTGGAGACTGAGGTGGAATGGGGTCTTAATTGTGGAGGGAGAAGGGGTAATTAAGATAATTGAACCAGGACTGACAAGCAGGAAACCTAATTCTCAACTCTGCATTTGTAATTTTCTGCACAGGACCTTGTTTCTATAGAATTTGGATGGATGGTAGATCTAGTCTAAAGCCCTCATTCTAAAGTTGAAGAAACTGAGGCCCAGAGAGGGGAGGGTGATTTACTCAAGGTCATATATTGTACGTAGGCAATAGATTTAGAATGCTAGAACTGGAATGAACTTTAGAGATCCCTTATACATAGTAGATGCATATTGTATATTGAAATAAATTGGATTGCCGTGTGTCACCAGGACTTCTACTAGAAAGTAATTCTTTAAGGTTGGGGATCCTTGCTTTTGAGTCTATAGTTGTGGAAATATGACATGGTATTGCTAATTCAGTACACAGAAAATAGATAGTAGGAGTAAATTAGTGCCATAGGAGAAATGCTCGTGTACATTGGTGGAAAGTGGTAGGACAAGATATAGCATTGGTACGATGGAAAGAGTGTTGGAATCTGGAGCCAGAGAATACGAATTGTGCCACTTACAGTCACGGTGACTCTCCAAATCTTTAGTTTCCTTATGTATAAAATGAGAGGGTGGGACAAGATGACTTTTAAGGCCCCATCCAGAGTTAATAACATGATTCCTGTGTTACGTAATGTGGGAAGAGCTGATGAATTTCCTGGGGAAGTTAACATCTTTGGCATTCAAATGCTGGATGAGACTGTGGCCAACCATTCAATTGGTATCTTGGATAATTAGAATATGATTGTATGGTATCATTTGGTATTGATGACATTATTGCAGGAAAGATGTTGGTCAGGATATGATTGATAAATATATATACATAGATATATATTTAACGCTGACTGTGATTTTGGAGATCATTTCATCTGACCCTCTTATTTCACAGACCAGGAAATGGAAATCAGAGAGATGATTTGAAACCAGTATCAAAAAGCATTAAAACCAGGTCTCTGTTGCCAAATGAAGTGTTGTTTCTACCATACTGTATCATCATGTTATCTTGCTTTATTGTTAGAGGTGGGAAGGGAGTGGCACCTGCGATTGTAAGTAGCCCAGTTGATTACTTCGGTCTGTGATAGTTGCTTAGAGCCTGCCATACCTCTAGGCCAAACATCATTTTTAGAGCTTCAGAGAAAATAACCCAACTTGTCCTTTATTAGAGTAGAAATATAGGACTCTCAGTTGGAAAGCCAAGCCAAATGCTTGTCTAAATCACATCTGCTATTTTCCTGACCAGGACTGCTTTTCTCCTCATGACAATTTCAGGGGACCTATTTGGTCCTTCTGCCTTTTGACTGCTGTGAATATATTTTCAAGAAACTTGGGAAGGGAAAATCCTCACATTTGAATTATAATGTTTATCTTTGCACATTTAATTGTTCTTCCGCCTGCTTATTTTTTTAAACAAATTTTCTCCATATTCCCTGAGACTACTTTTATTATTTTTAGAATCCATTCTCATTGCTTTCTTATTCTTTTCACATTCTTACCTAACTACATTGCCCTCTGTAGACCTTTAACTATAATTCAAATGCATTTCAATTATTTCCTTTTCAACTTTTTTCTTGACTATTTTTCCTTTTTCTGTAGTTATTTCCCCCAACACATTACAAAACTCTAATTAAAATTCCTCAGCCATTTCCTATTTACTCTAAATTTGACTTCCAAATGTCACCATTCTCAGTATCTTGCCCCATTTCACAGAAACTTTGAACTGGAAGATATCTTAAGAGATGATATAGTCCAACAGCATCATTTTACAAATGGGGAAATTGAGGTTCAAAGAAACTAAATGCTTTGCCTAAAGTCACATAGCTAGTAAATGCTGGTTGGATTATTGGAAAAAAGTCTCCCTTGAGATACAGGGTTTGGGGAAGGTTATGGTCCAGAGTCAAAACTAAGGAAGGTAGGAAGCTGGTGTAGTGGAGAAAACACTGGACTTGGCACTGATAAGATCTTAGTCCAAATCCTTTCTCAGAAACTTAGTAGTTGTGTGACCTAGGGTAAGACCTTAGCTTTTCTCTGCCTCAGTTTCCTCACTTCTAATAATAATAACATGCTACCTCACAGGGTTTTGTGAGAATAAATAAGATAACATTTGTAACACTCTATAGACCTAAAAAGTGTTATTATTGTTGCTGTCATTATGACCTCTGCTTCCAGATTCTCTGCTGTTTGTTGAATTGTGTAGCTTTATAAGTCAAATCTTATTAAATTCATTACATGTGCTGTTAAGAATCGAGGACACAGAGAAAGGCAAAAATTAGTCCTTGCTTTCAAGAAGCTCCCATTTTAATGGAGGAGACAACATACAGATAACTACGCGTAAATAAGATAGATGTAGGATTAATTGGAGATCATTTTAGAGGAAAAGCACTAGATTTGAGGGGATTAGGAAAGGTTTCTTGCAGAGGTGGGATTTTAGCTGGAACCTGAAGGAAGTCAGGAAACCAGGAAATGAAGAGGAGAAGGGAAAGAAGTCCAGGCATAGGGAAAGCCAGTGAAAATGCTGGGTCAGAAGATGGAAGGTCACAACAGAGATCAGCATGACTGGATTGCAGTGTATACGGAAGGCAATTTGGTATTAAAAGGTAGAAAAATAAGAAAGGTATGGTTTATGAAACCAAACAGAATATTTTTTATTTCACCCTGAAGGTTAACAGAAAAACCACAGGAATTGATTGAATGGGGTGGTGGGGGATGACATGGTCAGATTTGTACTTCAGGAAAATTAAGAATGGATTGGAGTAGGAATAGACTCGAGACAGGGAAATCAACCAGCAAGCTGTAAGGTGATGAGACCCTGTCCTACAGAGGTGTCAGTGTCATGGGAGAGAAAGGAGTATAAAGGAAAGATATAAAAAAAGGTCAAATTGTAGATTGGACATGGGTAGGGGGTGAGAGAGAGTGAGGATCTGAGAATGATACCTAAATTGCAAGCCTGGGTGACTAGGATGTTGATGCCCTTGAAATAATGACAACTGGAAATGGGGAGGGTTTAGGGAGACAGACTATGAATTTCATATTTGGAAATGTTCAATTTAAGATGTCTAGGGGCCATCCACTTTGAGATGTCTAATAGGTAGTTGGAGATGTGAGAATGGAGGTCAGGAGAGAGGTTAGGAATGGATAAATAGATCCGAAAACCATCAGTATTGTGATAATTGAATCCATGGGAATTGATGAGATAACCAAACAATAGAGGCAGAAGAGAAAATGGTTCAGAACAGAGTCATTGGGAATGTCCATAGTTTAGTTGGTATGACTTGAACAGTTGCAAATTGGACCTACCGATTTTTTATTCATGTCTGATTCTACTGGCAGACTGGGCATGTCTTTGAAGAGAGGATGGGCAAGTTGGGGTATTTCTGTAAGCAGAATCCAGTAGACTAAAAAAAAGGAAATTTAGGATTATTTTAGGATTATGGAGAGATGTTTTAACTTTAGCCGAGATGGGCTTGGAGTCTAGAAAATAAATTTGAATGTTGATGATTTTAGGAAGTGAAAGAATTGTAAGCCCAAGTGAAGTCCCTTTTCTATCTCACAGGATCATGGAATTAGAGTTAGAAGGGACCTTAGAGGTCATGGAATGGTGTCTAATCCAGAATTAAAACAAGTCTTCCTAACTCTGCTGCCTACTAACTGTCTGACCTTGGGCAAAACACAGCATCTTTGACCTTCAGTTTTCTTCATCTTCAAAATTAGTAGTTTGGATGAGATGACTTCTCTATTGTTAGACCCTTCTAGGTCTATGGAATTTTTTATCTGTAATTGTAATGAGCGCAGTTGATTAATTTGATCTGTGATAGTACTTATAGTTTCCCACACTTCTAGGCCAAACACCACTTTTAGAGTTTCAGAGAAAATAACCCAACTTCTCCTTTATTAAAGTAGCAATATAAGACCCTTAGTTGGAAAGTCAAGTTAAATACATGTCTAAATCACATCTGTTAATCGGTAAATTGGTATATGAATTTGGAGACAAACCAAGTAGTGTGGTTTGACACTAGTTTGTACGGTATGTGAATTGGAGTGCTGGGACATAAATTTAGAAAGCTGTTTGGAGCTAGACTTTGAGGGCCTCAAATACCAGCTAAGGAATGTGAGCTTTACTTGAGGAGCCAATGGTGATCTTAGAGGGTGGATGTGACATGATTAAAGCTGTATTTGTTTAACTCAGTAGAAGTTTTAGAAATCTTTGTGGCTAGTCTTAAAGTGGTAGCCCCCTCTTCTGACATAGCCTCAGAGTACTTTGGGTCAGGAGACAAAGCCACAAGAAACTTGCCCTTTAAGGCTGGAGTAGCTAGGTTTGGAAGAAAAAAAAAATAAGTGAGCATCTGGTAGCCAGGCTCTGCCGGCTCAGTTCTCTCCTCTGGGAGCAGGCCCAGCTGTTGTCTCTGATTTTGACTAGCTATTGCCTTGCCGAGCTCTTCAACTTCTCTGATCCCAGTCCCAGCCTGCCAAACACACACCTGCCTGTCCTGCTCTCATCTCTTCACTGTCTCTAACTGAAGAGGTTGTGTGAAGTGAAAGGAATGTTGGACTTGAGAGTCAGAAGATATAAGGAGTTATAAATAACTGCTCTACTACTTACCAGTTGTGGAAATGTAGGCAAGTCACTTTGTGTCTCTCTGCCTCTCCCCTCCTTCCCAAAGCCCTAGCTTTTATCTATCCTTTTTCTTATATGGATTCTGGATATAGTCTATGTGACCACATCCCAATGCAATCTTCCATTTAGGATAATGTTTTGGAGGAGCCTTAGATTTAGAGTTGGAAGACCTGGATTTGAATTGAAGTTCTATTATGATCTATGTGACCTCAGTTAAGTGACTCTCTAGACCTCTGTTTCCTCATCTAGTCAATGAGTTTTCAGTAGCAAAGGATGAATAACAAAGAATAATGGCCACCAAAAAAAAAGATAATTTTGTTCTGCATTTAGTAAGCAGTTACTGTGAACTAGGATATTTTTAGAGCAAAGGTGTTTGTTCTTTTTTTTTAATATAAATTTATTTATTTAACTTTTTACATTCATTTTCACAAAATTTTGGGTTCCAAATTTTCTCCCCTTTTCTCCCCTTCCCCCACCCCAATACACCAAGCATTCTCATTTTCCCTAGCACCAATCAGCCCTCTCTTCTATCATCCCTCCCTTCTCTTATCCCCATCTTCTCTTTGGTCCTGTAGGGCCAGATGACTTTCTATTCCCCATTAACTGTATTTCTTATTTCCTAGTAGCAAGAACAATACTCAACAGTTGTTTCTAAAACTTTTGAGTTCCAAATTCTCCCCATCCCTCCCTCCCCACCCATTCCCTTTGGGAAGGCAGGCAATTCAATATAGGCCCTATCTGTGTAGTTTTGCAAATGACTTCGATAATAGTTGTGTTATGTAAGGCTAACTGTATTTCCCTCCATCCTATTCTGCCCTCCATTGTTTCTAGTCTGTCTTTTGATCCTGTCCCTCCCCGAGTGTTGACTTCAAATTGCTCCCTCCTCCCATTGCCCTCCCTTCCATCATCCCCCCCCCCCCTTGCTTATCTCCTTCTCTCCCACTTTCCTGTATTGTAAGATAGGTTTTCATACCAAAATGAGTGTGCATTTTATTCCTTCCTTTAGTCAAATGTGATGAGGGTAAACTTCTTGGTTTTTTTTCCTCAGCTCTCCTCTTTTTCCCTCCACTAAAAAGTCTCTTACTTGCCTCTTAAATGACATATAATTACCCCATTCCATTTCACCCTCTTTCCTACCATTACATTTCTCTCTCACCATTTACCTTAATTTCTTTTAAGATATGGTCCCATCCTATTCAATTCACTCTGTGCTCTCTGTCTCTGTATGTGCATGCATGTGTGTATGTGTGTGTGTGTGTGTATGTGTGTGTGTGGTCCCACCAACTACCCAGATACTGAAAAGTTTTAAGAGTTACAAATATTGTCTTTCCATGTAGGAATGTAAACAGTTCACTTTGGGTAAGTCAAAGGTGTTTGTTCTTAACCTGGAATGTGACCTTTTTATTAAAAAAATTTTTTTTTGATAATTGTATTTCAATATAATTGGCTTTCTTTAAAATGTTATGCATTTCATGCTATACTTTAAAAACATTATTGTAAGAAGTGGTCCATAGGCTTCACTAGAATGCCAAAGGGGGGACCATGATACAAATTGAGAATCTCTTATCCAGAGTACTGTGCTTAGCTCTGAATGCCACAGTTGAGAAATTATTCAGACTATTCAGAGGAGAGTGTGGTGGAAAAAGAATGACCTTGGGAGACAGTGGATTCTCCCACACTTGATACCATCAAGCTGAAACTGGGTGACTCCTTCTTGAGTATATTGGGTATATTGTAGTGTGGACTCTTTTCCTGGGGTGTGGGTTTGGTCACTGAGTTCCCTTTTACTCTGAAATTCTGAGGTTCTGTTACCTGTTAAATCAGAATTAAACATATGACCTGCAAGGGATCTTTCAGCTCTTCCATTGTGTGACTTTATTTAAAACTGATCTGCCTTTTCCTATGGAAATTAATACTCAGAATTGATAGGATACAATATAGATTCTTTTCATCTAATTTTTACTGGATGACAAGTAGATGGCTCCCACATTCTCTGGGGTTGAGAACAAGGGCACTGGAAGGCCTATATCCATAAGATTAGAGAGGCCTGGGAGAGAGCTGCAGGTCATGAGCTATCTGTCCAACCTTGGCTTCTGGAAATTTAGAATCCCTGTTAAATCTCCTGTGCTTAGTTCTTAGCTCAGTAGTTAGCCCCTCTCTGATCCTGAGTGGCAGAGAAATAGAGAATCTTAAGGAACCAGATACCATATGCTTGAGAATTAGAGAACACTGCTGTCTCAAAAGAATCTCATTTGTGAGAGACTCAAAGGGCAATGGAGAGACATTTGGTGAGTGTCCCTGGTTGGAGCTTGTTATCAACAATGACTTGCACATGTATTACGACATCACAGGCAAATACGATGAGAATCGGAAGTGGGTCAGTCATACAGAATGGGTTGGATAAGAGATGGACAGTTTGCATCAGGCACTGGTATTCATGAAATATAAAGATAAAAGCCTCTGACACATTTGGTAGGCCTTTATGGAGAATTTAAGGAAGGACACAGGGAGTAATTGCCAGGAATTAGACTAGGTCGTTTGTAGCTGTATAAAATAAGGGAGTTGGATGAGATATTCTCTAAAATTTCTCCTATCTTTAAATTTCATAATCCTGTAAATTATAGCAATGACAGGAACAATGCCCAGGGTAGAGGAAAAAAAAAAGTAGGAGAAAAGGAATATGTGAGAGTTCAAAGAGGGGTGTAAAGGAAATGGAAGGGAGGTGGTTTGTATTTGGGAAGTAATGCAATGTTACCCACAGTGACCTCTAGTGTTCCCTCAGGGTGGCCATCCCTGTCCTAGCCGTCTCTAATTCCTAATAGGGCTTTTGCTAGATCTTTTTTAAGCCTTAAATTTTACAGTATTCCTTCAGTACTGATTTGCCTCTAACACACTTCTTTTCCTGCCACTTATTGGACCTTTGAACATGCTGACATGGACTAAGTTAGCCATTCAAACACAAGAGAATTCCCCACACATCTATTTTTGGAACATTTGATTCCTACTAGCAATATCAGAGTTGAGTTGAGAAAGTGAGACATGATTATGTTTTTCAGGTGCTGGAAAGGAATGCATTGCACCTGGGGGAGCAATAATCTCCCGGAAGTTCCCTGCCTGTCATTGTGTTTTATTACTTAAAAGATTCAGAGGTTGTGAATTAATTTTGTTAGCCCCGGACTGGCTCCCTCTCCAGATTTCCAGCTAGTTTTCTTTTGAATCATGTCTTTAATGGAATAAGTTCACTTTCTCACTGGAGACATAAAATGAATTGTCCTCCCCTTTTCTAGAGGCTTTAGAGCTCATCAAGCCCATGATGGGAGTTAAGAATAGCTGAGATTTAGCAGACCTTTGCTCAAATGTACCTTTGAGGCAATGTCTATTTAGAAAGCAATATTATTAGAAAGCAATATTGTTTTTAGTGTCCTTTAGTTATGAAGGGGCAAGGAAGTGCTAGGAAAAAAGCCATCATAGTGGAGGGATAATTTTCTGAGACATTCTTTCCCTTTCTCTCTCTGAAGCTTCAATGTACCTAATAAAATGGAGCAGTGATCTCATCTGTGTACTTATTCCCTCCAATGATCTACATCCCAACCATTTGTCTTGACCCTGTGAGGCTTTTTCTCCATGTCCTCCCATAAATTCATCATGGTGTAGGAGGGGGGTACCCAGCATGCTGGCTGCCTTCCTGAAATTCCCATAGTGTGAGGATACCAGTGGGCTCTCCATGATTTTTCCTTTGCCCTTGCTGTGGAATTATATGACTTACATGACAGCCTTTATCTACCTTCTCCTGTGTAGATGACATTCTTTCCACTCTTTTATTATATTTTACAACCCACTCACAGCCATTGTAAACCTCTCCAATGCCCTTTGAGTGATGGATGTATGCAGCAATAGCTGATATTGTATAGCATTCTTACAATTTACAATGTGCTAATATTACATTATTTCATTTGATCCTAAAACAACTCTGTAAGATGGACAGTACAAGAATTATCATTTGACACATTAAGAAACTGTGACCTGAATGGTGAAGTTACTTGCTTAAGGTCACAGAGCCATTAAGTGCAGGGACAAGAATTTCCAGGTCTTCTGACCCACATTCTTTCCATCATACCACATTTCCATATTACCAGAATCAACACCTTCACCAGAGGACGAGATAAAATATATGATATGTTAAAGGTTTTGACAGAAGAGTACAATTAGATTTAAAAATTAGGCTTTTATTCCATATTGTATCTCCCTGCTCCTAAAAGAAAACTCATTTAAATTTTGCCTGGAAACATATAGCTCAGAATTCTGTGAATTGTGTGTTTAAAGTTTTGATATCCACTGGAAATTTGGCAGTGCTAAATGGATGTGTATGTACAAATGTATGTGAATGGGTGCTTGTCACACTGCTTGTACCCAACCACTTGAAAAGAATGTAAATAAAGATTTGATTTTATAGAAATGGCAAGTACAGTCACTTCTTTTGTGCTTTTTTGTGCACTTAATATTTTTTGGGGGGGGCACTATTATTCCTTAGACATTATTTTAGACACAATACTATTTTGCCTTAGATTATTCCTATTATACCTTAGATTCCAGTGTTCATGGGAATTATAACTGAAGTAGTTTCTAACTAGGTTGGAGTTTCATTCTGAAGGGGACCTAAGAGACTAACCTAGCAGTTGTAGGAGGAGGCTGAGGGAATAGTTATCTAGCTATTTACTCAAGTTTTGGCTAATTTAATTTAACTTGAAAAGGCTACCAGCCAGGACTAAAGTGGAGGGAGAACTGGTGCATGACTTTTTGTTTGCGTATGATTGTGCATGCAACGCAGCGTTTGAGGCTGAGATACAACAAAGTATGGATTGATTCTTTGCCACTTGTGCTAGTCTTGGCCTGACAACTAACACCAAGAATTGTATTCCATTTCCTCATGAGGTAACAGCGTATTCCCTCATACCTGGAATATTCTTCTTTATCACTTTCACTTTTTAGAATTCTTAGCTTATTTTAAGGTAAGCCTGCACAACCTATGACCTGCTGGCTACTTATCACATGCCAAAAGATTTCAGGTGACCCAAGAGAAAAATATCCTTTGTATGTAGAGGAAATCCTTTGGCTTGTGGCAAGCAGCAGGAAGTTGTGCAGGCCTGCTTTGAGGCATAGCTCAAAAGATGTGTCCTACAAAAGGCCTTTCATAATCCTTCCCACTGTTGATGTCAATTCCCCCAAATTACTTTTTATTGTTCGACTTCTCTGTGTACAGATAAGTGTAAACTCCTTAAGGCCATAGGTGGTTTTTTTGGTGCAAAAATTGCCTACCTTACTACCTTGCACATAGTAGGCATTTAATAAATCTTTATTGAATAAATCTAAATGTGGGAAATTTCCCTGAAAAAATAGAAAAAATCTTTTACAGTAATGAAATAATACATGCAAAAGCATGACGAAAAGCCTCAGGTATTATAACAGCTAGCATTTATGTAGAGCTTTAAGGTTCCCAAAGTGCTTTTGCATGTGATCTAATATTGCTGGCAACAGCCTATCCATCCCATTTTCCAGATGAGGAAACTGAGACTGAGAGAGGTTAAGTGACTTGCCTAGTGTCATAGTACTACTAAGAGCTTTAGGAAGGATTGGGTCTTTCTGACATCAGAGTCCAACACTTTCCACTCTGTTGCGTAACAAAAGATGTTGTGATGTTACAAAAGGGCTGAAAACTAGATCGTGACCCAAAATTGCTCATGAAAATTATACAGTCAGGAAGTTGGGACAGTTCAAATGTAACTTTTAAGAGTTTCCCCAGATATTCACTTCCTGGCTTAGGGAGAAGTCATAGTTTATTAGTCATGGATCACAAGCAGGGGCCTAGGGTAAATTTGGGGCAAGTCCTGGGACTTTTTCCTTTCTCCTCACTGATGAATGGTGAATATTCTCTTCCCCTTCACCTCCTAGTTAAAACCGAAATTGAAGAATAAATTAGTCACAGAGAACCAGGATTTTCTTTTTTCCGCTCCTCATTAACTGGAAATGATAGGAATAGTTGAAAGATAAAATAATTTTTTTTCTTCTTCCCTTTCCTGCAGGGAAATGACAGCACAGAGAATATGGTCTCTTCTTTTTTCCTATTCGAGTAAGAATGGTGGTTCCTAAGTTGACAGACCTTTTCATAGAGAAATATCTGATTATAGTGAGTTAATGCATAAAGAGCAACCCTTTAACAAGATGCAAATTCTGTGCAATTCAATTACTTTTGAAATATGACTACTAGGGACCAAGAGATCTTTTCACGGTTTAAAAACTGATTAAAATGCATTTTTACCTTTACTATCTCTTTGGAGATCATCCAATTAGGGAGATACTGAGTAATAATGCTTTAACCTGAAGAGTTTTCAGGGATAAAGTTTAAAGTCCACTATAATCTGAAATGGCATTTGTTGTTTTGAGGAAGATGGTAAAGAAATCGGAGGCATTTGAATGAACAAATTACCTTCTTTTCCTTTCTCAATATTTGAGACTCTAAACTTGAACTAAAATCTCACGTTTTACATTTTTTTGAAAGCATGTGACTGCAAGGGATTGAAGAAAGCCAGTGGGATACTGCTGAATATCTGAAAAATTGTTTTCCTCCTTATTAAACACTTTTTGAGATGAGAACATGTGCTCTGATAGATTGGATAAGAATGCACATCAGATATTCATGCCTGGTTTTGAGTAAACTTGCCATTTCAAACTGAATGAGTAGATAAGGTACTTCTATAGATTTTTGGACCTGTGATCTCATCAATGTGGGCACACACTCAAATGGAGGCAACTTACCCATTATTTCTTACCCTAGGAGAACCTTGTCTATGTTCTCCCATAAATTATGATAATGTTCTGAAAGTTTGCCACATTCTTGATATTATATGGGAATCAGCAACACAAGTAGACTCTTCATTTTTTATTCCTTGCTATCCCATGTGACCAGTCAATTCCCTTTTCTGGTCATATATCTCTTGGATATATTTTTCTTCTGTGTGAGGGTCTTCAGTGGTAATGTGCTGCGGCATCTTTATAATATCCACGTTGTTTTGGGGGTTACACATATTTTGAATTCTTTGGAGCTTGTATTACTGTATGACTTGCAAATATGTGGCATTGATGGGAGAATAGTGGCGCTAAAAAGATAAGTGTTTGTTTCAAGTAGAAAATTAGGGTCATTGAAGACATTGTACAATTTCCAAAATGGAATTCACCCCTCTATCTTTCCGCTATTCCATTCTGGGCCCAGTTCATAATTTATATGTAACATTAATTCTTTTTTGAAAAATCATTATTTATTTATTTTTAACATTCATTTAAAAATTTTTTGAGTTCCAAATTCTCTCCCTCTTTTGCCCCTCCCCCACCCACTGAGAAGGCAAGCAATATATCAATTATACATGTGAAATCATGCAGAATATATTTCTGTATTAGACATGTCTAGCATTACTCGTGTATATGTGTGTATATATGTACTATATATATATATGTATATACACACACACACACACACACATACATAATGATGAGTCAGTTCTATGGGTTGCCCATCCTGGCATAGAGGTAAGTGCTCAATAATCCTTATTGATTGGTTGATTTCTTTCACAATCTGGACAATAGTCATTCTTTATCCATTTATTTTTCATGTGTATAGTTAGACCAGACTAAGTCATTCTAGATTTCACTTAGTAGGCTCTGGTAATGTAGGAAATAGTTATTTTTCATATTCTGAAGTCTGAATCTAAGTAATTTTCAGACAGGAACACAGTGGTACCTTGGGAAATGCTTGAGGCGGGGGGGGGGGGGGGGTGGGGGGGGGTGGGGGTGGGGGTGGGGGGGGGGTGGGGTGGGGTGGGGGGTGGGGGTGGGGGTGGATATTTAGCTTGGATTAATAAGTAACTTGGATGCCCAGGAATGGGCAAGCAAACAGAAATGACCTGCCTAGCAGCACATAAAGAGAAAAAGAATCAGTGACTGAAAAGCGGCTTGATATGGCAATATCGTATGACAACCCTTCCTAGACCAGGGCTTCTTAAACTTTTTCCACTTTCCACCCCTTTTGGAATTTTGGCAGCATTTTTTGTCATGCAGTACAAAATGCACATGTTGTATGCCCAGAACCAAGGTTGCATTGAAGTTGAGTGATGCAGCCTGGGCAAGCACTGCCAGAAATACCTTGGATTAGTTACATGTTTGATTTTGAATTAACTTTTGGTGCTAGCACAATCAGAAACATTTTACTGGTACCAGAGTTTTTGGGTTTGTGACCCACAGTTTGAGAAGCACTGTCCTAGACTACTTCTCCTACTCACATTGCTAAACTCATTTCCCCAGCTGGTGGTTGGCTACTCTTCCCCTAATGATTCTAGGGGTAACAGTGAAGATTTGGTGGAGTTTCTATTACTGTCACTCATGAACCTTTATCAGTATGTTCCCTTGTGATTATCAATTAGCTAACCAGAGCTAATCAGCTTTTGGTAAAACAAAAACAGTTGTTACAAAAACATCTCCCCAAAAGTCTGGGACACACTATTCCACCCAGAGAATCCAGGGAAAAGTGGGTCAGGCTTAGAGCACATGTGGTACATGGGATAAATTCTAGTTCCTGATTGGATGGAAGTCCTTTTCTCCCTTCCTGAAGTCCTTGTGAATTTCCCTTGAGGTAAGGGCTGTCATCAAAAAAAAGCCCTAAGGATCAAGATACATGTGGAATTCTGAGTCCTCTGTGCCCTGAAGAAGTCAGATTTCCTGAAACTGCCTTTCTTAAGTGTGTTCTCCCTCAGCTCCTAGAAGATTGAATTCTTTGTTACTGCTCTAGACTTCCTGATAACACCTTCAATGGTGGTGGGAACTGGGGCACTTACCTCATCCTGCCTGGTTCTGGCTCCTCAAAGTACTTTCCAAAGTTAACTCTCAAAAAAATTGCTGGAATTCTCCTGCAGGAATCTTTTTCTCTGACATACAGAGGCCTAGAGGTGTGCCTAGTGCTATCAACCAGCTCCCTGAAATTTAGTCGTATGATTTTTATCCAATGAGTTGACCACTTCACTCTTTCTCAATCCGATTAACTTAATTGTTTGCACCTACTTTAGGCCTTTGATTGATGTGACTGATTCAATAGAGGTGTCTCGGAATTATTTCTACTTTGCACATTTGATTCTTTATGTTAGAGATATTCTCATTTGATAAATGAATCTGGAGTAGCCATCTTGTGAGTTTTGTTAACTGGAGTTAAGGGGATATGAAATACTCCTCTTTCAGTACTAAACCTTCTGAAATAAAATCAAAGAATTAAGAAGCAGACTTTCAAGTTCTCTCCCTCTCCCTTTTTATCAAAACTCTTCCTCAAACACCCCAGAATTTTTTAAAGTGTAGACACTTAGCTCAGTTATATCTTTAATTACTTAACTGCAGGCATGATTATCTACTTAGCCCTTATTTTATGAGACTAGCTAGCTAGTTTTCCTCACACCAACATAATTGTTACGTGTACTTAATTGGCACAGAGAATCTAGCTAATTACAGGTGCAGTTAGCTGGTGTATGGAATTTTCACATTTGTTAGGAAGGGATGTAAGAAGTATTGGCCAAGGTTTTAGGCAGTTTTCAAGGGTGTGTTTTTATAGTTTCTCTGGCTAGTGGGTTATTTATCTATTAGTCTCTTAAAACTGCATGAAGATAATAAATTGAAGGGAACAATTTATGGGATAAGCTTAATAAATTAATAAAATTAGTGTTTTGATTAAGCCTTTCTGGAAAATTTGAAAGCTCAGTCATTTAGTTTTTACAATGACATACTTTCAGTGTTTTATTTATCTCAATTCATAGGAATTTGCATGCTTAGTACTTTTAAATTAATCTACATATCCTGTACAATCCTGTTTGGAGTCAGATTGGAAACATACTATTTCTGGTCCTGGATTCATTAACAACTGAGTGACCTTGAATAAATCAATGAATTAATTTTCCTTACCTGTCAAATATGAAAGTCAGTATGGCATAGTGGATAAGTATGACAGAGTAGATAAAGAGTTAGCCTCAAAACCAGGGAGACCTGCATTCAAGCCTCAACTCTGAGATACACTGACTGTGTGACCTGGAATGTGATCTAGGTCAGAGTTATTAAAAATGTCTAAGGAGTGTTAGTGCCTGGAAATATGTAACAAAATAAAAGAGAAAGCAGACAATATTATGAGGTAGTTTTCTAAGCCAATATGTGGCCATAGGGATCCTTATGTACAGATTTAATGGCCCCCGTTTCTATTTGAGTTTGACATCACTGAACAAGGCAACTGAGATACTAAGGTCTAAGGAAGATATTGACCTATTCTGAGAGAGCAAATTTCCTCATCTGGAGTTTTCTCTATCAATGAAATTATGGATTTAGTTTCTATCTGTGTCTTAATTCATAGTGAAAAGTTTGAAAGTAAAATCATAGTATTTAGAACTGAAAGGGAGCTTAGACTATTTACTCCAACTTCTTTCAAAATAAAGAAACAGTCTAAGTAATTCACACTTGTAGCAGTAGTATCAGGGGGCAACTAGGTGGTTCAGTGGATAGAGTGCCAATCCTGGAGTCAGAAGGACCTGAATTCAAATCCAGCCTCAGAAAGTTACAAGCTATATGACCCTGGGCAAGCTGCTTAACCCTGTTTGACTCAGTTTCTTCCTCTATGAAATGAGCTGGAGAAGGAAATGGCAAACCACTCCAGTATCTTTGCCAAGAAAACCCCAAGAGAGATCATGGAGAGTCAGATGCAAGTGAAACAACGCAACAGCAACAAAAAATTATGAAGGCCAAGCTTAATTTTTGCTCCTCTGAACCATGACTCAGTCCTTGGCTGCTCCTCCAACTCCAGGGCCGGGGCATCTCTTCATAGTCCAGGAATTCTTGTTACCATTCTCCAGAAGTCAACCCCCACTGCTTGAACACATAATTCTCCTCTCCACAATACGGTAGAAAGAGCATTTGGAGGTAGAAAATCCAGATGCAAATTCCACCTCTCCTGCTTACTCCCTGTGATATTTTGGATGTCACTTCACTGCTTTGCGCCTTAATCTCATGAGGTGGTTGAGCTAGCCTACTTTTCTAGCTCTCGATCTATAAGTCTGTGATTGCCATCTCTGAGTCTTAGAGTCTGAGAGCTTCTACCACTGCTCTGCTACAGGTTTAGGTCCAGGATTTCTTACTAGATGGAAAAGATGTAAATCTCGGCCCCTGGCTGCTGCCATCTCTCTGGCAGTGAGGCTGTACTACTCTCTTTCTAACGGTTACCATTTCTGAGGCTGACTATGTGTGTAATAAGGTGACTGTGGGGTGATATGCAAAAGCAGGCTTCATTCTACCTATGGCTTCTTTTGGAATTGGGGTTCAGTGCTGATTCTCTTGGATTTGACTCCTCTCTTGTTTAGACCTGCTTTCTGGGTCTCCTCTTATCACCTCCTTTATATAGAAACACTTCAATGGATGCATATTAGACATCCAATTGCCTGACCTAATCCCTAGGGCAATGAGCATTTCTATGGAGGGGACATACTCAAAGTACCAAACAAAGGCCACCTACTTGAACCTGGCTCAGTTGTCCAGCCTTGTTCTCATTCCATTCTCTACAAATATAAGTATTATTGTTTCTATTTTAAGTATGAGGAAACTGAAGACAACAATATTGTGACTTGCAGATAGTTTACACAGCTAATTAATTTCAGAGGTAGTACTTGAACTCAGGTCTTTAAAAATTTTTTTTTAAAATTTTAAAATTTTAAAATTTGCTTTTCACTGTTTCTCGTAGACAAATAGGTTTTTTAGCTGGATAATCTTTACTTTTTTTCCTGAAACTATGTGAGTTGTAGCATACCATAGTTGTTCTAGAAAACTTCTTTTTTCTAGCAAACACTTGGTACCAATGCCTTTTATTTTTACGAGAAAGAAATGTTCAAATTTTGCATTAAAGATTGGACTAACTATTAAATTTGGTTCTGGATTCATAAGCTTTTAATGCCTTTGCTTTGTGGATGGGGGTGGGCAGAAGAGTGTACATATGAAGTAAGAAATAGTTATTTCAATTGACGATTACAGGGTGAGGGGAGATGATAAATACATTTTAGAAACATATTTTGAAGAATTCTGGAATCTAACAGAGGATAAATCAAAGCATTTTGAAAATTAGTACTTGTTCAAATATGTTTCCCCCCCAATATTTAAATTCTGGATTAAGTTGGTATGCACTCTAGGGGGCACTGTGGTTCAATACTATTGATAATGGTTGATTTCTTGTAGCTGCACGCTTGGATAATTTAAGGACTTACACTAAAGTAATTTAGCAGCAGTAAAGGACTTTCTTAGTAAAGGTCTGCTTATTCCCTGCTTGATTTTATTGCCAAAACTCCTTTTCTGGCAAAAGGGTGGGATCCTGTTAAAATTAATAACAAAAGTTGGGCAATAGAAGGTAGTCTAACATTACTCTTAAGTATTATTTGTAAACTATTAAAAATGTCCTTCACCATGGAAATTCACTAGATTTTCTAATTAAAATGGCTGGTCTAGGGGCATATTCAAGAGTTTGCTATTAGGAGGTTCCTGAGATCTTATTCCATCATGAAGGGAGTGACACAATAAAGTCTGAAATGAAGGATACTGTCCCGAAACTATAAACCTTCCTGAGACTAGAGGCTGTATTTTGCCTTTTTTTGTATTCTCAGTGCACAATACAGTGCCTGGCATGTAGTAGGTACTTACTAAATACTTATTGACCGACTTTTTTGGACCAGCCTGTGATGTACATTTTCTTTGATATCATGAAAATGGAGGAGGGTGGTGTGTGTACATAGAGCATTCTTAGCAAAAAGAATAGCATGAACAAAGCATTAGGAAGCCATATAACATGTTCTAGGAACAATATGTGTTCCGGGCTGGCTTGAACATAATGTATATGAAGAAATGGGTGGGGGGCATAGTGAAAAATGAAGCTGCAAAAGTAGGTTTGATACGGTAGTATGCTGGGAAATGTTTAAAAACCAGCTCTCTGAAAAGAAAAGACACGTTTCCAGTATAACCTGCATTATTAACATTCCCCCCATCACTTTGTGTACTGAAAATCAAGAAGACAATAAATCCAATCCTGATTTGTAGTTTTTTGCTGATTTTTGAGGTTCAAATGTTCACAATGAAAGTTTAACACTTAGTTCTCCTGAGTTGATATGAGCTGGCTTCAGCACAGATCCAAATAGTAAAGAGCTTTGAATGGTAGATCCAGAGGACTGAGTTCTCTTTCATACATAGTGGGAAGGGGAGCCATTGCCAATTGTCCTGACCTATATCTTGCCACTGGACTGCAGTGACTCTGGAGGAGAGAGTGAGGCTGATGACTTTGCACAGCCCTGCCTTATTGAAATCCAATTCACTTGCAAGCCATCCCATCACCTTCTTGATGGTGTAAGGTCCTCTTTGAGATAGAAGGACAAGTCATGCCCTTACATGTAACAAGATTTCTCAGGGTTTGGGGGCTAGACATTTTTTTCTTCTTTATTCTATCATTTTCCCTGACAAACTGAGACAATTAACTCCTTTTCCTCAAGTAGTTTTCATTTGAAATATAGCTCCGGAAAACCAGGCTTTGACAAAGCCTCATGGTATTCAAATGGATCTACTCCGTTATGCTTTTGAACCTAAATCACTCTGGGTCTCACTGATTGGCCAAAAATAGGTCCCAGCCCAAGCCTCACTTGTTCATTGATTGGGTTTTGATGGCTCAGAGTGGTGAGTGTAATAGCAATGGTTTTTTCCCTGGACAGAAACCCTGAGGGTCCTCCCCTCCCAGACTGAATCTTTTGTGAAGGCCAAGAGGCCATCTTTTGTCTCAGTTCTTACCTAACCTTTTAATCATGAATGGGTGTCGCCTTAGACAAACAGACATGGAAAAGACCTTAGTTTAAAAAGCCCAAGGTTTCCTACTGTCCTGATTTGTGCCTTGTCACTGGACTCTGATGACTCTGGAAGAGAAAGTGAGATTAATGATTTTGCATAGCCCTGCCTCACTTAAATTCAATTCACTTGCAAGACAACACCTCTGCTTCCTGATGTCTTTCAACAACATTGGAAAGAAACTGAAAATTGGAGCAGTGGAAGTACATGATCAGAGCTTTAGGATTACTACTTTGACCCTAGTATAGATAGGAAGTATGGAAGCAAGAAAAAACAGGGAAACCCCAGAATCACAGAGTTGGAAGGAACTGCAGAGGCTGTGTAGTACAACGTCTATGTGGGAAGGAAGAGAAGGAAATAATCATTGACATAGTTCCTACTATGTGCTAGGCACAATGTTAATCACTTAACAAATCTTAGCTCATAGGAACCTCTCAGCATCATGGGAAATAGGTGCTATTATTATCCCCATTTGACAATTGAGGAAACTGAGGCATATAGAAACCAAATGACTTTCACAGGGTCACACAATGAACAAGTGTCTAAAGTTGGATTTGACTTCAGTCCCATTGCTTTATTCACTGTGCCATCAGCTACCTCAGTTACTTGTGAAACCTATGGTACGAAAATGTTACCTTTGACAGACCACAGGTCCCTTTTATCACATGGAAAAAACGAATGATCATCCATCCTTTGCTTGAAAACCTACACTGAGAGGGAACACGCTACTTCTGGGATAACTTTAATACTTCAGGGATAACTTTAATTATTAAGAAGCTTTTCTTGACAGTAAACAGAACTCATTATATTTCCCTCCCATCTCCCAATCTTTCCTTTTCCTGTTGAACCAATTGCTCCCTTTCCAATGGCCTAGGTTCATTTTATAGATGGAGAAATAAACAGAGGCAGATGTGGTTAAGTGACTTGCCCAGTGTTTCTGAGACGGGATTTGAACTCAGATCTGCACTCTAGGTCCAGTGTTCTATCCGCTGTGCCACCTGGCCGTCCCCTATTTAGCTTTTGCCTACCTTTATAAGCTTTTTGTACGTTGCTCCCTGTCATATGTCCTCTCTTCTAGCCACATCTTTTCTTTCTTTTCTTTTCTTTTCTTTTCTTTTCTTTTCTTTTCTTTTCTTTTCTTTTCTTTTCTTTTCTTTTCTTTTCTTTTCTTTTCTTTTCTTTTCTTTTCTTTTCTTTCTCTTCTCTTCTCTTTTCTTTGTCTTCTCTTTTCTTTGTCTTGTCTTCTCTTCTCCTATTCTCTTCAAATGAAATTACCATTTCCTACCTCTGTGCCTTGTAGGGGCTATTGTACATGCCTCCTCACCACCACATCTTAAAATCTATAGCTTCTTACAAGATTCAGTTCTAATGCCACCTTCTACAACAAAGTCTTTTCTGATTCCTCCTCTCCAAAATTCTTGGTATTTGCAAGTGTTTTTTTCTCCCTCAATAGATTGTAAGTTCCTCAAGGACGGGGACTGTTTCATTTGTAAATTTGTATCCTTAGTGCCCAATACTAGTGTCTAATATAGTGAATCATTCAATGAGTAAAGGATGTTTTGAGGTCTCTAGCCTGGGTGACTGTTTCTAGATTGAGTGCTGTAAAAAGCTAAGGTATATAGGAGGAAGAATTAGTTTTATTTTGGGTGGTAAGGTGCAGGGGGCTGGGCAGAAGAAGGAGTACATGAAGATGATTTTGGTTTTGAAGATACTGAGTTAGAGGTATCAGCAGGATGTTCATGACCTCTATGATCATGTCTGTCTTTTCAGTTTGTTCGGAACACAAGTCTCTTTAGGGACTCTGATTTTCCCAGTGCTGGTATCTTCTGCCCAATGCTTACCTGGAAGCCTGTATATATTCTAGTGCTCATACCCTGACTCCTTCAGCATGGCAGATCCCGATTATCCTGTGCTGCCTTCCCTGCAAGATTTATTGTTAAGTAATCTTCCTGGCTTACCACTTTATGGTTGATCAAATCTCATGATTAGTGTTACAGGATTTCATATTAACCTGTATCTAAAATTGGATGTGGAGGGGTTACTAGTAAAGAAATTGCCTGAGGAATTCAAATGATTCACAAGCTGTCAACATGATTTATCTTCCCATTAAGATTCCTTTTATGGGGAAATTGCATTGTTATTCCAGAAGGTGGTTATCACATTTTCTTGACCAAACTATGGATAGCACAGCCAGGATGTATTTGCAGGAAAGCACTGGTTAGAAGTACATCTGATTGCCTTGAATTGATTCTGACATTGAAAAGGATGGAAAAGGAGAGTGGCATGTCCCTGGCTACTCAGCCTGTCTTACCAAAGGCATCTACTTTTCAGTGGCAAATAAACAAGAATCTTTGGATAAAAATTAGTATTGATTTAGAATGTTTCAGAAGAGAAATGATTGTGATTTTCTTTTAAAAATGCCTTGAAGTATTTGGCTCCATCTTAATTATCTGCTACTATAATCAGAAACTAGAAGGTGCCGTGGAAAGTGTGCTGGGTTTGGAGTTAAGAAGGCTTGGGTTAGAATCTTTTTCTTGTTGAGTCATTTCAGTTGTGACCCCATTTGGGGTTCTCTTGGCAAAGATATTGGAATGGTTTGCTATTTCCTTCTCTGGCTTCTTTTACAGATGGAGAACTGAGGCAACAGGGTTAAGTGACTTCCCCAGGGTCACACAACTAATAAGTGTCTGAGGTTAGATTCAAAGTCAGATCCTCTTGACTCCAGGGCCAACACTCTATCCACTGAACCACCTAGGTGCCCCATTCAAATCTTACCTCTTACATTATCAGCTGTGTTACTCCAGGCAAATCAGTTAAATGCCATGTGTTCAGGTAACTCTCTAGAATTTATATATTCAATCATAGATGAGTTGTTCATCTGCATTGGTGGAAGGATTTCCCAGAGTAGGAGTTCCTCATAGTGACAAAAGTCACTAATCTTTTGTATATTTTTATATAGTTTCTGAAAAGGCTTCTCATTATATACCACGTCACTCCATGTTCAATAACAAGATTCAGTCTTTATGAATTACTGGGGGAGGGCAGGTATGTCAGGACTTCTTTTAGTCATCTCGATCAAGGAATAATGAAGGTTTACAGGACCAACAATATATTCAAGGTGCTCTCTGTATTTTCTTTTTGTTCATATTTTCCACAAGAATCAGTCTTTGCTAGGAACCATGGTGTTGAATTAAGGTGGGTTTCTTTCACTATGTTTGAGATGATGGAGTCTATGCTATAAAAGACATAGTGTGTAAGACAGGCTCTCTGTTCACCATAGCACCATTTGACAGTGATTTCTCAGCTAGGCTTCCTGAAGAATTATTAGAGTCAGAAAGAGAAGGAAGACATTTTTTTATACCCACTGCAACTGGCGAAGAGGCCTTGTCTTGCAAGAACCTCCTTGTTGGTTAAAATATTAGACTGACTGAAGGTGGAGGAATTTTATGTATGTCAACTGGTTTTTTTGGTCAGCATTATTTTTTTATCCCCTGGTGTTCTGGTGGTTTATATCTGAAAGTAGTTTAAGATGGAGTTGTTTTCACAGGTTTTTAAAATAAAAACTTTAATTTTTTTAGTTTTTGCCCAGAGAACAATGAATGGCATTTTCCCTTGACTCTTTGCATTGTTACCCAAGTTAAGTCAACAAACAATTATTAAGCGACTTCTAAATGCTATCCTAAAAGGGCATTGATATTTCCTTTTTTCATGATTACATTTTGATGACTAAGGACTAAGTGATTTATTAGATAAGAACCCAAACCTCTTTAAAGTGGATCATACATAAGTTAGAAAACAAATAGTTTAGACAAAATTCAAATTAGATGCAGATATGTTAGTAAGCGCTATATGTCTTCTAAACCTAATGAGAGCAATAATTTTTTTTACAGTGGAGATATCAAGTAAAAATTTAACGTCACAAGAAACATGTGGGTAGAGATTTTGCTTGCTATTGTCTCATCAAAAAACAGTTGTTTTAATTACTTGTAATTCCATCCAGAGTCTTACTAGCTTCAGACATTCAGAGTTCAGCATTGTGTGTGTTTCCTACCTGTCAGTGATGCTAAATCAACCTTGTTTCATACAGCATTATGGAGAAAAAAAACTGTACTGACTTGGCCTACATGACACGGGATGATGGGTAGTATGTATTGACATTTGACCCAGGGTTTTAGGAGAACTCTGGAGGCTGACTGTGGAATGAAGGTGATGAAAAGAATGGTATACTAGTGTATCAGCTCCCTCAATGATCTGAATACAGTTTGACTTCATCTATCACCTCTATGTCTATTTTTAACCCACACAGATATATTAATCTTACTTTCACAGGCATGGTCGATATTGAGGAGATCATTTATTTTGAACTACGGAAAGGCTGTAATGAGAGGCCAGTATGTGCCACTGAATCAAATACCTTACTAAGGAAACAATGAGGCTGGATAAAATTTGTGAATTTTAGAGGAAACATGATGGTAATGGGGGAGAAGCCAGTTATGTTTTCTGTACCTCGTGCTATGTAGCATATGAAATGAACCCATGCATCATAAACTGCTGATTGAGCTTGCATCTGACATATGAACTCCCCCTGTTTTGCAAAAAGGTGCGTGTGTGTGGATTTATTTCTATGCCTTAGTTTTCATTCAAAGGGTAAGACATAATAAACCCACTTTTGCTAATTTATTTGATTACCTATCATAGTAATTACAGTAGAAATCTTGGCTCGGCTGAAGCATTCCCCATCCATTAGGCTACAGAGTGGGTTTTTTTTTTTTTTTGTATTACCTTTCATATCTGTAGAGGGTTGATATTAACTATATTACAGTTCTTGCCTTAATAATGAAGCAGTTTGAAATCTCCTTTTCCTTGATCTCCCTCCTGAGATGCCACTGGAATTAATTGACCTTAGTTTATGACTCTTGACTTTGACACCAAGCACAAAAGACTCCCAGCTGATCGTTCCCTCCCTTCCACTATATTGCTGACCTTTTGTTCTTACCTCTTTTCTTTAGTAAGATGAGGATCATAGAGATTTTATTCAAAAGCAGCAGAGGAGCCCATGGGTTTCCTTGGAATGGAAGATTTTTCCCTTTTTAATTTAAAAAAGTTTCAGTAAAGTCAGAAATGGGGGGTTGAGGAAGGAGTGTGTGGAGTCTGTGTGAGGATTCCTTGAGTGGCTCGGCAGTGTTTAAATCATTTAACAGCACTCCAATGATGTAGAAGTAATAGGCAAAGTCCAAAAGATCAGTTAGCAGGTAATACACACCAGGCATGAATCTCTTCTAGAAACAGCTCCCGCTCCCCTTTTCTTTCTTTCTTTCTTAATAGAGAGCACCATCTGTCATCCAGTGCTGCCTATCAAGATATGCCCAATAACTACAGAACCAGGAGGATTTGAAATTTCAAGGGAAAAAGTATGTTTCTCATTTCTGCCCTCTCTGGTGCTGTTACATGTGAGGAAAAGGGACAAACAGGTAAGAGATGCTTCTTAATGCACTCTGAGTACTTGTGCTGTTTCATAGAGATTTCACCAAGAGGTGCTACCTTTTGGTGGTGGTGGGGAGGGGTGTAGTATTATAGCACAGAAACAAAAAATATAGTAAGCATTTCCTAAGACCTTTCTTTTTGCTATGCAGAAGGTGCATCCTGTGAATTTTGAATAGCTAGAGATGAGCTTGAGTCAGTCTGGGAGAGGTGCTCCTTTAAGTCAAATCTGTCTCTATTAAACTTTGAGAAATGTGCAACTTTGGAAGTAGCTTTCCCTTGCAGTTCAGAGACACTCTTTCCACATGGTTTATTGGAGCATGATGACTCATATGCATCATCTTTGATGATGACTCTTACTCCTACTTACTTATAACAGCTTAATTCCCAAAGGGATTGAAAATTGGAAGGTATATGAGTGATTTAGAGAGTTTCCATTCCCTTGGGTTCTTGGTTGGGAGGACTTTTAGTCAACCGAACACCTTTCTTGTGGGAAGACTTGAGTCATAATTAAAAGGCAGGAAATAAGCTTGACAAGTGCTCCTGGTGAAGAAGAAGGAAATAGCACATGCTGGTTCTTCCCCCTCTTTTTCTTTTTTCCTTTTCTAAATTATGTAAAAGCCTACTCATCTTTAAAGGCCTAGTTCAAGTTATACTTCTTCAGAACCTCAGAACTTGGAAAAATTATTGATTAATTTGGACTATTATTCATAGCTATGAGGGCTATAGAGAGTTGATGTAGCTGTACTATACAACTTAGCCCTTATACACTCCCAGTTTTTCTAATTTTTTAATACGCAAATCTGCCTTTCTTCAACGTTTATGAATTGCTCCCAGTTCTGCCCTCTGGAGCCAAACAGAACAACCCCTTTTCATGTGATAGTTGCTTTCAAGAAGGTCTATGACATTCCCCCTAAATATTCTTGTCTCTCAGCTCAAGATTCATAGTTGCTTCAACTAATCCTCATGGAACATGGATTAGTTGACGTCACTGGAGAGTTTCTCTTCCTAAAATGTCACACCTAGAACAGAACGCAGTATTCCAGATGGGAATGACCAGGAGAGAGTATCATGATACAATAGACTCTTTACTCTTAGAAACTATGCCTTTCAATGTGATTTTTGTTGTTGCTATTGTGTCATTTTTCAGTCTCATTTTTGTTGACCCCATTTGGGATTTTCTTGGCAAAGAAATTAATGCTTTGCCATTTCCTTCTCCAGATCAGTTTTCAAATGAGGAACTGAGGCTAACAAGGTTAAGTGACTTGTTCAGGGTCACTTACAGCTAGTAAGTATCTGAGGCCAATTTTGAACCCCCAGAAATGAAGTCTTCCTTATTCCAAGCTCAGTGCTCTATTCACTATGCCATGTAGAAAATAATATAATCAGTGCAGCCTATTTTCTAGGCTTCCATATCATACTGTGTTCATATTTATCTTCTATTTAAACTCTTTTTACAGGTAAGCTGCTATCTAGTCATATCTTTCCTTTGCTGTTCTTGTGAAACTGACTTTTTTGAAAGACTTGACATTTTCCGCTATGCAATTTTGCCATTAGATTGAGCTCAATGTTCTAAGATTCAAGATTTTGAGTTCTGTGTTGTCATCCAGGTTGTTAAGCTAACCCTTCTAACTTTGTCAGGTTGCCAATAAGCATTTTTAAAGTATATACTGTCATCTATATTTTCTACGTGCATGCCACCTATGACTTTTTCCAAGTTACTGATAAAAATGTTAAACAGCACAGTGTGAACACAATTCCACAGGTCACTCCATATGAGACCTTCTTCCAAGATGCTGTCAATCAGGGCTTCTTAATATTTTTTTTGTGACATAGAGCCCTTCTTGAAGTAATGTTTTAAATACATAAAATACATAATATTGCAAAGAAAATCAACTGTATTGAGATATGTATCTCTATCTCTTTCTTCTTCTAAATCTATATATAAAAATAAGTTCTTGGATCCCAGATTAATCCTTGCCCCACCACATACACATTTAGTCATTAATGTCTATTTCAGGTCTGGTCATTTACCAATTCTAGATCGGCCTAATTGCATTATTGTCTAGTCTATTACTCTCCATCTTGACTGAAAGTATAACTTTGTGAATTCAGATCCAGTGATTTTTCTTTAAATGTAATTGAGGTTGCGTGAGTAAATCCTGGCTCTGATCTCAGGAAAGCTACTTGGATATATGACAGTGGAGGATTTTTTTTCCTGATATATTTGAGTCTCATTTCATTTTCTGCCTTAAGTAAAAGGTTTTGTGATTTACAGTACAAGGTTTATTATAATATAGTCCCTTACAACAAAAATCACTGTCTAAAGGATTTCCAAGTGAATGCCCTACTGATTTCGAGCAATATTAAAGGGGCAAAAATCTGCATCTTTTTCCTAGATGTGGCATCCAAAGTTATCTTCTGTCATAAAATTAACCATGTCAAATAATGTTTGTCCATTTTGGGAAATGAACATCTTTTCATGATTGATATTTTCTTTTGATTCCTTTAATTTTACTTGTACCAGTATGTAAATATTGGTCTATATTTATATCTGCCTATCATGTGGTCATAGCAGTCCCTGAAATGTTATAAGTATGATGCTATATAGCTTTTTTATTTTATTTATTTATTTACTTTATTACTGGGCTAAAAGAGATGATGAATTTAGAGAAACAGAAAAATCAACATGATCTGATACAGAGTAAGGTAGTAGGGCCAAGAAAGCAATATATATGATGGTTACAAAATGTAAATGAAGAGAATAACCATAAAAAAGTTAAAATTGAAAGTTGCAAATTTACAAGGAAAAGTTTAGTTGTGACCGCATTTGGGGTTCTCTTGGCAAAGGTACTGAAATGGTTGACATTTCCTTCTCCAGCTCATTTTACAGATGAGTAAGTTGAAGCAAACAGGGTTAAGTGACTTACCCAGAGTCACACAGCTATTAAGTATCTGAGGCCAGATTTGAACACAGGAAGATGTGACTTCCTGACTCTAGGCCCAGGACTCTATCCACTGAGCCACTTAGATACTCTCAGCAAAAGTAGACAGCACTATATGCTGTATAGTTGAGTCTAACGTGATATGTATGTAGGGTTCTGCAGCTATCACCTCCTACCTCTGCAAAGAAAGGGAGGAAAATTCTCAAATTTATTCTTTGAAGCCAATCTTGGTCATTATAATTACATATCATTATATCACGTTTTGATTTTTTCTTTGCATTTACATTATTGCAGTCATTGTATTTCATTTTCTTGATTCTGATTTCTTCACTTTGTATCAGTTCATATAAATCTTCTAGTTCTTTGCTTTGTTTTTCATATTCACCATTTTTTATGGAACAGATATATAACTCTACTTTATACCATAATTTGTTTAGTCTTTCCCCAGTCAATGAGCATTTGATTTGATTCAAGTTCTTTGCCACTACAGAAAGCATTGTAATTCTTTGACCTACATGGTATATATGCCTAGTAGTAGGAACCCTGGCTCAAAAGTATATGACTTTTTGTCCTCTTCTCCAAATTGCTTTTCAGAATGCTTAAGAATGTTACCAGTGGTATATTAGTGTAATTATCTTTCTTTGATTGCTCCAACATTGTATATTCTCATGTATTGTAATCTTTGCTGGGATGAAGTAAAAATTCAATTGTTTCGATATTTCTCTTTTAACAGTAGTTTGAAGTAGTCTTTCATATAGTATTAGTTTGAAATTTTCTTTTCAAAAATCATTGTTCATACCCTTTTACAACTTACATATTAATTACAGAATGGTGTGTATGTGTGTGTTGTATGTGTGTGTGTGTATGTTTTATTTCCTTTATATTTTGGATGTCAGACTTTTTTGAGATATATTTAGTGTAGATTTTCTTCCCACTTGACTTAACTGGATTGATTTTGTTAATGCGAAAGCCTTTCACTTTCATGTAATCGAGAATTTCTATTTAATCTTTTTGTGATTTCCTCTCCCCCTTGTTTAGTTAAGACTTCTTTCCCTACCCACAGTTGTGAATGATACTCCAAATTCTCTTCTAATTTTTTTTATTCTGTAGCCTTTAACAAGCATATTATGTATTGACAAAAATTATTTTCATGGTCATTGTTTGTCTACATTTATTTCCTTAAAAAATATAAAATAGAATAAGTAAAATTTGGTGGACTAATAGATTTTTAGAAACTATTTTTTTCAAGGTGTTCATATATAGGTCAACAAATTGACACAGTTGTTGATTAGAACTAGCAGCTCTGGTGAAAATCAGGATAAACAGCCCCCGCTTAGATAGTAACTAACTGGTCCTATTTTTTTCTTCTATTAATATCAAATTCTCATAATGTGAATCTCTTAAAATCACCTTTTAGTAATTTGACTGGATTAAACAACATTTCTAGGGGAATCATTATTTTGTTCCATTTAACATATATAAGAAATTACTTGAGGTTTTCATTAATAGCTCTATTGCAATGTGCCCTGATACTTAAGGTGGTTTTAAATTGAATCCACAGATTTATATTGAATACCTTTCATATGTAATCCACTGTGGGTGACCCAAAGTATAAGAAAAGACTGTTAAGGAGTTTGTAGTCTAGTGGGAAGATATATTAACACTTGAAAAGTAAAATAATGATGAAAAATTTTATATAGTAGTTCAAGACAATGATAGAAGCAATGTCATGGTGACACTATATGTGAGTGACAAATGAATTGTACCAGCAATAATTACCGTGAGTTCAGAGAAGAGATGAATTCAGATTGAGGGGAGCCAGGAAAGACTTCAAAGAGGAGAGGATTGGCTTTGCCTAGTTTTCCACGTTGAAATAGGGCCAAGAAGGCCCATTTTAGATAGATAAATAATATGCCAGTTCATGCCCCCTAATATAATTATATATTTTGGGTTTATGAGAAATTAAGGGGGCAATAAAATTGATGTTATCCCATCTTGTTTAGCTGGTTTCTTAATACAAAAAAGTCTTTTAAAATCTGTGCAAGGTATGAAAAGGAACCCAACATGCAGATTAATTAGAAGTAATGAAAACAGCTGTCAAACTAGTCTGAAACCTTGGCTCACTACAATTAAGTGTTCAATACAAACTAATTAAATTAGAGGTTCCCAGGTGTTTGTTTTATAGACAGCGTAAATTATGCATCGAGGCAGGAAACTATGACCATACTATGGGCTGAGTTTGGGTTGTTTATCTTGCTTTATTGTGAAATCCAACATTTGTTGCTTTATGATAATATAAAGTTTCATAAATATCATAAAATAGGAACATAGTCAAGGAGTATTAATTTAAATGTTCTATTTAACTAGTTTTTATTTCATTGAAAAAGTAATTATTATCATGTTCCCATTTTTTCATATTGGATTTTTGTTATTTCCAGGTTCTTGATGACTTCTTCATGTTTGATTTCCTTCTGATTTCTATGCATAGTATATCTATTCGTAAACAATGGAAAACACTGACTATATAAGTGTAAGGGGTATGGTTGCTGAGTGCCATGTAATGAAAGGGATGCTGCTAAATTTATCTGAGGAAAAAAATCGTTACTGACTCTTCCTCTCAATTTTTAGTGATGCTTTTTATTAGCGTAGATTGTAAGCATTACTCATCTTCAACTCCTTGCTTCCCTGGTTTCTTTTATGTCCCAGCTAAAATCTTACTTCATTCTCTCATTCTCCCTTAATGCTAGTGCCTTCCCTTCGTTGATTATCTCCCATTTATCTTGTACCCTATGTAAGTGTTATACATAATCGTTTCAATGCTATCTCCTCTGTTAGATTGTAAGCTCCTTTAGAGCAGGGACTTTTTGCTTTCCTTTGTATTCCTAGTATGTAGTAGGTATTTAATAAATGCTTGTTGACTATGTATGGCAAATGGAGGGATTCAATCAGATATAGACCCGTTGGGACCACATTTAGTTCTGCATATTCTAATTCATGGTGATGAAAGTGATAGGCCTTAGTTTTACTTGATGTCAGAGCCTCCCCATCAGTAGGAGGGTCACTTCTACTCAAACAGTAAGAATTGCATCCTTTCCCCCTCTCACCTATTGTTTGCAGTGATCCACTGTTACTAATAGGAATTACGTTTCATTGAATTTGGAGGATTAGGCCCAAGTATTCCACTTGAGTCTAGTTCCAACACCTTTCAGGCTATTGCCTGCTCAAAAGCCCAAAGGATTTTGAGGATTTAGATTTGTGCATATTCCCAGTGAAACATTCAGGCTTCACCATCTCTCTTCCAGTAGCCCACAGGCAGTATAAAACCTTTTCCTGGGAGTGGTTAGCTATACTCAGCCCCTGAAACTAGCTGCTCTCTTCTTTAGAGGCCATCTGGTCCATCAGTCCATCAGTCCATTGTATTAGTCTTTGCACAGCACTGCATGACTGAGTCTAGCTTCTTTTCTGTAGGTTGCACTTCAGATTCAATAGTCCCCTCCAAAGTCATGGACACATGTAAGCATGGCTCTCCCTTTTATTGTCGTTGTTGAGTCATTTCAGTCATGCCTGTCTCTTCCTGACCCCATTTGGGGTTTTCTTGGCAAAGATACTGGAGTGGTTTGCCATTTCCTTCTCCAGGTCATTTTACAGATGAGGAAACAGAGGCAAACAGGGTTAAGTGACTTGCCTAGGATCATACTGTTAAGTATCTGAGGCCAAATTCGAACTCATGAAAATGAATCTTCCTGATTTGAAGTCCACTGCTCTATCCACTGCGCCATTTAGCTGCCTTGGCTCCTCTTTAGCTCCTTCATAAAGATAACATAGAACTCAGTTCTGGATGTCTCACTGGGGCTCTTTGCTAAGATTCCTATAGCCATACACATGTTTAATACAATCTCCAATAGGAAAAGTTGTGTTTGTATTGGTAACTAAAAGTGCTATTGTGCTTGTATGTATGTATTCATTCACTGGTTATCTTGACATGACCCAGTTAGACACTGCATGTGGACAAAGTGTTTGCCTTAGGATTGAGAAATAAGAGATGAGTGGGATAAATAATTCTTGGGAAATTGTGTAGGCCTTTCAGTAGACCTAAGCTCCACCATGATGCCAAAGCCCATTTTTTGACATTATTTGTGTTGATGCTGTATAACTATTACCTACAGACCACCAAAGAATCAAAACTGAAGGGTAATGATATAGTTGATTTGGAAACCACCCCTCCTGGAATACTACTACTAATTCCTCCTTTTCCTTGTCCTCCTCCATGTTCTCTAATAGCTAGCATTTATATAGTAACTACTATGTGCCAGACACTGTGCTAAGTGCTTTGCAAATATTATCTCATTTGATCCTTAGAACGACTTTGTAAGTGTTTGAGGCTGAATTTGAACTTAGGGCTTCTTGACTCCTGCCCCTTTTTTATTTCAAAGAATACCCAGTTTCACTTTACTACCTCAAACATGGCAGCCTCTTCAACAACTCCCTTGCAAAGAAGGGAATACCTTTCTCTCCTATTTGCTACCTATCTGAAACCTTGAACCAAGATCAAATCTTAGATGGGTATGTCACTCTATTCCCCTATGTTCACACTCACTATTCCTGTAACTTTTTGCACCAAAGTACCCGTCCCAGGCACCACTCCCCTCATTAGATTGCAATCTTCTTCTCCTTCCCAACTCAGGAATTTTGAATTAAATTCCTTTTGCACTTATGACTTTTTGTTTAGGGAAGTAGTTGGCTCCTGCATTTGGAAACAGTTTCCCAGGTAGAGAGAGGCTGGAGAACGAGCCCAAAGTCAGCCATGTGTGTAAGTCAGACCATCTCTAGCTTTCCTTTTCTTATCTCTTCCTCTTCTCAACTCATTATAGTGCCCAGAGATCCCCAAATCTTGTTCTGGGATCAGAGTCATAGATTAAATCACTTCTCCACCAGTTACTGTCTTAGAATCACTGGGCAACCAGGAAAACTAACACAGGCCAAAAATGAGAAATGTGGCACATAAAAAGGAGAGCTGGGAGGAGCTGTCCAGAATCTATCTCTAGACTCCTCCTCCTCTTCCTCACCTTCCATATCAGCTACCTTGGAGAATCCTTCCCTCCCCACTGCCTCCAGGTTCTCCTCTCCCAATTGGTGATTCCTTTCCTAGGAATACCATTTTAAGGAGGACTCCAGTCATGCTGTACATCACATCATTTCTGTACTCTCCAGACTCCTTTTCCTTCTCCTTGCCAGCTGCACTGACCTCCCCCACTGCCCCCACACTAAAGCTACTTTTGACTTGTTTCTAACTCCCATTTTTGTATTGTCTTCACTATTAGGCTGTAAGCTCCTTGAGCACAAAGGCTGAATCTTTTGCTTATATTTTTATCTTCAAAAATTAGCACAATACCTGTAACATTGCAAGTACTTAATAAATCGCTTTATACATGTTCTATATCTGTGTCTATTTTTGTCACTGTCCATCAACTTATCTCAGTCAGTCTTCAGTTCTATTGTTCTTTTCCTCTCCTCCAACCCGACAAGCCAATTGGCCACCTAAATCCACACAATAAATACTTTACAAATATTATCTCATTTAAACCTCATCATAACCCTGGGAGGTAGGTAGATATTAGAATCTTCAGCATTCCTTGTCTCCAGCTCTTATGAGGCCTCATTTGCTATAAAGAACATCCTTCAGTAAATTTCACTTCGTTATGTAAGTTTACTGTGCTGGCTGTCTTCTTTTCTTTTTTCTAGTGGGATTGCAGAGTTACCAGAAAATCACTCATTTGGTGAAGCATTTGCTGCCAAGTATAGGAGAGACTGATTATCTTTCCTTTCCATTAAAAAAAAGCTCTAAAGAGGCAGAGAAATTCACATATATGATCAGAAATAAAGGACTTGGTTATATTATGAGAAAGAGGGAGGACAGAGAACATATTCCTTGTAAGTGTGTTTGCTTTATTATTCCCAACATTTAGAAGTGGTAGCTTGGTTTAGAAGAGCGTATTTGCATTTGGAGTCAGGAGAGACCTGGATTTGAATTTTGCTTCTGACACTTAATTGACTACAACTCATTTATCCTTTATGAGTTTCAATTTCCTCCTTTGTAAAATGTGAATAATGCCTACAACAGTGATAATCTATGTAGAACACCTTGTAAGCTTGGTAGCTCTATGTAAATATCAGTTATTATTATTAGCATAAAAAGACAAAGAGGAAGGTACTTTTGGGTATATCACCTACAGAGAATTTATGGAAGGACATAGACAAGAAGTCAAAATGAGAAAGCATGGATGGATGGCAATTTTCATTGGTAGATTACATCCTTACATCCATACGATCAGGGATCTATGAAGAATATGGTTATACTTAGTGACACAAACACTCACTGTGATTAGGTAATGAATCTTATTTTCATGTGAGGTTTAAGAAATCAGTCACATTACTTTTTAGTGACAGCTCACAATTTCTTGTGAAATTTACTTGTGTTCAGCTGGTTCAATTTCCAGGTAGCAAACATTCATAGGAAATCAAATTAGAAATAAAACCATTCTCCCCAACTCCAACCTCCTCCTGCCAGTCATCTCTCCATGGGGTTGTATTTAGTTTGAGTTTTACATATATTTCTCATCTCAGAATCTTCAGTGCTACTTTAGAATGCAGGCTTATTAATTTCCATAGTGCGTCATGAATTTAAAACAGAAAAGGTGATCGAGATTTCTTGTGCAGACTAACCTCTAGTGTTTCTAGCATGACAGTTCAGGAGGAGAGAAATGGGAGAATGATATTAGTTGAAGAAAGAATTATATTTGATATTTCTGTTCAGACTGACATTTTGCAAGTTCAAGGGATAATTAATCAATTTCATTACACAAAGAAAAAGAGAGAGAGAGAAAGTGAAAGAAAGTATTGTCATGGTACCATGAACCACATTTATACTCCACAACTTAGAATTTCAAAGTATTTTTACTTTTTAGTTAGTTCTGCAAATTTTTTGAATTGGGCAGAAACCTTAGTTTCTTTTTTTTTTTGATTGGGTGGTTTTTCTTCTAATATTCTCTGAGACTAAATTATTAATTGAGAGTGATCTTTCTCTCCCATCCCCTGAAGAAATCAAATCATCCCCAAAGCTCCAGTTTTGTGTGAGATTTGATTAAAGGTCCCATAGTGGTTTTTAGAACAGCTAGTCTTAAAGACAGGCTGTTAAAAGCACTTTTTAATTTATTATCAGAAGCATGACCTGGAGACAGTTTTTTCTCTAACATATGTTATGGATGCTCACAGTGATTTGGAATGGATTACCCAATTCCATCTTACCTTCTCGCTAAAGCACTACAGAATGGGTTAGTACAAGTATTTTTCTATAGTGTAAAGCACAGTGGCAGCTTTTTGAAGAAGGATCAGAGCTCTTCTGAAGAATCATCTAGAGAAACCCAATATCTGATGCCATTTAAAGAATTCATTCACTTCTTTTAACGGGTGAAAGTTTTTTCTAATTTAAAGAATCTACTTGAGATACATTTTGTAAACATCAATCCTTGACACATTTTGTGCTTATGGGTAACAAAAAACAGAAGGGACTTACTCTTAAGCCAGATTAGAATGGAATCATTTTCTTTCTCCCTTCCTTCCTTCCTTCCTTCCTTCCTTCCTTCCTTCCTTCCTTCCTTCCTTCCTTCCTTCCTTCCTTCCTTCCTTCCTTCCTTCCTTCCTTCCTTCCTTCCTTCCTTCCTTCCTTCCTTCCCTCTTTCTTTTTTAAAGTAGGTTTGGAAAAATAATGTAAAGGAGAGAGTAAGAATCATAGAATCTTCCTACTTGGGATTTGAAGAATCATTTCAGTCACCTGGGGTCAGTTCCATATAAGGACCCCAAAGGAATTTGGAGATTTGGGATGATGTCTCGCATACCCCAAAGAGTGAAACATCCATTCCTTCCAATCTCTCTAGTCCCCCACACCCAGGTGTGGCTACTGAACTTAATGAGTTCTAAGCGAGGGGGTTTAGACCTGACGTCTGGAAGACCTGAGAATATTATTTGTGTGGCTAACCATAGAATTAAAGCTTGGGAGGGAGGCTAGTATAGGTTTCATAGACTAGAAGGGCATGGGATAGTGAAGGTTATTGCATAGTAAAAATAGGTATAAAAAGAAAAAAGAAGTGAGGATATGGAAGGACAAGAGACTGGGCAGAGAAGGAAATTTCAGAGGTTGGGAATTTGTCAGAGTTGAGGTTTTGAGAGATGGGAAGTTTAAAGTATAACAGTCCCAGAAGGAAATTGATGTCGTGGAAAGAAATTCTAAGAATTTGGGGTTAAAAATGGATATTGACAAATTTGAGGATAATGCTAAGAGAAGAGGCAGTGAAGAAAACCAGAATCATGGGGCAACATGGTAAAACATGGGAGTAACCAGGAGGTTGGTGGATGAGAACATGGATCAGAAGGGTGTGTTCATTTAAATACTAAATTAAATAATGATATAAAAAATAAGAAATAAATAAAATATAATAAAATAAATGTAATATATAAAATAAATAAATAAAAATAGAAATAATAAATAAAAAATAAATTAAATAATAATTTAAATAAATTTCAGAGGATACATTGAGTGATGAAAGGAGAACAAAGAGCGTACTGCCTTCCATTCAGACTTTGTGAGATTAGGGGAATAAGCAAAAGAATGGGCAGAAGTTGACAGGGCAACTGGAAATGTGGAGTCCTAAGAAGAAATTCAACTTTCAATGAATTGATTTAAGGTAGAAAAAATTTTAAGGTAGGAAGAAGAAATATGGATAGAAGGGAAGTTTAAAGTTAGAAATGAGGTTACAGAGGAAACAGGTAAAGAGGCAGGCAGGAGAAGAGAGGTACTGAGCAGGGACACATAAGGAGAATAGAGATGAGATTGCTGGGGAGGGATTGTGGGGATGGTGCCTAGGGAAGGTGCCTTTGGAAGCAATGGTTTGGGAGATGAGTGGGGAGGGTCTTATTAGTCATGAGGGAAGGCAAGATCTGAAAAGGCAGAGAAGCATGTAGGGTAAAGGAGCCCCAAGGTAGATTTAAAATGTTGATGTGACTGCGTTCACTTCCCCAGTCTGGTGCTCTTCAGATGAAGTTCATCCCTTTGGTTCCTGGATCTGTTTGCAAGGGAGGTGGAGCAGGGTGTGAGGTAGGGGTGCAGATGGGTGCTGAGTGGTAGCTCCTACTCTTTAAGAATCTGGATTGTTATCAGAATATGAAGAACACTGCCCAAATGTACTTCAGTTTTTAAAAATAGCATCACTGGGAAAAGTGCTGTTTTCTCATGGAAAAAGGCAAAACTTGATCATCAGAGCAATCGAATGAGTGCCTGAGAAAGAAACTGCTCTTCAGTGAGGCAACAACACACAAGGTGTGGCAATCAGCAAGAGGAGGCAATTTTCAGTCCCAGACCTGTAAGCGTCATACTTTGTGACCCAGTTGGCCATTCATTCTCCACCTGTCAGTGGCCAAATTCCATGTGTTCAAAAAGAAAGGCAACTACATGAGCCACTTCACATGCTTCAAGAAACCAGGAAGAAGTTTTGCATTATAAAAGTACTATTTTTTCTTCTGACATTTACTTGATGATGAATACTCTAATGGACCTGCGATTTCATAGATGAGATTCGTGTGCCTTCCCTCTGAGATTGCTTTCAATTTTTGTGTGTTATATCACTTAGAATGTGAGCTCCTTGAGGACAGGGCTTTTTTTTTTTTTTGGTGTTGTAAGCATTTGGCACAGTGTGCTCACCACCTTTGTGCACTTAATGAATGTTTGTTGACTGACTAATATACTCAAATTATGATGGAATGCCCAGGGCATTAGGGAAATTATAATCCCCCTATATGCTCTGTCCTGGTGAGTTCACATGTGTAGAAATAATAATAATTAACATTCACGTAGTGTCTACTATATGCCAGGTATGATGCTAAGTTCTTTACACTTATTATCTCATATGTCCTCACAACCAAACTAGGAGGTAGGTGCTGCTATGATCCTCATTTTGCAGAAGAAACTGACGCAAACAGAGATTAAGTGATTTAGGAGATTAAGGGTCACACAGCTAGCAAGTGTCGGAAGCCAGATTTGAACCCCAGCCCAGCACTGTCTTCATGGTACCACCTAGTTCAATCAAACAATCAACACTCATTAAACACCTATTGTGTACTGTGCCAGGTACTGTGCTAAACTAAAGAAGCAAAAGATTATCTCAACTACCAAGGAATTTATAATCCAATGAGATAGACACTATGAGAATAAATATATACAAAGCAGGCAATAGGCAGGAGAAATAGAAATCATTAATATAAGGAAGACACTTGAATTAAGAAGTGTTGGGGAGGGCTTCCTGTAGAAGATGTGATTTCAGTTTGGACGTAAACTAGGGAGGTCAGTCAATAGAACGGAAAAGGGAGAGCACTGTGGGCATTGTGTTCAATTCTTGGTGCTACATTTTAAGAAGGACATGATAGCTGGCAAGTATGCAGAGGAAGATGACCAGGATGGTAAAGAAATTGAGTTCATGCACTGTAAGGGTCTGACAAGGGAGATGAGGATATTTTTTTGCCATTCAGTCATTTTTCAGTCATGTCCAACCCTTCCTGATCTTCTTGGCAGAGGTACTGGAGTGGTTTGCCATTTTCTTCTCCAGCTCATTTTACGATGAGGAAACTGAACTTACTCAGGCTCATACAAACTAGTAAGTGTGTGAGGTCAGATTTGAACTCAGGAAGATGGGTCTTCCCAACTCCAGGCCCAGCACTTCATCCACTGTGCTACCTAGTAGCCCTGAGATATTTAGTCTGGAGAAGAAAAGAAAGAGTTGGGTATGGGTAAGCATGCTAGGTGTTTTCAAGGACTTGAAGTGCTCTTACACTGAGAAATTAGACTTGTTCTAGTTGGTGCCAGAACGGAAAGCAAGAAGCAATAGATTGAAACTGCAAAGAGGAAAAACTGGAGTTGATAGAAAAGAAAAAAAAACAAACTTCCTTTCTCTTTTGGAGGCAATTGGGGTTAAGTGATTTGCCCAGAGTCACCCAACTAGTAAGTGTCTCTGAATCCTTTTTGAGGCATAGGATGACAACTGAGGCCTCTTCTAGCTCTTCTATTCTGTGATATGAGTAGTCTCTCCATCAGTGCTGATAGCACCCATCATCGCTTTCTGATCTTGTACTTATCTTGTCCTTGTTCTCTTGTAAATTGTTTCTGTACAGTTAACAAACAAAATGCATTTAGAGACCAAGACTTGAAGAAAGGTAATGAAAAGATAGGAGAAACCATTGACTCTTGTATCTCTTTTCTCATTTAAAAATATTTATGAGACAGATCTGTGTACATATTGAGGATACCTTTGATAAATATATAAAAGAGAATTCAGCCTTCTAAAGCAGAGGATTGTTCTATTGTTCTATTGAAGAACACAACATCATGGTTAAGTAATTGATTGAGGTACAGAGAGAATATAATATCCTTTTATGAATTTGTTGATGGCAAAAAGCTTTGAATTTGGTGGAATAAAATACTCTTTTCTTCAACAAGTTTTCTCATATATGCAGTATTTACATATGTATGCATATATACATACATATGTATATGTATATGATGTATATGTAGCTGCATATATAAAACTATGTTCAATAATCAATTTTTTCAATGTTAAAAAAGGCATAGAACAAGGCCCAGTGCTTCTTATATTTATCATGGTGAATGTAATTCAAAAAGTACTGATAGAAGATGAATTTCTTTTAAATGGCGACTTTTCTACCTCTTCCTATTTGTCAATGACTTGAAGTTCTCCAACACTAAAAATCCTCCTCAGATGACACCATAACTATTTAATTTTTTAAGTGACAAACTCGATAACTGTCAACAAAATAATAAACATACAAAATAAGGAATAATATTTAACCTAAAACTCTTAGCATGCAGCAAGCTGAAACCGTACGAATGCTTTCGTTGTGGGTCTACTCCAAGTTTGAAGTTCTGCTACCTTTGATGACCTCCCTTCCTTCTTCTTTTCCTTTTTCTCATCCTCTCTCTTATCCCTTCTATCATATTATCTCTCCATCTTCCTCTCCTTCTCTCTCAGATGATTGTCAGAATTCCATTTAATTGAGTTCTTAAATTTAAAAAAAAGTTAAGATGAAATCTCACTGCTTCTTAGAACATCTGGCTTATTGGAAGCCTGAACCTCCAAAGTCTAGGAGCTGATGGCTCTGAATATGCTGCCCCACCAAGAAAGTGACCAAAAGAGACTACTGGATCATTGATGTTACAGCACTACTTTCTAAACTTATGATTCTGTGTGTGAAGGAGTTTTGAACCTGCTTGGCCTTTAGGATATCTTCTTAAATGAACAGAAGAGAGTTCAGAAATGTGATTGGCCTATCTGCTGGGTAATAGGCACTTATACCTTTTTCATCTTTACAAAATTTGGGGTATCCATGCCCTTTTCCCCTTTGTTATTTTACTAAAGTGTAGTCACCATGGGATCAGCACCTTGAATCTGGAAAAGGAGTATTAGAAGTCATCTAGTCCAGTGATTTTATTTCACAGATGAAGAAACCGAGGCCTTGGCTGGTGGAGTCATGCCTTTTCTGAGGTGTGAGAAGTTGATTGCTTTCTTGTGTTTACTGCAATAAGGCAATCATTTTATTCTTCTCTGTTGATTCTTTATTTCACTCCACACGAAGGTTTTTCCACAAAAACCTTTTCTTTTTTCCCAAGCCTTCTCTTCCCCTTTCTTTCAGCTGAGGACTTTATCTCTTACTCTAGGGAGAAAAGTTTAGGTTATTTGCCTTTTAGGTTATTTGATGTGAACACCCACTTCTCTTTTATCTTGCAATGCTTAGACATTCGCCACTCTCCTCTTTTTCCCTCCAGTATCTTACAAAGAGATGACCCTTCTCCCTGCCAATGCCAACTCATCTATGTGTGCCTTTGATCCCTTCCTGTCTTCTCCAGAAGATTGCAACATCATCTATCCCTTCTCTCTAATCTTCAACCCTCCATATCTGTTTCCTTCTGTGCTGCCTTCCAATACCTCCATGTCTCCTTATCCTCAAACCTTCACTGAAGCCTACCGTCCCTTTAAACTCTCTCTCTTCACTTTCTCAGCCAAAGGCATTGGTGTGGTGGGATGGTCTATACTTGCTTTCTCCACATTCTTTCCTCTCATTCATTATTTGATCCTGTGAAATTTGGTTTCCACATTCAGTTGAAACTGCTCTCTCTAAAGTTACAAATTGGCAAACTTATTAATGGGCAAATCTGATGATCCTTTCACACTCCTCCTTCCTCACCTCTCTGCAGTATTCGAAACTGATGACCATCCTCTTCTTCCGTATACTCTGTTTTCTCTGGGTTGTCCTATGACATACTTTCCCCTAGTTCTCCTCCTACCTCTCTACTTGCTTCCTTTTCCATTTCCTTTGCTTGTTCATTATTCAGACTACACCTCCTAAGTGTCATGGTACCCCCATCTTTGTCCTACACCTCCACTTTTCTCTCTCCCTCTCCTACCTTTCCCTATTTCTCTTCCTTTCATCCATTGAAATACACACACGCACACACACACCTCTCCCCTCCCCCTAAACCCACTCTCTCCCTTCGTGACATCATTTCTGTACTGATGACTCTTTAAGATACACACACACACACACAAACACACACACACTCACACACACACACTTATTCCCTCTCCCCCACATACCCACACTGTCCCTTGGTCACATCATCTCTGTCCTGATGATTCTCAGATATAGATATCCAGTCCTAGTCTCCTGAACTCGTCTTCCAACCCCTGTTGTCTTTTGCTCATCCTGGAGACATCTCAAATTTCAAGTTTCCAAAGTAGCACTCCTTACTTTTAGCCCAAGCCTATTCTTCTCCCAAATTTTCCTTTCTGTTAAAGATACCACTATTTTTCAAGTGTCAGAGTTTCATAGCCTCAAGTGTTGTCTTCATTTCCTTCTTGACCTCAACATATCCAATCAGTGGATCAAAGCCACGTCTGGAATCCAGCCTCTTCTCTATTCATGCACCTACCAGCTTAATTTAGGCCCTTCCTTGTTGCTTCTTGCCTGGATTGTTTTTGCAGTCTCCTAACAGCCTCCAGTCTTTCCCCACTTCTACACAGGCATACCTTGTTTTATTGTGCTTTGCTTTATTTCATTTTGCAGACATTGCTTTTTTTTTTTTTTTTTTTTTTTTTTTTTTTTTTTTTTTTTTTTTTTTTACAAATTGAAGGTTTTGTGGCAACCCTTCACTGGGCAAGTCTATTGGCTCTATCTTTCTAATAGCATGTATTCCCATTGTGTCTTTGAGTTACATTTTGATAATTCTTGCAATATTTTGAGTTTTTTCATTATTATATTATCTGTTATGGTAATCTGTGATCAGTGATCTTTGATGTTACAGTTGTAATTGTTTTGGGGCACCACTAATGTAAATCTAATCAATAAACATTTGTGTTCTGACTCTTCCACCAACTGGTCCTTAGGTCTTCTTACTCCCCCAAAAGCAAAAATATTGAAATTAGGACAATTAATAATTTTACAATGGACTCTTAAGTGTTTAAGTGAAAGGAAGATTCAATCTACATGATAAACTTCATTACTGTCTTATTTTAAGAAGTTGCCACAGTCACCCCAACCTTCAGTAACCACCACCCTGATCAGTCATTGAAGACCTCCAAGACTCTCCACTAGCAAAAAAATTTATGACTTGCTGAAAGCTCAGATGATAGCATTTTTTAGAGATCAGATATTTTTAAATTAAGGTATATACATCTTATTTTTACATGTAATACTGGTGCACATTTAATAGTGATATATTTCTAAGGCATGCTTGTACTATTGCCAGAATGATTTGCCTCAGGTAGCTAGGTGGCACAGTGGATGGAGTATGGGCCTAGAGTCAGGGGGACCAAAAAAAAAGATTTGCCTTAAAAACAAATCTGACCCTGTCATACTCCTTTAACTCCAGTTATAATAAATAATTAATAATAATAGTGATAATAAGCATATTTACATATTGCTTAAAGTTCTGCAAAGCCTTTAAAGAAGCAGGAGCAAAATTCTTCTGGAAGCCAAGAAGAGTTCGGTTAAGTCCTTTTTCTGACACATACTGACCTGGTGACCCAGGGAAAAACATTTAGCCTCTGTTTGCTCAATTTCCTCATCTGTAAAATGAACTGGAGAAGGAAATCTTTGCCAAGAAAACCCCCAAAGGGATCACAGAGTCAGATACAATTGAAAACAACTGAATGACAAAAGTAAAAATGAAATCACAAGTCTAGTACCTATAATATACATGGATTTATTTTCTCCCCTGTTAGAATGCAACCTGCTTTTGAGGAGGGATTGTTCCATTAATTGCATTTATATCCCTAGGGCCTGAGACATGCTAGATGCCTAATAAATTCTTATTGATTGCTTATATTCTTCTCAGTTTTTCTTTTTTTATTAGTTTTCCCTTTAGCTCCCTTTGTAGGCCTATTGCTCTCACCTTCCTGACTTGGAAACTGCTTCCCCTTCTTTGGGAGAGAGGGTAGTTCTGATCAGCTCTAGTATAACGTTTTCTGTTACTCTATCTGTAAGTAGAAATTACAAATTTCGGTACATCAATCCTGGGAATAGCAGCATTGCCTGTGCTCTCTGAATGATCTGCCAGTGGTCATGAGTCATACAGATCATCATTCTGACTCATAATTGTATTTGTCCTTGAAAACTCCTTCTCTTTTTCTTTTCTGAGAAAAAGTTTCTACTCTTCCTTTCCAAAGCTCATTCCATATTAGAAGCAAGTAATTTTGTCTGCCTCGTGGAAAAGTGGGAAGCTCTTTGAAGGCTTGTGCCAGGGTCAGACTTCTGTCTATCTGTAAAGCAGTCACAGTTAGTCTTTGGGGATAATATTGAAGAAATAACATTGGGATATAGTGAAAAGAGCATAGTACTTGACATATGGAGACCTGTGTTCATCTAGCCTCTGCCATTTATTTAGAGTCCTACCTTTTTCATTGAGCCTAAGGAAATCAAGTGACTTATTTTTCTTATTTGTAAAGAGGGTTAAATGAACTGATGCCATCTTGTACGATTGCTTATTAATGCTCTTTTCTTCAATAATGAAACATTTTCCCATACTAACTCTCCTCCCCAGATACATACTTACTTTCCTGAGACCTGTACTGTTCCCTGTTCTTCCTAATCTCTGGGAAAATATTCATGGAGAACTACAAAAATAGCTGATAAAGGCATAAGTCATAATCTTCCCCAGGAGTCAGTGGGAGACCTTTGGTTCAAAAGAATGAAGTAGCAGTTTACAGGGTTGAAAATATTTCAGTGGGATAGGTCATTGGCTGAATGGCAGGTAGGGTATGGAGAAGACAGACTATTGGATCTGGAGACAGAAATACCTAAGGGTTAGTCCTGCCTCAGTAGTATTAGCTGTGAATCCCTTGGCAAATCATTTAATTTCTTTGAGCTTCAGTAACTTCATCTGTAAAATGGAAATTTTAAGAAGTACTAATCTCACAGGATTGTTTGGAGGAACAAATGAAGTAGCATATATAAGCCATTTTTTATAGCATGTATAAAAATTATGCATATATGTATATGTAACATGCATAGGCAGAGATAACATATATAAATCTATACATAATTATTAATATTAATTATTAGTAATAAATAATAAAATATAATAATTATTCAGCATTATTATTAAATGGTGAAATATTTACCACTCAAAACAGCTTGTGGGAAAAGAAAGAAGGGGGAATCAAATATTTGGTTAAATACCATTGAAAGGTGGACTCATAACGTTTGCTATCCTCAGCGCTTAGCGAAGTGTCTAGCACGTGGCAAATACTTAATAAATACTTATTGACTGACACTTCTACCTACCAATAGTTTCTTTCTTCCAGCCATTATAATTCTGTGGAAACAGAAGGAAACATAGCCCAAACTCTTAATAACTCAGATTAAAATTTAAGTGTAATTTTATATCTTCTCTACCTTTGGCCCCTCTTCTCTCTAAGGGGGGTCTTAATTTGGAGGTCTGTGAACTTGATTTTTTTAAATGTTGTGATGGCTACATTTCAGTGTAAATAGTTTCCGTTTTAATTCCATGTATTTTATTTTATACATTAAAAATATTATTCTGAGAAGAGGTTCAGTGCTACCAGCAGACTTCCCAAGCTATCCAAGACACGAAAAATGGTTAGGAGGCCCTGCTCTCCATCTTTTCCCATTTCTCTAGACCTATCTTGCTCTCTTCCTGTTCTCTCTGCCCAGATCACTAGAATGTGAAGGGCTGCATCTGTTGCCAATGAACCCTTCTGTGGTGCAATTAAGAATCCTTCCCTTTGGCTTCCAGGGAAGCTGGAGGCCTGTGTGATTGTTGACATAATGGATGGAGCTTAATGCCTCTATCCAGGTGTGTAGATACTGGATACTGATCCAAACTAAGGAGCTGGATCTTGGCACAGTAGAAGGGAGTCTACCTTTTCTCCTCTGCATGTCTGTAGAATACCAGCAGCTGCTACCCCCCTAGGTGACTGACAAATCCTCCTCTTGTTCTTGCACAGATGGACTGACAAATGGATTTTGTACCTTCCAGAGCAAAGAGAGAGTTCTTTAGGTACCCCAGGCTGTAAGCAGTTGGAATAGATGTGTTGTCCTCTATGACCTGTCAGGCCTTTGCTGAGGTCTGATAGCAAAGAGTAAAAATTCTATATTGATTCAATTGTGAAAGCTTAACTGGTTCTTACTTATTTTCCTTTATTTTGGCATTCATCTTATTTTGACTGTATGGGTATTATATTCATCTATTGTTTTTGATAGCTTTTAAGAAAATTATTTTGACCCTATTCAATCATTAAAAGAGGAAGGGAAAAGCTGCAATTCTTCTCCTCCCCCGATTACTTTACTTATTCTATATGTATTTTGCATAAACTCACATAAATACATTATGTTTCTCAGAGAGAATATAAGAGTCTGGAAGTCAGGTAGTGCTTGATTTTGTCTCTTTATTCCCAACACTTAGCATAATGCCTGGCATGTGTTGTTCAGTCGTTTTGGTCCTGTCTGACCCTTTGTGATCCCTTTTGGGGTTTTCCTGGCAAAGTTTGGAATAGTTTGCTATTTCCTTCTCCAACTCATTTTACAAATGGGGAAACCAAAGCAAACAGGGTTAAGTGACTTGCCCAGAGTCAAACAACTCATGTCTGAAACTAGATCTGAAGTCATGAAGGCAAATCTTTCTGACAGGTCTAGCACTCTATCTATTGTGCCACCTAACTGCTACTATGCCACACAGCTGCCTAGCTATCCAGCATATGATTGATGCTTAATAAATGTCTGCTGGTGGATTGATATATAATCTATAACCATATTTAGGAAATAAAATGCACACAATTGAACATATAATTCAGTTTCTGTAGAATATTGTGATGGGTAGCTTAATACTGTTATTATTATTATTGTTGAGTTCTAGTATTCAAGACTGTTTAAGGAAAAAGAAAGGCACAATCTACAGTATTTATCCACTTTTGGTCTGTCTCAGCACTTGTATAGGAAGTTTGTTCTGATAATTTATTTATCAGGTTATCTGATCTCAACACTTTGCCACTTTATTCTTAAGCCATCACTTGTGCAATGGAGTTATTTGAAAGGCAGCAAACCTGTTTGTATCCTAGAATTGCAGAATTGGAGGGTATCTAAGAGGTTATATCATTCAACCTGTACCCAACCAGTAGTAGTCTATAACCTGCTCAATAAGATGATATCCAACCTGCCCTTGAAGTTGCCCTGTAACATAAACACTGGTCTTCTTGAGGTAATCAATTCCACTTTTGGAATTATTGGGAAACCATTCCTCTCATCAAGCTGGTCAACTTCTCTACAACTCTTACTCGTTTCTTCTTATTTTGCCTTTTAGGGACAAGAAGAATGGGCCCACTTAACATCTGTCTGCCTCAGTTCCCTTATCTATAAAATGAGGATAATAATAACATTTACTTCTCAGATAAGAAGATATTTTTAAAGCATGTTGCCAGCCTTAAAGTACTATATAAATGCTGCTGTTGTTATTAATTAATTATATATCAAGTACGCAAGGACAGTTATCATGGAATCCCTCCTCTGCCACCTTTCTTTTCTACAATAAATATCTCTAGTTTCTTCTGTGATCATAGCATATGTTAGTTCAGTTTGATTCTTATATGTTTCTTAGACTCAATTTTTAATAAAATATGGTCACTCTCCCCATTGAGAAAGGCAGTGTGATATAGTAAAAAAAAAAAAAAAAAAGCCTTAGATTTGCAATGAGAAGTCCTGAGTTCTAATTCAGACTCTTCTGTTGCCTGTGATAAGTTGGGTGAGTCACTTAAACGTTTTGGAACCTCATTTTTCTCATTTAAGAAGTGAGAGGGATGTCGTGGAGCAGGTGATCTATAATTGTCCATCTAATTTGAAATGCCATGAACCTATGAGTCAACAGTAGAATAATCTGAAAAAAACTACTTTGCTTTTCTCTGACTGATCTGTCTGAACATTATTCTATCTGAGAGCCTCAATTTGCACTCTAATGAATATCTCTATAAGATAATGAATATCCTCAATAAGAGGAAAAATTATATGGACTAACTCCTTTTTACCCTTCAAGCTTAATTGTACATCTATATTGTTACAAATTGACTGCAACAGCCTATTTCATTGGGTCCCCCATCCCCCCATAACTTGTGCTGAATGGATGAACAGAAATAGCTCTCTTCATGTCAGAGACTTTAATTAAACCATTCTGAAAATAAGCATGTGGCAGTACTGGCAGGACCTTAATTTAATCACATCTCCTGTATGGCTGTTCCTTTTCCCCTCCTTGATGGCTCTGAGACTAGGAGAGTTATCCCTTTTGAATTTTGAGAAAGACAACCCAGGGGAGGTATGGACATGGAGAGGATGGGTGGCTCAGAGACTATGGCTTGTTATTTTTCTTAAGATCACAGGAACATTGAATCATAGGTTTTATAGTTGGAAGGGATCGTAAAGGTCTACTCATCTAAACTCATGTCAGAGATGAGAACAGAGAGCATTAAGTTACTTACATGAGGTCACACAGTGGTAGAGAGGGTTCAAATCTATGTCCTGCGACTCCAACTCCAGTATTCTTTCCATTGAATCATTCTGTTCCAAACCAGAACCAGAGGATGGAATATAGTTAAAAGAACATTTGGGGAGGCAATGGGAATGATTATATAAAGTAAATTGATGATGCTTCTACAAATCTTTGCCATTTTTTAAATATATAGAGGAAATTTCTCAAAGGGCTGGGTTACTCTTCCATTCTCCTTCCCTTCCCAACATCATTGAGTTCTTGAAATAAGATCTATGATATTTATAGTCCAGTTATGTGGCTATTGATCCCATTGTACTATTCTCTTTCCTGCTTAGACGCTCTCTGAATCTACTGGAATTCTGTGACCTCTTGTATGTTTTAATAATAATGTTTTTAGACTTTTCAGATGAAGTTGCTTATCTCTTCCAATTGCTCTTTCCATTGCTTGGTGCTCCTTAGACATTAGAATCTGAGAGCTGGAAGGACTAATAAAGTCATCTAATCCAAATTATTCTCCTGCAACATTCCCCACAAGTAGCTGTTGATGTACTCGTGAAGCCTTCTGGAAATGCCAGACCTATGACTTTCTGAGACATCACATTCCACTTTTGGATAACTTTCATTATTAGGAAGTTTATCTCTACATCATCCACCTATTGCTCCTGATTTTGTCCTTTGGAGCCAATTAAAACAAGTGGAATACACCTTCTACATACCAGCACTTCAAATCATTAAAAACACCCATCATGCCTTCCCTTGTCTCTTCTGTAAGTTAGATATCAACCAATCTTTCCATGGCATAGCTTTCCATCTATTCAATATTCTATTTTCTTTCTCCAGATAAGCTAGTCAACGTCCTTCCTAAATTATAACAACTGGAACTGAATACAATATTGTTGACATGGTTTGACTAGGCCCAAGTGCAATGGGGTTATAATTTCTCGGGTTTTATACCCTATGTTGCTAGAAATTAATTCGGAACTCTAACTCTCTTGGTCATATTGTATAATTGTGAATTGTACAATTTTATAATTTCTGAAAAACTGAATTGAAGATCATGCAAAGGGCACTGGAAAAGCACATGATAGTTATGGATAGGGTTTTTACAAAATAAGGAATTAGGAAGAAAGGGTTTAAGTATGTCATCAAAGAAATGTATAATTGAAAAAGAAGATGGGTAGGTCACATAATAAAGCAAGATATAACCAGTAGACAGCCCATAATAAATGATATGCTCCTGGTTATATAAGTGGAAAGTGTCAAAGTTAGCATCTGAATCCAGGTCTTTCCGTCATGTTTCAAGGTGAGATTGGGCAGCCAGGGTTCTTCTGGTACTTAGGAATCCAGCAAACCTTTGTTACGGGAGTCGCAGAGATTATATCCTAAGAGCTATGTCCTTTGGTGCCAGCACCTTGCTATTCAATATTGTACAGGAACATTTTTGAGCAGCTATCCTTAACCCTCCCCCACCTTTCCAGTCTTCTTACCACCTTCCATGTACTCTGTGATCCACTGACACTTGGTCTCCTTGCAGTTCCTCACATAAGGCGTTCCATTTTCCCACTCCAGGCATTTTGCGAGATTGTCCCCCATGCTTGGAAGGTTCTCCCTTCTCCTGATTTTACGTTCCAGCTAAAATCTCACCTTAGGTAAGAAGTCTTTGTGAATCTTTCTTAATTTTAGTGCCTTTTCTCCATTGTTTTCCAATTCATTCTATGTATAACTTATTTGTACAGTTGCTATCTTGTTGTCTCTCCCATTAGTCTATGAATTCCTGGAGGACAAGGACTGTCTTCTTTTTTTTTTTTGCCTTTTGTTGTTTCCCCAGTACTTAGCATAGCACTTACCTGACAAATAGCAGATGCTTAATAATGTTTATTGACAGATTGACACCTAAAGTGGCTAATGGCTCTAGGGATGGGGGCTGAGTCAGAAAGATCTGAGTTCAAATCTGGCTTCAAATACCTATGAGCTAATTGATCTTGAGAAAGTCACAACTTCTGTTTGCTTTAGTTTTCTCAACTATGAAATAGAGATAATAATAGCACCTACCTCCCAGGGTTGTTTTGAGGATCAGATGAGATGGTATGTGTAAAAACAAAGTAATTAGCAAGGAAAAGATAGACAGTTCTGAATGTAATGTGGAGTATTTATTATACTGAAATGGAAATTTGTTGCTGTATGAATGAAAACATTTGCTGTGTATGTGACAATACCTCTTTTATTTTGTATTTAAGTTTTATTAAGTTTGTGATATATTTCTTTTTCTTATTGTATATTTAAGTTTTAGAACTTGTGTTTTAAAAAAAATTAATAAAAAGAAAAAAGTATCCTTCTTCAAATATAGCTTAGCACAGTGCCTGGTATGTAGTCACACTATATAAATACTTATTCTTAAAGGTGTGGTAGGAGTGGTGGCAGGCATGAGGTCCTAGGATCAAATTTCTTTATAACAATGCAGCTTCTGGTCAATCAGTCAACACTACTTAGCCTTTTTTGAGGAGGCCTTCAACAGTGTGCAGGGAGCTCCCATGGCTCTAATCCCATCCCAATATCCTCCCATCCTTTCATTTATTCAGTGTATTGAAACACTCAATTTTTCTTTCCTTTGGAGTCCAACCTCTCTTCAACTTCCAGTAGTATCCATAATTTGTCCTTTGGATCAAAATAGGGTATCAGACTTTAAATCCTTGGGTCTGAGATGGCTTGTATACAGGACTACATCACTTACCCCAAACCTCCAGTCAGATTCACTTCTAGGTCACAGTGATACATATGATATTCAAAGTAAGTTTCTGAGGTAACACCAAGGTCATTAAAACATATACACACACACATACATATATATGAATATGTTCATGCAAATACTTTGTTAGGAAAAGCACCATGAAAGGACAATGTCAGGCAAAATGAAGTATATAAATGAATGTTCTTTGGCACTTTGCCTCTTTTATTGGTGCCTAGTACTAATGCTGTATGTGACTCCCACCATGACTCCCCTCCTGTATCTTTCCTAAATGGGAAATACTCATCCTCCAGACTTTTCTCTTCCCATTCCTTTGGGCCTTCCAGTAACATCTATCTATTGTGTGTCCTAGTGCCTCCCAGGCCTTCTCTCTGCACTACAAGATGATAGCTAGATAATCTTATAAGGTACTCTGCTAAAATAATGATTGGTTCTTAACGCAGTGCCTCTTCCAGGCAACATGTTTCTGTTAACAGAAATGTTTTGGATACACACTGATGGCACCCAGGGGAACAACTATAATGCTGGAAATTATATCAAGCAGCTCTTTAGGCAACTGGGCTTTTGTAGCACCCTCAAAGCATTTCACCACAGGTTGGCTCTTGATCCATACATGTGAGTAACAGTGGACAGAGAATGTTTTGAAGACGAGATCATAATGAAAGATGCAGAGCTTAAGGAATATTCCAAGAGTTGATAATTATAACATCAAACTTCATAAAAGATTTGGGAAGAGATAAATTAATCATTAAACATTTGTTTAAAAGAGATGAGGCTGCCAAGAATAGATGGTTCTCAATCATTCGACTTTTTAAAAAAATTCTGTCTTATTCTATGAAAATAGTGAAGGTTATGCCTTGAATAGAGTGTGCAATGTGGCATTAACAGTTTATGTCTTAATATTGTGGTACTTACTGATGTGTGTAGCTGGCTGGTGATTCAGAACCAGGATTGGCAGGAAGTCACAAAGTGGTAGGTCGGATTCCTGTCAGGTTGGAAGCATCCAATGGAGATTTATATACTTCTGGGATAAGTGTTGCCCAAAATGATATAGAGAGAGCTTTCTTTTCAGAGGTGAAAGCCTGAATGCAGTATAAATTATTCACTAAGTTTTGCCTTCACTGTAAGCCATGATATGGTACAGAACAGTCCGTGGTATTAGGGTCTGCATCTTGATTGGGGGAAACTTTGGGAAAGAATATTTAAATTTACTTTGCATGCCAAATTATATGTGGAAAATGCTTCGCTTTTAATCAAGAATACTGCTTTTTTTAGCTTCCCTTTCTAGGCCTTTGATGGTCATAAAGAATACAGAAGTTGGAGAAAAGGTGTCTTGTGCCAAATAGATCACAAATTTAATAGCAGCAAAATCAAAATGGGTGGCATGTAGGACTGGAAAGAAATGTGGAAAAGATTCATAACATAATATTGTATTTAGGTCATGACATTGAAGCACAGTCTAGGACAAACTAAATTCTGTTGCTTCTTCCTGTTCTTTTCCAAAGGAAAATACGAAGAGATAATAGTCTTTTCAAGAACAAAGTCCTGTTTCTAATTTTAAAACTGTAACACATCAAAACTTATTTAAGACTTGAAATTTGTTCTTTCTGTCCTGGTTTGACATTGAGTGAAAATATTAGATTTCTAAGTATTAATATTCCATTTAATTTAAGCCAATGAAAAAACCAGAGTGCTAGACTATTTCATAATCTTGAATTCTGAAGTACAGAAGTATGTTTGAAAAATGATTTATGGGGTTTCAATAGTCAAGAGTGTGGTAAGGTATCCAAGAAAACCAATGTGATCTTATACTGCCCTGAGCACGGCTTAGCTTCCAAGAATAAAGAAGTGATGGTACTGTTGTACTCTGCCCTGATTAGGCCAAATCTGAGGTATTGAGTTCAGTTCAGAGGTGCCATACTTTTAGAAATACATCGATAGATTGTAGAGTATTTAGAGACAGACAATCAGAATGGTAAAGGTCATAAGTTCATATGTATAAGGATTGCTTGAAAGAAGTAGGCCTTTTATCCTGGAGAAGAAAAGATTTAAGGAGGGACATAATTTCAGTCTTTGGGTATTTGAAGGATTGGCAAAAGGAAGAGTGAACTGATTGGTTTTGCTTGGTTTCAGAGAGCAGGGAACAACGAGGCCAAAATTGCAAAGGGGCAAAATTAAGCTCAGATATGAGGAACAAATTTCCTGGTGATTAGAGCTATCCAAAAATGGAATGAACTGCCTTGGGATGTAGTGGACTTCCTCTTATTAGATATTGTCAAGTGAACGCTGGATGACCTCTTCTCAGATGTTTTGTAGAAGGGATTCTTGTTTAGGTATGTGTTGGATTAGATGGCCACCAAAGTCTTGAACAAAAGGGTTGCTTTCTCCTTTAGGTAACTGATTGTGAAAAAGGGATTTTGATTTTTAAATTTGTTATGATTTGCCTTCACTACAAAGAATAACTCCTTAAACTGTGCTCCAGACTTGGCAGAACTTGGCTCCTTTTTCCATCACGTTTTTATCCCATGGTTCTCCTATTCAGAGCAAAAGCCCCTCCTGTTGTATACAGTAACTCAATAACTGAGATAGTGAGTCTTTATTGATAGGTTAGAGCTCAAATTCTTGCAAATGCAGCTTAGCAGCTTTTGGTACATAAACATTTGCTTTCAGCAGGATGGCACCTTGGATAGCCACCATCCTTAGCTGCAATTCTAAGGTCATTAGGGTAATTAATTAGTCTCATAATCATACACACATGATCAAATCCATAATCCTATTGATATGGTAAATGATAAATAAATATGGTAAACAGATCCTATATGTTCCTCAGTAGCTTTTCTTTGAAAAATGAAATTTAAGATCCTGGATGGAGAAGCATCTCTTTTCTAGGTATTGATTTCCCTGCACTTTTAGCAGCTCTGTCAAATATTGGCCTGTTTTTATTTGCTTTTGGCTTGATCTCTGTGCATCATTTATTCATCGATTCAAAGAATACTTATCGAGTGCCTTCAGTGCACTATGGCTGGTGCTTGCAGATGTATAAAGTTATGGTAAGACATACTGTGACCTGCTGTAGTCTAAGCTCTTAGAGGACAAGGACTTCATTTTTAAATTTTTGTATATTTCCCCAGTACTTAGAACAATGAACTGTATAGAGAGGTTGCTTTTACATGCTGAATAAATATATTTCTAAGTCATTATTACAGCCTCCATAATCCTCAAAGCTTATTTCAGCCCATAATTTTGCATTGATTTTTCTGTACTTACTGATCGTGTTGTGTCTTCTTCACCTTCCCTGTATCATGACATTCTTTTATTGTTTCCCTATTGGTATGCGAACGGAACATTTGTCCCTCCCCACACAACCACCCCCGCCCCCTCCCTCCATACGTATACACACACACATATGTATAGGTGTGTATATGTAAATATATATGCATTTGTAGCCTGTTAATATACATACATTCATGTCACATTCATTCTGTTTCAGAAGAATGACTCTACCTTACTACAGGCCAAATTTTTCCATTATACTATAAGCTCCTAGAGGTCAAGGAATTTTTTTAAATTGTTCTTTGCATCCCTAGCACTTAGTACAGTGTCTGATACATAGTCCACTTTTAATCAATATTAGTGACTGATTGATTCAGCTCAGACTACATGTAGCAATTTTGACTTCTCTTATACTCTTAAAGAATGCATTTTGTGTTATTTATACGTGTCCTCTTCCTCACTAAATTATAAACTTCCTAAGGTGCATTAACTAAACCTTATGTATTCCCTAATGTTTATACAACAGTGTTCTGCATGTCAAATATTTTTAAAAAGAAATGTTTGTTGAAATGAATTACTTTTGAAAGATAATGCTACAGATTTACCAGGCACATGCTTTTGATTACTTTTCCAATAGCAGTGTTTGGTGCTAATCCCATCTGAGTGATTCCCCTTGTGACCAGTAGTATGTATTCATAGGATAGCTAAAGGTAGTGGTCTAATCTGTGGTTATAATGTAAAGCAAGGATTAACTGTTTACATGGAGAGAAATATTACTAGCATCAAGCTATTGCACAGTTTAAGAGAAGATAATAGAGTTTCCACCTACATGTAAATAAACATATTTAGTACCTGGAGTATACGGAAACGAGAAGAAACATCTGTCTGTCTATCTGTCTATCTATCTATCTATCTATCTATCTATCTATCTATCTATCTATCTATTGATCATGTATATGTATATATATGTATATGTGTATGTATTTGGGACAGCTAGGTGGTGTAGTGAATAGAGCATCAATGCAGGAGTCAGGAGGACCTGAGTTCAAATCTCACCTCAGACACTTGACACTCACTAGCTGTGTGACCTTGGGCAAGTCATTTAACCCCAATTGCCTCATCCTAGGTCATCTCCAGTCATCCTGATGAATATCTGGTCACTGGATTCAGATGGCTTGGAGGAGAAGTGAGGCTGGTGACCTGCACAGCCCTCCCTCACTCAAAACAAAGTCAAGTGCAAGTCATGTCATTATGTCTCTGATGGCATGGTCTTCTTTGGCAACAAAGGACAAACACACACATGTATGCATATGCACGTATATATATATATATATATATATATATATATATATGTTTCTTTAGCTTAGCAAGTGAAGCTCTTTTATTTCTTTCTATGTATGTATATATGTATGTATGTATGTATGTATGTATATATCTGCCTGTGATAGAAGAGAGAAAGAGACTGAGAGAATATAGAAGCCCCATGTATAGGGGAGGAATGGGGCCCCATATGTAGTGAAGGCTGTCATGTGACCTGGATAGAATGGACATCTCTAGCCTTTCTCCCTCATCTCATCCCCAAGGGAGACTCTTATTCCATCTAGGAGGGGACGTAGGAAATTGGAACTAGAGGCCAATCTGCTCTCCTCGTAGAGAAGGGCTAGAAGTTGATCTAACTACTTCCTTAAATATTTTTAGTTCAGAGGATACGATGGGTTCAATTTAACTTCTGATTAATTTGTCATTATTTTTTGAGGAAGGGTGACTCTAAATTCTCTGTCCAAGACCTGAGCCCTTTCCCACCAAATATCAGGGTCACAACATATGAACATACATAGTGAATAGCAAAGGAACCCATCTATCTAAATCATAGCAAAACAGAAATCAGAGAAGGTATATATAGGAAAATGTATATCAGATGATACAAGATGAAGGAACTCTCCCATTGGCAATGAGATAGCTTAACCAAGAGAGAAATTTCTAGATCCCATCCAAAGGAAACCCTTTCTTCCCATCTCTAGTTTAGCAAGCTGGAGATGGGTCCATGATGAAGACATCTCACTATTCTCATGTCTTTCCAGAGTCTTTTCCTTCAGTAACTTGAACTGGAGTTGGCCTCTTCCGTCTTCCCTCTTGAAACTGGAAGCCAGAAATGCCAGAAGTGACTTGACACTTGAAAAGTGCCCCCCACCAAAAACTGGTGAAAACTGGGGCTCTCTCACCAGTTCCAGCTTATTCCTCCAGCACAGTCTTCATCTTCATCAGCATAGAGAGCGTCCCAAATAAATGGGCTTTGGGACAGGCTTATATTCATATATGTATACATACACACACAAAGTTATGATATATATTACATATATTTTTTTTCCTTCCACTTTTCTGAGATCTACTACCTGACTCTGATGGCCCTATAGTCTGATGCTGAATTTTATTGTTACACTTATAAAATTATGGAACTGAGGAACTTGGCAACTCATAATTTAGTGGCAACTGCTTTCTGTCAAAAGAAGTAATGTATTTTTAAACTGACAGTGAGTCAGGTGTAAAAGTGAACCAGTTTTCTCTGAGACAAATTGAGAGCTCTATTCTTATGCAAACATCTGGGGAACAAACAGAGAAGTGCTTTGTTTTGTGTTGTGTTTTTTTTTTGCTTCCAACTGTCCTTGATTGTTTAATGAGTCTTTGAGAAAATTTCAGGTGCATTCCCAATTCATAGCTCTTCCTGTAACTACATATGCTAATTACTCTGGAGTATACAAGGAGATATTGTTAATCCTTGGCTACAACATGCATTGGTGATTTGAATACTTCAGCCTCATGGCCAAAAGGATATATTTATGTATTAAGCAAGCCAAGAATGAAAATAAGGGACTAAGAATTGGTTTTGAGCAGAATCTCAACAAAAAGTACATTTGGCTCCCCAAACATACACACACACACACACACACACACACACACACACACCCTCAAGTATGAGAAATAGATCTGAATTTTCAGAGACTTCCCTATGAATGATTAAAATTAAGCATTTTTTTGGTGCGAAAACTGGTTGTTATACTCTTTAAAAATGGAATGTCATTTATTATAGTAGAGAGGCAATTTGCTCAGCAGGATAAAGTTTCTCTCAGTGCAAGAATAAAGGTAATTGTAAAACAAAATAAGAACTATTCCTTAGGCTCACAATCTCCTGGAAGATGTTTAAATGACCTTTATTTTTTCTTTTAAAAAAAATATATATATATATATTAAAAAAAAGCTTTAAACTTAAAAACCAAAAAACAACACTTCCATGTAAAACCACAAAAGACTGTTTATGAAACCATAATCTCCATTTCATACTGATTTTTTTAGAAAACATATGATAATTTCATGTAGTACTTTCAAACCATTTTGCTTATCTGGAATTTCTTCTGTTCTCTTCTGCACATTAGGAAAAAAAGTTTCAATGTCCTTTTTACTCTAATAGTGTTACTTATCTCCTTCTTGCCTTTACCCCAGTCCTAATTTGAAAAAAAAATTAGAGAAAGAAAAAATTCTTCTTGAAACAAAGAATCATAGTCAAGCAAAAACAAATCCAGCCAGTGACCACATCCAAAAATATATGTCTCTTTGTACCTTGACTCCATCACCTCTCTGTTAGGAGGTGGGTAACATGTGAAGGAGTTAAATAAGAAAAACAAAGAACCTGTGGATAAAATCCTCAGGTGCATCATCTGGAGATGTTGTTGATCATTGTATTGATAAGAGCTCTTAAATTTCTCAAAGTTGTTTTTCTTTACAAAGACGTTGTCCAATATGAATTGGATTTTTTGGCTTTGTTCATTTCACTTATCAGTTATACCACTGAGGATTCTCTGAAATCATTTGGTTTTTTGTAATTTCTTATTGTACAATAGTGTTAATTTGTTTAGTCATTCTCCTTATTAACGGGTACCTCCTTAGAGTCCAGTTTTTTATTTTTTTCTTCCTTTTAATCTCTTCCTTTTTTGGGGATCAGGAGGCTTGCTTTGCTATATTTCTATACCATGCGGTTTGGGCATCCAATACTCTTTCATCTCTTTCTTTTCAGTGAGGTTCATTTGATGTATGCTTCCATTCACCTTTTCCTTCATGTTTGTATACTCTTCATGCACTCCCATTACAAGAAATAGCAAGTTCCATTTCATTGTTCTTTTCTATACTACTGTATTCCTTTTACTGTCTCTTATTTTTCCCTTATTGAAACTATCAAAACACCTCCTAGATTTTTTGTTTTACAATAGTCTTTAAAGACATCGAGGTTCTAAAGAGACACTTCTACCTCACTAAAAAATATTCACATCATATAGCCTCTTTTAATTACTCAAATAAATTTATCTTTTTAGGTTTAATTTGGCTCATATTGCAATTCAAAGTTTCCTTCCATTTTTTTAATCTTTTGATTTTATGTCATTTATCTATATTTATTTTAGCATTCTTATGGAGTCATTGATTTCTACTAATACCTTTCATTTGAGATCACTTCCCATTTACCTTGTATGTTTCTCATATGCACATTCTTGTTTTTAATGTTGTTTCCTTCTTAGAATATGAAGGTAAGAATGTTTCTCCCTTTCTTTCTATCTCCAATGGCAAGTTCAATGTTTCCCATATAGTTAGCACTTAATAAGTGCTTATTTACTGACAGTTTGATGTATTGTAATTTTCAGAGCATCTGTTACTTGGAAAAAGATTTTACCTTTTTGTCTCCTTTGCAATTTAATCTCCTTCTAATTCTTTCATCCAGAGCTTTTATTTAATGTTTTATCATTTGCTAATTTATTCTATGATCAGTCCTCTTTATTCTTACCCTGGGTCGCCTGAGTTCCTGTGCAGACCTCCAAGGGGTTAATCCCCTTAGATCTCTGAGGTTTTAGAGTAATAGATCTTCAGGAAATTACATGACATCTCAGGACTATTATGTTATGGCTATTGTCCCATTCCAAACTCCCCTCTCACTGGTCACTGCTGCCCCTTTAGAACTTTCAAGTAGTGATGGAAAGTGATAGCACTGTCTCATTAGTCCACTGGGAATTTTTTAAGTCCTTGCATTGCAATGAAGTACTAAGTCTACCAGAAAAAGTCCTCACACACTGTGGTTGTTGCTATGCACAAAGTTCTCCTGGTTCTGCTCCTTTCACTAAGCATCAGTTCATATAAGTCTTTCCAGGCCTCTCTGAAGGCTTCCTGTTCATCATTTCTTATAGAGCAAGTAGTCCATTGTATTCATATACCACAATTTATTCAGCCATTCCCCAATTGATGGGCATCCACTTGATTTCCAGTATTTGGCCACCACAGAAAACACGTGTGACCCTTTCCCATTTTTATGATCTCTTGGGGATACTAGAAGCAGTATTGCTGAGTCAAAGGGCATACACATTTTCTTTCTCTCTCTCTTTCTTTCTTTTCTTTCTTTCTCTTTCTTTCTTTTCTTTCTTTCTCTCTTTCTTTCTTTCTTTCTTTCTTTCTTTCTTTCTTTCTTTCTTTCTTTCTTTCTTTCTTTCTTTCTTTCTTTCTTTCTTCCTTTCTTTCTTCATTCTTTTATTCATTCATTCATTCATTCATTTATTTATTTATCCATTCATCCATTTATTTATTTATTTGTCTATTTATTTATTTATTTTCAGTGTAGCACAATCACTACCATACAACTTAGATTTTTTCTTTTCCTCCCCCCACCCTCTTTGAGACGGCATACAATTTTATATAGGTTCTACATGTACATTCCTACTAAATATGTTTTCACCATAGTCATGTTGTGTCGAAGAATTAAAATGAATGGGAGAAATCATACAAGAAACCAAAATGTAATACAAAAGAAAATGATCTGCTACAATCTGCGATTGAATTCCATAATTCTTTTTCTGGATGTGGAAGTCCTCACACACTGTGGTTGTTGCTGTGTACAAAGTCCTCCTAATTCTGCTCTTTTCTCTCATCATCAGATAGTGTCAGTCTTTCCAGGCCTCTCTGAAGTATTCCTGTTCATCATTTCTTATAGTGCAATAGTATTCCATTTCATTCATATACCATAATTTATTCAGCCATTCCCCAACTGATAGACATTTCCAGTTTTTGGTCATCACAAAGAGTGCTGCTATAAGTGGGTATGTACATTTTTGTAGCCCTTTGGGAATATTTCCAAATTGCTCTCCAGAATGGTTGGATCAGCTCACAGCTCCACCAACAGCTTTCCCGCATCTTCCCCAGCTTTTATCATCTTCCTGTTTTGTCTGAGTCTTCTCTTCTCTGGGGGAAACATGTCAATTCCTCCAATCAGCACTCCAAAATACATACTCAAGTTTCACTATCCTGGTTGCTCCTTTGCTCCTTTAAATATTCCCCAGCTTACCAGTTTTAAACTATGGCGCTTATATAAATGAACACAGGATTCTATAGCAGGTCTGATGAAGTTCCAAGAATGAAGGACAATTGCCTTTCCTTTTTTCTGGAAGTAATGGCTCTCTTACTGCACCCCTAGGTCACATTAGTTTTCCTGGGAGAGGGGTGGGGTTTGGGTAGGCTAGACAGGTCTCCACTGACATAGCTTCTTTAGACTGAGGTTTATCTGTCTTAGCGGCATACTTATTTACAGATCAGTCAGGTATCAAAGACAGATGATAATACAGTTATGTGGCACAGTGGGTAGAACATAGTTCAAATCTTGCCTCAGATACTTAACAGCAATGTGGCATGGAGTAAGTCATTTTACCTCTAGCTCAGTTTTCTCAGATTTAAAATGAGGACAATGATGGCACCTACCTCTCAGGTAGGATGTGTGGATGTTGTGAGGATCAGATGAGATAAAATTTACAGTTTGTATTATTTCACCTCCTTCTTCCTATACACAGTGCTATTTTTTCCTGGTTGTTGTATACAGGGTAATAATATTTGACTGCCTACTTTTATGTGACCGTCATGGACTTGAGCTCTTATGGTCTTCCTGGATGATATGGCAACATTTAATTGGCCCTTTTAAACATAGCATTTTACCTAACTATTGACACACTTCATACCATGCTTATGGAAGACCTTTATTATGGCAACACTGGCCAGCCAGATAAATGAACTCCAAGGGTTGGCTCTGGCTAATCAAGGAGAAACATATCTGAGCAGTATTTTTTAGTTGGCCAAATTGAACGTTGAATGTTACAAGTAGCTGAATGTATGTGATAGGAAATGAAAAGAACATTTCAAATTATTTTGCCAAATATACCTATTTACCTCACATTTGTCATCAAAAAATACACTCTTCAAAATGTAAGCTCTTTTTAATGTAACAGAAACTACAAAAACCCTGTCTCTCAGACACAGGTCTTCTCTCTGAGTGGTGGTACTTACAGCAGAGGAGCTAATGCCTTCCCTTCTCTCACACAGTTGGATGGACTCTAGAAGTACCCTACTCAGAAGCAGTAACAGTGACAGAAAAGTGAGCAATGATTCAGTTTTTTGAGAAAGAGAGGGCAGCACCATTGGAGAGCTAGAGTTATTTAAGAACCATATGGCAAGAGACCAATATAGTAATAGAATCTTAAAAAGACGATGGGAATGTGAGTTCTCTCTTGCCTTACTTAGTTCCATGAATCAACAATTTTATATGAGTCTGGAGTAAAAGTGGAGGGTGGACTCACCGTGAATGGAAGAAACTCTCTTGCTTACATGGGTTTGGACATAAGCTCTTTATGTTTCCTTATGTTGTACTCTGTTTTATAGTCAGCAATATTTTAGCCACCACTGAAATCACAGTCTTAGTCTAGGGCTGAGCGCTACAGAGCAAGTTCTAAGTTTCATGGTGATCACTCCATTGACTACATTTATTTGTCATTGTTTTTTTTTTTGCATGTGTGTGTGTGTGTGTGTGTGTGTGTTCTCTAATTGATAAAGTTTCTCCTGTAGTTCATGAAACAATGAAGTTTTCTCACCAAATTTTGTAATCTTGTTTTATTCCTTGGAAATAAGGTCATGCAGTTTCTTCACTTTTGACAGCAGTTTTATGAGTATCACTTTTATGTCCATCTCAAACCAAAGTTAAAATAAAAGATATCTTTTATTCCTTTGTACCAGGTCAATGGTATTCTATTATCAGTATGTTAATATATACCTACTTTTGAATCTTAACAATCTGATAGGACCTCTTTCTTGATTTCAGTAGCATACACATGGATTAAGTCTATGGAACTGGTATTAGTCAAGTACTTAAACACTGAAACTATTTTCAATAATTCATCAAAACTTGACATCTTTTTCTAGTAAGCAAATCCAATTTGCCTTCAACCCTTAAAGCTATATCATACCTTAATATATTTTCTCTATTTGATTTCTGCTTTTCATATCTTTCTTCAGGTCTTATAGTTCCTCTCAGCATTAAACTTTGAAGTTGATTACCTCTATAGTTACAAATTCAAATAATCTTTCATCTTTTTTTGCTGGATAGCATATTTAGGAAAATTAGCATAAAATGGTAAAAGTGTCCTACCAACACCCAATTTCCTTTTTTAGTCCCTGCAAATATTTTTGCCAAGTTATATCAGATATTTCAGCTTTAATATAGTTTGGACAATCCTATTTTAGGATCTATCAGTCTACATCTTTTCTCTACTTCAGACAGCATGTTCTTTTCTAAAGTTTTGGTTACATTTCTAATTCAAACATTCCATACTTTCTTCCCCAAGGCACATGGCTCCCTCTCTGAGAAAATTACTATTTTAGATTTATAGTTCTACTATGATATATAGTGAAAAGGAGCCTATTTAACACCTGTAGCTGTTTCTTGCTCTTCAAATGATTTTTCATTCTAAGTTTATTTTGTGTGTTTGTCCTTCGTTGCCAAAGAAGACCATGCCATCAGAGAAATGATAAATAACTTGCACTTGACTTTGTTTTGAGTGAGGGAGGGCTGTGCAGGTCACCAGCCTCACTTCTCCTCCAGAGCCATCTGAATCCAGTGACCAGATATTCATCAGGATGACTGGAGATGACCCAGGATGAGGCAATTAAGGTTAAGTGACTTGCCCAAGGTCACACAGCTAGTGAGTGTTGAGTGTTTGAGGTGAGAGATGAATTCAGGTTCTTCTGACTCCTCCTGGAATAGGAGAGAATTCTATGGGAATCTGCTTATCCCTATTACATAGAGCTTATTTCTTAAAAAGGTGTACAATAAATTCAATGAATAATTTCAAATCTCACCTCAAACACTTGACAATCACTGGCTCTGAGGGCTGTGCCGGTCACCAGCCTCATTTCTCCTTCAAGACCATCTGAATTCAGTGACCAGATATTCATCAGGATGACTGGAGATGATCCAGGAAGAGGTGATTGGGGTTAAGTGACTTGCCCAAGGTCACACAGCTAGTGAGTGTCAAGTGTCTGAGGTGAGATTTGAATGACTCCTGCACTGGTGCTCTATCCACTGCACCACCTAGCTGCCCCAAGTTTATTTTAATAATTTATCTTTAGATGGTCTTCTGTTAATTAATAACTATTAAATATTTTTTCCTCTTTTATAAAATGTTTTATAATTAAATTCCAATGATTTCCTAAAATAAAACTAAGAATAGTGTATAATCCTCTGGTAGTTTACAGGAAACAGATAAGCTGTTATATTTTCTCTCAAATGTTATAGTTAATACGTCCCAGTTAGTTGGTACAGTGATTAAATGCTAGATGTGGAGTTAACAAGGCCTGAATTCAAATCTGCTACAGATGCTTGCTAGCTTTGTGACCCTGGGCAAATCATTCAACCTTCTTATCCTCAGTTTCCTCATCTGAAAAATAGGGATAATTATAATGTCTATTTCCTAGGGTTGTTGCGAGAATAAAATAGATAATGCTTTTAAAGTACTTTACTAACCTTATAGCACTGTGTAAATGCTAGCTATTTATTCATTACTTTGTTTTTAATGTAACACCAAGTGAAATAAGCATTTTCATTGATGTGGAATAGCAGGGAATTCTATGGGAATCTGCTTAGCTCTATTATGTAGAGCTTATTTCTTAAAAAGGTGTATAATAAATTCAGTGTATAACTTTCTTGTCTTGAAGGCATTTGGGATTATGTGACTTGTCCAGGGTCACATAGTAAGTGTCTGAGACTAGATGTTCCTGACTCCAGAGCCAGTGCTCTATCCACTGTACCACCTAGCTGCCCAACACAGAACTTTCAAAACTGAAAGCTTATTTGCCTGTGATTTCTTCTGTTATTTCTGTTCTCTCCCTATTTTTCTTGAAGGGATCCTATCCCTAATCTCTTTCTCCTTCCTCCTCCATTGTAGGGGGCAGAGAGGGAGACACTCATAACAAATATATATATCCACAGTCAAGCAAAACAAATTCCCACATTAATAATGTCCAAAAATGTGTGTCTCACTTTGCATCTTGAGTATGTTGCCTCTCAAAATTTTGTTCACCTATATTTTCAATACTATTTTGCAAAAGATACTATTTTACAAAGAATATCCTTAATCTCTCTGCGATTCTATCTACATTGCTAAGCAAAAATGTTAGAGATAACTCATATTAAACTCCATATTTAACAATGATTATAGTGACTCAACATAAATTAATACTTAAAATATTCAAATACTAAAAAATAGATCCATAAATGGTCTTGTTGATAAAAGGAATTCACACCAGAAAAACTTTAAAAAATTCTTCCTCCCCCCTCTTCAATTGATCACTGTAACACTGGGGATCTACTAAATAATAGATAAAAAAAATCTCTCTATTGAATCTCAGTCAATGCAAAGGGAACCTCAGAAATTCCCAGACACACCCTTCTTGCACATGTATAAAATGAAGGTGGAAAATCCTAGTGAATGAATCTCTACAATGCCAATATAAGGGAAAAAAATCCTGATCAACGAGCCCTCAAAATGTTAACACATTCATGCTGGTGCATGAGTGGTATCCACAACACCCCCTTTTAAAATTGGAGCTGGGTCAAAGAATTATCACTTTTTTACCTATGGGGGTACTGAAGAATAATATCTGGACCTGAAGTTCTGGTCCAGGGAGAGTGAACTTCTTTACACTCAATCAGGCATAGGTAACTGTGAAACTTTCTGTGGACTGATTGCTACTGCTTTTCGACTCTTCGAACAGTATCTACAAAGCTACTTTTTTTTAACCTCCCAGATGAGTTTTCTCCTAGGTTCTTAAGCTTCTTTGGAGTTAAAGCCTTCTGGCACTGGTGTCTCATTTTTCACTTAAAATGTAAAAACTCCACAAATTTCCCTAAGAAACTGACATTTCTTTGTTATTGTGTCTCACCCTGTAAGAGGTTATATGACATCTCATTAAAAAAGATATTGTCCTCTAAAGTCTTAAAACAGCAGTAAGAGAATGAGTTGAGGAACCAGAATGTTCTCTAGCACTAAGTTCTCAGCAGTTCTCCATCTCATTTTCTGTTATTAAAGCTTTCTCAATATTTTTCTTAATTTTAATGTATATATATAACATCTATATAATGTTTCTCTTTCTTTTTAGACCATTAAGCCATTTCTATACAAAGGAGGTATCATTCATCGTTTTTCACAAGATAATTTGTTTCAATCCGTCAGTACATTTTAAGTCCTAAACTGCTCAAAGCCCATGTAAAAACTTTTTAAATACACACACACACAAGTATAAGCTGTTTTTGCTAAACAGAAGTTATTTTATTATTCATAGTAGCCTTCAGAATTTTTACCTGAGAAAATACCTTACATTCTTTACCAGTTGACACAACTATTTATATTTATATAAAAGCACCGTTTTTCTTCCCCTTTTATATAACACGAAACTGTTTTATGTGAAAGGGGAAGTACCTTACATTTACTATGTAAATATTTTTTTATCCCTATGTTTTGAAGCTTTGTGAGTTTAAATGCTTATAAGGGGCTGTGATGGCTACTCTTGGAGAAAGACTGTATACTACTGAGTGACAATGAGTAAGATAAGTAAGAGGTCACTAAAGTGTACCTACTCCTTTGTGTTAGGAGTGAGTTTCAGACGTAAAGATTACATTAATGCCACAAGAAAATTAGTTTTATTATTTTATACTAACTGTTTTTTGAGCAAAAAATGGTATTAACTAACTTCATAAACTACCTTATTAAATAGGGTTGATTTCAAATGACATGACTGTTTTGAATAATCAGGTTCATTCTCAGTATTTGTAGATTAAGGATGCTAAAAAAATGTGTTGTAGACTCTTCTATTTTCTATTTCTAGTGACATTTTCTATGTGAGATCTTTCTGGATTACTTATTCTCTGCTGTTATTATTCCTCCAGCTGAAATTTCTGTGTGTTTATCTTATAGACAGTATATATATATATATGTGTGTGTGTGTGTGTGTGTATGATGAGGGTATTCCCCCATCTATCATGGGGGTATCAGCGTGTGGCTTGAAGGCAGGCAGGCAGGCAGAGTAGTCATTAGATGTTTGTTTCCACACTCTTCTCCCAGAGTCTTTGGCCCTTCACACAGGGGGAATGTGAGTTTGGGGTCAGAAGCTTGGCCATTCTGCTTTTCTTAAAGAGAGGGGGTACTGGAATAGAGTTATATCTCTCAGTTCCCTTGAATCCTATGAATCCAGGGAATGTGATTTTTCAGGTTCAAGTTTCAGGTTTCTGTTTGTGATTGCCATTTATTGATGGGGAAAGGAAGACCCAAGTTTTATATTCTATCCCATGAAATATGCATTCCACAATGAACATACATAGGAATCAGCAAAGAAACCCATTTATCCAATTAGATAGTAAAACAGAAATCAGATGAAGTATACATAAGAATATATAAATAAATATATGATATATATGTATACACACACACATATATGTTTATATATATATGTATATATCAGACAAACCAGGTTGAAGGAGCATTCTTGTTAGGTAAGAATGAGGTAGCTCTGATCAATCAATAGAGTCCTAGATCTCACCCAAGGGTAAGTTCCTAAAAGCCTCTTGTGTAGAAAACTGAGGATAGGGAAATGATAGAGACTAGAAGCTACTTTCATATTGGCTTCTTACCAGCATCCAATTATGCTCCCATAGGTATTCCTAGTTCAAAGGAAGGTACTTCAAAATCAGGAGTGGGGAGATATCCATATTGCCAGTATAAAAAAAATAGAACTACTTGGGTACTGAAGGTTATAAAAAGCTGTGGGTGTTTGAATTACAAAATTAATCATACATTTGGTAAGTTGCCAAATGGTATCTGAAATCATTGTCTTGCCCCAGGCTTAAATTTTGCAGTAAAAGAGGTCAAATTTTATTTTAATGGTCCCTGGCTTTATTCACTTTTCACTAGACCTCAAAATCTTTCAGTTTTCTTTGCTAAACAAGCACATATATTCTTGGGGTTTTATATAATTTTCTTGATATACTTTTTGTCAGAGCGTAGTAGAAAGCACAATGGATGAGGTAGAAGTCAGGAGAACTGGGTTCTAGCTGTAACTTGCTGTATGATTGAGCAAGTAATTTAACTGCACTGGGTCTCTGTTTTCTCATGTGTTCCTGGAGTCAAAATTTTTTGACTTTCTATTTTCTTCAGTACCCTCCAGTCAAAAAATCATTCCTTCTCAGCACCTGAGCTAGCAAGAGATTTAATCTTCTTTCTCTTTTCCTTTGGTGCCCAAAAGAAGAATTTGATTGTTTTGACTTGGCACTGAGTTATTAAATCTATTTGCTTTCTCTCTCACTGAGAAATTCCCAGAGGAGGTTTAATTTCTCTGAAACACAGATGAGATTTTGTCTACTGTAGTTACTAATGCTCCCTAAGAGGTGTGATGGCAATAGGAAAAGAAAGCAACCGTTAGTGAAGGTGTTTGGCTTGTGATTGATTTTTGGGAGCTGGGAAGGCATAAGTTCAGAGTGAGGATCTTGGAGAGGAAAAGCCACATTCAAATGGATAAGGGTACTTTACAGTATATGTGCTTCATTTAACTCCAGAAAGATTTTGACTCCTTGTGTCATATGCAAATGGGGACAACAATGCTTGAAATTGGATTTCCATTTTACTTAATTAGATTAGTTCAAGGCTAGCATAATAATCAAGTTAGTAGTTTAGCAACCAATGAAATGATGGTTTGGATGTCGGGTTGAGAAATTACCAGGCTTTAAGTTCAATCTAACTGTGGGGAGGGGGAGCACTCCATTGATTTCAGATTCATTTGTTGTTGATTTCTCTCTCTCCCTCTTGCTCTCCCTCTCCCTCCTTCCATAATTTGTTCTCCTATTGAAAGATTCCAATTTACTTTAAAATGGTTAGGTTGAAAAGGACACTTAAAAAAGCAAGATAAAACAGAAATAGATTTTAAAGTTCCAAAAAAGTAATTCAAGTCTATTTTGTTTGTTCTTTGTCTTATTAACAACAGTCCTTTAATAAAAATAATTTCCCATCATTTTTGGGGGAAATTTTTAGTCAGTTAAGAAATTTTACCATATATTTATTTCCTGTATTTGAATACAGGAAATTTACCATATATTTATTTCCTGTATTTGAATACAGGAAATTTACCATATATTTATTTCCTGTATTTGAATACAGGAAATAACAACAGGACATAATGAACAGTGTGTATTTGAATTCCACCGACTCTGGGCAAATCATTTAGCCTCGATGAGTACCAATATCCTCATCTATAAAAGGGGGGAGGGTAGTAATAGTTTAACTAAATGGCTTTTAAGGTGCCTTACAGACCAAAGTATGTGATCCTATGAATCCATTATTATAACTGGGGTGGTTTCTTTCTAAGTTTTATAAATCCACAGCTATGTAGGCTTTGAGGAAAACATCTTTACATAATTCTAAAAGACAGGGAAGATTGGTTTCAGAAAGGGCAAAGATGGAACAGATGATTACACATATAACTCTGGGCAAGGGCATGATGACAATGATGAGGAAGGGAAGCAGAGAGCACAGGAGAGCAACACGAAGAACTCATTCAAAATCAAAAAAACCCAAATATCATTTATCCAGACAGACAGGAGCTTTGCAGTGTTCTACCAAATAAACAAGAAGGAAGATACTCCATCTTAAAGCCTACTGGGAAGGCTTACAAATTATTTATGATTTTTCTTGTGACGCTCTATTTCCAAATGTAACCCTTCCCCTTCCACTATTCAACGATGCATACCTTGTAACAAAAATTTTAAAAAGAAACAGGAAGAAAAGGCACTTCAGTTAAAGCAAACTCAAATACAAAAAACCCTCAGTTACAACTGACTGTGTGTGTGCGATATTGCACAACCTGATCTCACAACTCTGCAGTGAAGGGAAAAACATTATCTCAGCTCTTCTCCAAGATATTGTAATTGCTCAGCATTCAACTTCTTTTTTCTCATTATCTTTTTATTTACACTGTATATATCATTTTCCTGGTTCTGCCTCATTCTGTATTAGTTTGTATGTCTTCCCACACTTCTCTGAAACTTAATAATTTCTCCTTGCTGTTATCATTCAGTAGTGTCTTTCTGATTCTTTGGGTTTTTCTTGGGAAAGACACAGGAGTAGTTTTTCATTTCCTTCTCCAACTTATGTTACAGATGTGGAAACAGAGGCAGAGTTAAATGACTTGCCCAGGGTCACACAGCTAGCAAGGAGCTGAGACTGGATTTGAACTCAGGTTTTTCTGACTCCATGCTCAGCACTCTATCCACTGCATCACCTAGCTGCCCTTGTTTCTTATGTCACAGTAATCTTCCATTTATGTACGATATTTATTTAACCATTTCCCATGGGATGAATCCCTCCTCTATTTTCACTTTTTTTGATAAAAACAGAAAATGCTAATATGACTATTTTGGTATGTTGTAAGTGTAGGGAGTTGACTGAACTCTAGCCCAAAAGCTTTAATCAGATGAGAGCACCTACATTGGATGAATCATTTAATCAAAGTCATTCAACAAAGTTTGAAGAAGCTAGTTAATTTGTTTGGAAGGCATAAAAGCCGCTCCCTGGATTAGCTAGGTGGCCCAGTGGATAGAGGACAGGGCCTGGATTCAGGAAAACCTGAGTTCAAATCCAGCTTTAGGCACTTACAAGATGTATGACTCACTTGACCTCTGTCTCAGTTTCCTTAACTGTAAAATGGGGATAATAATCCTCCCAAGGCTCTTGTAGGGACCAAATGAGATACTAATTATAAAGTGCTTAGCACAGTGCTCAGTATATAGGAGGGGCTGTACAAATGATAGCTATTCTTATTTTTATTTGAAGTGTAGTGAGTATGCTAGACATGCATTGGTATTGGTTCTGTTTCCAAGTACTCAGCATTTATTGTGCCTGAAACATATAGAAGATATGGTGGGGAACCTGGATTTTATTTTCGCGTTGCTCATAATCAGTAGGTGATATTGTTACTTGTGCCTAGGTTGTAAAAATGCATCATTTCTCTAAAAGTCTAAAGGGTCTGTGTCTTGAAGATGTACAATTTTTGAGTCTATGGGTACAACTAAGGTAACAGTTAATGGTGGGGACTACCTAGAAGTAAGCAGAGTGTTAGGAATAACCAGAGTGGGGCATATAAGTCTCTAAAAAAAAGGTAAGATTTTAGGAGCTTAGACAATGTTTACTTCCTGTACTTCCTGCATTTTGCCCCAATCTTCAGCAAATTCCTTAGGATTTGAACTCTGGCCAGCAATCAGTCATTCAGTCCATCAACCTTTTAGGTATGGACACTAATCACTTGGATTTCTGCTTTTCTCTTTCTACATTCCAAAACTTGCCCAAAGCACATATTACTTTTTCTTCCCCCATCTCTGTCTTCAGGTGGTATGTGACAAAAAGGATGTAAAATATGGATTTTATCTATAATTCATTTCTCTCATTTTTCCATTCCTTCCTGTCTCTTCTCTTTATTTTTGATATGATTGAATAATAATAGCAAACAACAACATATTTCATCTGCTTGCTTTATCTTTTGAATGATATTTTATGATCTGTGTTTTTAATTTTAAACCTGAATGAGTTGAACATTATATCTGTTTTTTAAAAGAAAAACTCTTCTAACTAAATAGTTTTTACTGACTATGAATCATTTACTTGCTATGAGGAAATTTTTACGTGGTATAATTATTTTTTCATAGGTCATATGATTTATTTTAAAAATTAATTTCATATGCATTCAACTTTAAAAAGCCAGCACAACAAATAAACATATGCTTAAAGCTCTTTGCACTTAAAATTTAATTTTTTATTATAGTTCATTAATTATTCCTTCTATATCCCTTTTAATTTCTTACTTATTAATCTTTGTATTTATGGATACATTTTACTTTTTATATGGTGCTGGTCACTGTGTATACTGTTCTATTTGTTCTGCTTTCTTTACTTTCCATGACTTCATATAAGTCTTTTCAAATTTCTTTGCAGTTCTTATATTTATCATTTTAATGACATTGTCGTACTCTGTTGCACTGATATACCATGGTTCATCCAGCCATTACCCAGTGTTGGATATTTACATTCGATTCCATTTCTTTGCAATTACAGATGGTGCTGATTTCTATATCTTTGAGCACATCTTTTTTTTCTCCTTTATGATGACACATATAGCTCTTTTAAAAAGCAGATATGATTTAGCAGAGCCTACACTCTGATTTTATATTTTGTCAACATTTCTGACAATACTAGTTTGTATGGATTGTCTAGTACCAAGCAGTCCTTGGGAGAATGAGGTAGAAATCAGAAAATGATGGAGAGGTTCTAAGAAACTAACCAAAGAAACCATGTCATTCAGCCAGTCTTTGAAGGCCCTGTAGAGATGATTTATCCTGTAGAATGAATAGTCTTGGAAAATATGCTGGGATCTAGCAGTGGTGAAAAAAGATCATGGCTGGGTATGGTGGTAATATGCCTGTATTTCCTGCTGTTGGGGAGACTGAGGTCCTCAGATCACCTGAGTTTGGGAAGTCTGAGCTGCAGTAGGGATAAAGTTGATTGGGTGTCTGCATTAAGTCTGGCATCCTCTGTGAGCTGGGAGTTAAGGGATATTAGGCTGCCTAAAAGTGGGACCAGAGATTAGTCTAGGCAGGAAAATCAGAACAGGTTAAAGCTTCTGTGCTAATCAGTATTGGGGATAGTGCCATTGAGTGACTTCTAGCCTGGGTAAGATAGAGAGATACAGTATAAAAACAAGGGACTGTGAAAAAAATTGATTAAAGATTTGAAGGCTTGTTTGTGAATAGCTAATGTTTAAAGAAGACAAATAGCAAAGATTTCTAGTGATGCAAGAATTCACAAAATTAATGGGTCTACTGATAAGTTAGTGATGGGAATTAAATATGAGCTTGTTGTATTTCTGAGTTTGAAGAATGGTGCTGGCTTGGAGAACTTTCAATGTCTTTGAAAATAGGAAATTGAAACTTTTTTTTCTGTTTCAAGTTTGTTTAAACTATTTTTCTTCTAAACTCAAGGATGTTTTTATTGGAAGGTCAGGTTCAGTTTCTTAATGTACTTTTTGAAAATACCTCCATGATTCCGAGAAATTAAGGAGTACATAAACCTGAGAAATAACCTGAGGTAAGGAGAACAGAATGAGTCCTGGATGCTATGGTTGCAACAAGTTTGAATTTGAATTACTCTAGAGGAAAAGAAACTTGTAAGAGAATTTGACCTATAACTAATGATGTTTTGGTTGATGGGAGATGGATTCAAATTTGAAGAAAATAGTTAAAAATGTAAAACTTTAATCTAGAATCCAAAGCTCCAGGGAATCAGCAGTCTCACTGATGCTTGTATTCCCTCCAACAATATGGATTGCAACTCATCCATACTTACCCATCCCATGTGCCTTTTTTTCTCTGTCCTCCCATAATTGAAATTAGGTCCTCCACCAAGTATTCCAGATACTTTCCTCAAGATTTCTTGGCACCAAAGTGTGCCAACAGAATGCATGGCCAATCTAGTACTTGTGCCTTGTAATTGACATAGTACCAGCTCATCATTTTTTTAAATCATACATTTCTTTGATGACATCTTTTATACTGCTTCCCCTGAACAATTTCTTGTTTGTGATGTGTAATGACCTGTGCTTGCCTATGATATACCTTTATCTTATCTTTTGGGGGATATTCATCTTCACAGATAAAAATATTTTATGACTCACTGTCATTCCTAAAGAATAGTGGTAAGAATACTATAATATTGTAAACTATTACAAAATTTGGTTTGAGAGAAAAAAAGTCCTCTCCTCCCACAAATATCTTCAGTTAACATGTCAAAATTACATAAAATTCCATGAATACTAACAACAGAGATGAGGATCCAATATTTAGAGCTGGAAGGGACTAGAAGTTAATGTAGTTCAACCAGGGCCCCACAGAGCTTGAGAAATGTCCAAGGTTTACTCAGGCAATAGGAAACAGAGGTAGAACTTGAACCCAGGTCTTCTGACCCCAAATTCAGTTATTTTTTTCACTCTATTTTCACCATTAATTTATTAATATTATGAGAGATATTAAATCGGAGATGTATCATTAAAAGTGAGTTTTTTTGGCTTTCAAATTAAAGACTTCCTCATGGATGTGGTCCTTCAGATGCTCGTTACTTCATGCCATTATACTGATTCCAGAAATCCCTGAAGCTTTGTAGAGCTTTCTAAATTAGATACCTGGTTGTTCTAGAGAGTTTCTTTTAACTATACACACAGGAAAACTATGTGGGTAAAGACTGATTGTTAGGCTCTTTGGTATATAACCAATGAGTTTACCCATATATACATATACACATACACATACATACACGTACACATACACATATACATATACACATACATATACATATGCATATGTGTGTGTACACGTACATATACACATACACAGATATAGAAGTTTTAAATGATGAGTTAGTCCTAGAGGAGGAGAAGCAGCAGCAGAAGAAGCAGAAGCAGGAGAAGGAGAAGGAGAAGAAGGAGGAGAAGGAGAAAGAGAAGCAGAAGGGGAAGGGAAAGGGGAAGAGGAAGAATAAGAGGAAGAGAAAGACCAAGGAGGAGAGGAAGAGGAAGAGAAAGGCCATGGAGAAGAGGGGAAGAGGAAGGAGAAGTAGGGGGAGGGGAAGGAGAAGGAGAGGAAGAGGAAGAAGAAGAAGAGGAGGAGGAGGAGGAGGAGGAAGAAGCCAGTAACAAAACACTGGATACTCTTGGGAAACTGTAGAATACTTTTAATGACTCCAAACTTTTCTCTGAGACATGGCTTTCTCCTCATCTTGTTCTGTTGCCTCAGAGAGTCATGAAGGGCACCTGGATGGCTAAATTATTTTAAAATGGGAATAATATCTGTAGCTCCTACCTCCCAGGACTGTTATGATGATTATATTATTATTATGTTTATTACAGTTATCAAATAAGATAAAATATAGGTAGCACATTGTAAACCTAAAGGTACTTTACAAATTTCATCTAGTACTATTACTATTATATTTGTTGTTATAACCATATCATTATTGAAGGTTATATCAGTGGAGGACAAGATCCGGCACATCTTTCAAGATAGAATAAACGGTCTGAGAGGTATTCTAGCAAATCTCAAGTTGGATACAAGGAGATGATTGTTCTGGTCACTCTCAGACCATCTACTAATTCATAGAAGGATTATAGTCTGCTGGTAGATGGTGTACCCTCACTGATGAAATCATGGATCACTGAAGTGTAATATGTAGAAAAGAAAGAAAATAATCCAGTTATTGGGAAGAATTAATGAATTTTGGCTTAAAAATCTGGTCCAGCGTCATGAGAGTTATAATTTGCTACTGGATCATTAAGAGAGTAGTCTACTTCCAGTATTTTGAAATGCCTGCTCAGCCACTCCATGATTCCTTTAAGTGGTTCAGCAAAATAACGTTTCCAGAAAGCATACCATTTGGTCTTAAGTTCAAGAGTCACATGGACAGGGTAACTACTATTCAAAAGTATTTCTTCATCACTTGACAAGTGATTTTCAGAATTTTGTGGGTTAGCAAGTAATTGGCCTTGTGAATTGTGACTTTGGAGACAGATTTCATTGACAAAAAATAAATAGAAAGTATCTGATATAAATGTCATATTTAGATTTATTGGTGATATTCCCACTGTATTGATAATCTGTTTCTGAAAAATCAGTTTCTAAAGTGTGGCCATACCTCCTCTCATCTCATCACTGACATCTTGCTTTCATGGATTTTGTTTTGTTTTGTTATTGTTATCCGGGTGCTACTTTTTTCTGTTCACTACTATGTCTGTGATTGCAAAAGAAGCTTGAGTCATTAGTTGTCTGCAATTATCCAGTATTCTGTAGTTTTAATGTCTTTGGAGAATGGAATATTTTTAAGGCTTGGGACAATTACTGGTAGACTATTCCTTGAGGGAAAATAAGAAAGGATACCTGGATAATGTTGCTGGACACTATTGTGTCCAGAGATGATTGTATGTTCATTTATTGAATGTAGACCAATGAACTAGATAAATTCGAATCTGAAGTTGACATTAATAATGTTGACCAAGTTATTGCTGTTTCTGTTTTGTGCTTCATAAATATTGTTTTGGAAATAAAGTATGGCATTGTAGGTAAGATGGACTTGGAGTCAGGAAGATCTAGGTTCACATCTGGCCTCACATGAACATGGGCAAGTTCCATGAATCTTAGTAACCTCATCTCTAGAGTAAGATAATATCTGTAGATTCCTCATTTGGTTGTGAGACTTGAGTGAAATGAACAAAAATAAGTCTATCTTTGTGTTTGACAATCTATGTCTATTATTGGGCAAACCTCAAGAATTATGTATTTATTATTATTATCATTATTAATTATATCGGTGAATGGGTGATGTGATTCTGGATAAGCACATTTGATGAATCCCAAAAGAAGGGATGACTAGTTGATCTCGGCTTTCTACATGACTATGCCAGCCCTAGGAAACTTACCATCTGCTTATTGAGGGGGAAACCCCACTTTTGCTTGGTTATGCACTGATAGGTTGGTAATTCTTGATATCAGTTGATAGCTTCATTACTTAAGGGCATTCCAGAAATGAGTGATTTCATTTTGGACTCTGTGTTATTGTAAAACGAAATTAACAAACCAAATAACCAAACAAATCCTTCAGTTATTAAGTCGTCATCAGTAGAACAGTGTTAGTCTCAGTTTTGCTTCTGTTCAAGTTTTTGAATTGGGAAATGGGAATGTTAGGCAAGAAATGGAAATGGAAATGAGAAAAGAAGCAACAGCTCGGAAATGGATGAACAACATGACCGGATCATGAAAGCTCTCTGAGCTGATGATTAGAAAATTCAATCAAACATAGACAAATAAACAACCCAAGTCTGGAGGTGGGTGGATAAAGAACCCAGAGGAAAAAGAACAAAGTAAATTACACACTCAGGCTGCATTCTAATCAGAAGGGGGATCTGGAGAACATGGCACAGCAATCTTTGCTATTTCTAGCCCAGAAAATGCCTGCATTAAACAGGAAAAAAAGTATTGATCAAGACAGAATTGGGCCCACAGGGGGAGGAGACTATGAATAAAAAATAGCATTGTTACCCTAAAAAAATCTGAACTGACAGATCTGATGAGATGCCACAATAGCCATTAAAGGGAGAATTTCAGAGTAAAGTATGCCTAATGTGTAAAATCAAATCCGAGAAACTTCAGCAAAAGTTGTTCGTAGGATGTTAAGTGAATGAAATCAGACATGTTTATAAATATGTCAGCTCTTTGGATGAACTATGATGTAATGGATACAGAGCTAGCCTTGATTTCAGAGAGACCTGGGTTGAAGAACAACCTCTGATTTACATTGGCTGTGCCACCATGGGCAAGTACTTAACCTCTAGACAGCTTTCTAAGGCCATAGGTTGCAGAGAAGGTGCTGATTTGCATTGGTAGAAATTCCCTTTTTGGGAGCTGTCTGTATGCATAAAATCATAGGCCTGGTAAAAACAGAAACAAATATATGTAACCTTCCTGTTAGAGGGTCCCTCTGAGGCACAAAGGTACTTCAAAGGTCTTCTTTCTTATACCTCGCTGGCTTGTTGCCCCCCTCTAAATAATTGGGGAACTACAGTATCTGAGACTTGCATCAACTTAGATGTGTAGTTACAAACTTCCCTTGCAAGAAAATCTATTCCTCAGGCTCAAATAAACAATAGATTTATACATCAATTAAAAGAAATAGGAACACCAGTGTGGAGTATTGGATATAGAACTAGCCTTTTTTTAAGTCTTCCCCCTGACATCACCTGTGATTTCACGGACAAGTCACAACCTTTAAGTGTCTCAGGAATCTCTCTAATATTATATTACAGATGAGTTACTGATCTGAATTAGTAGGTAGTGAGGGATAGGACGAGTTTTACTACAGTTCAGCACATCAATGAAATCCCAGGCATCACACTCTTTTCTTCTGTCTTCCCCTTCCCCAAAGGAGGGGAGGAAAATGGAAGTGAATAAGCATTAAGTACAAGCTGTGTGCTAGGCACTGAGCTAAGTGCTTTATAAATATCTCTTTTGGTAAAAAAAGGAGACAAATGGAACACATCTCAGGGGAGGAAAAACACTATTGAATAATAGAACAGGGAATTTTTAAAATTTGTTTTTTGCTACAAATGCAAAATAAAATGGATTAAGGTAATTGAATTGGACCACAGGGACAACCTGTGGTGCTACTTTTTTTGACCCTCTATGACAAATTGCTATTGTAGAGTACAACATAATATCTAAGTCAGATTCAATATGAGGGCCTTGGCCTCTAGGCTTAAAATTTGTTTTTATTCAGATTCATTTTCATGGAAATACCCAGACTCTTGGATTCTCCTTAAAATGGACTTGAGTCATATCTACATTGTGATGTAGGGTTTCTTTGGCAGATCCCTGTCATCCAACCACTAATGGGTTTGGGGGCCCACAATTTCCACAAGGGGATTAAATAGTAGTGCCTATAACTTTCTAACCATAAACCAGAAAGAGCCTCAGGACACAAATATTTTCCTTGATGAATAGGAAGCAGAAGTTAAAAAAGACTGCAGGAACTACTTAGCTGACTCTCTGTGCTACAAGGACTATTGGCAGCTAGGTGGTGCAGTGCAGGAGTCAGAAGGAGCTGAATTCAAATCTCACCTCAGACGCTTGACACTCACTAGCTGTGTGATATTGGGCAAGTCACTTAATCCCAGTTGCCTAATCCTGGGTCATCTCCAGTCATCCTAATGAATATCTGGTCACTGGATTCAGATGGCTCTGGAGGAGAAGTGAGGCTGGTGACCTGCACAGCCCTCCCTCACTCAAAACAAAGTCAAGTGCAAGTCATGTCATCATTTCTCTAAGGGTATGGTCTTCTTTGGCAACAAAGGATGAACACACACACACACACACACACACACACACAAGGACTATGGCTCCTGGGGCAATGATTCTTTGAAGAGCAAAGGCCTAAGCAAAGGTCAAGCATCTGAGGACTGAAAGATTTTCTTTACAGGATAGAAGATGTAGCCAAAGGTTTTTCCCCTGGTTTGATTACTGAGTGGAGCCCTTACTTTTCTAAAAGAGTTAACATGATGTCTAGTTTTAAGCTAGAAGAGAGATGGTGGTGCCCATTCTCTGCCCATCCAATTGTGAGGCAGAGGTAGTACCTTGGCTGAAGACTTCCTCCAAAGCCAGAATCTTGGCTGAGAGATCAACAACCTTGTGGAACTAGACTTGAAGTGAGTAGCAACCATAGCACTACTGAAGCCTAGCAGGAACCAACTCCTGGCAGAAACTATCTTTCAGACCTTGCATATTTTTAATATTAATTTTATTTATTTTTAGTGTTCTACAATCACTACCATAAAGCTTAGATATTTCCCCCCCTACCTCCCCAAGACAGCATATAATTCTACATAGGATCTACACATACATTCTTATTGAATACATTTTCACTATAGTCATGCCATATAGAACTAAAATAAATGGGAGAAATCATATAACAAACCAAAACATTAAACACACACAAAAAATGATCTGTTACATTCTGCGATTGAATTCCATAGCTCTTTCTCTGGATGTGGAAGGCATTTTGCCTTAGAAAATCATTGGGAATTTTTTTTTAAGTCCTTGCATTGCTATGAAGATCCAAGTCTGCCAGAAAAAACTCTTGCACACTGTGGTTGGTGCTGTGCACAAAGTTCTCTTGGTTCTGTTCCTTTCACTCAGCATCAGATCATATAAGTTCTTCCAGTCCTCTCTGAAGTCTTCTTGTTCATCATTTCTTATAGCTCAATAGTATTCTATTACATTCAAATACCATAATTTATTCAGCCATTCCCCAATTGATGGGCATCCCCCTTGATTTCCAGTTCTTGACCACTACAAAGAGTGCTGCTATAAATATTTTTGTACATGTGGGATCCTTTCCCATTTTTATGATCTCTTGGGGATACAGTCCTAGTAATGATATTGCTGGGTCAAACGGTATGTACATTTTTGTAGCCCTTTGGGCATAGTTTCAAATCACTCTCCAGAATGGTTGGATCAGCTCACAGCTCCACCAACAATGAATTAGTGTTCCAATTCTCCTACATCCTCTCCCACATTTATCATTTTCCTGTTTTGTCATGTTTGCCTATCTGATAGCTGTGATGTGGTACCTCAGAGTTGTTTTGATTTGCATCTCTCAAATCAAAAGTGATTTAGAGCATTTTTTCATATGATTGTGGATATCTTTAATTTCTTCCTCTGAAAATTGCCTGTTCATATCCTTTGACCATTATCAATTGGGGAATGACTTGTATTGTTGTACATTTGACCCAGTTCTCTATGTATTTGAGAAATGAGACCTTTATCCTTGAGATTAGCTGTACAAACCTTGCATATTACATGGAGAGAAAGCCCAGTGGGAATAGCATAAGGACATTGTTCCATAAAATTGGTGATGCAGGTGTATCATTCAGTCAATAAACATTTATTAAAAGTGCTTACTGTGCCAGATGCTATGCCAAACATTGGATATACAAATACAAATAAAGATAATCCCTACCTTCAAGGAGTTTATAATCTAATAAAGGAAGACAACAAAGAAAAGGAAGCTAAAAAGTGGATAAATTACCAATGGCCTTGACCTCCAGTCATGGGATTTAAATAGTAGGGTGGAGAGTACTGTTTTTAAAATTTTTTTTATTTTTAAATTAATTTGTTTTCAGTCTTCGACAATCACTTCCATATATCTTAGATTTTCCCTCCCTCCCTTCCCCATCTTTCCCCCCTCCCTCTCCGAGACGGCATGCAATCTTATATAGATAGGTTCTACACATACGTTCTTATTAAATCCATTTTCACCTTAGTCATGTTGCATAGAAGAATTAAAATGAATGAGAGAAGCCATGAAAAACAAAACAAAACATATTAAAAGAGAAGATAGTCTACTTCATTCTGCGATCCAATAATTCTTTCTTTGGATGTGGAAGGTATTTTGCTTCAAGAGTCAATTGCTTCAAAGAGTCATTGCTATGAAGGGCAAAGTCTACCAGAAAAATTCCTCACACATTGTGGTTGTTGCTGTGCACAAAGTTCTCCTGGTTCTGCTCCTTTCACTCAGCATCAGTTCATATAAGTCCTTCCAGGCCTCTCTGAAGTCTTCCTGTTCATCATTTCTTATAGCAAAATAGTATTCCATTACATTCATATATCACAACCTGTTCAGCCATTCCCCTATTGATGGGTATCCCCTCAATTTCCAGTTCTTGGCCACCATAAAGAGAGCTGCTATAAATATTTTTGTACGTGTGAGACCCTTTCCCATTTTTATGATCTCTTGGGGATACAGTCCTAGGAGCAATATTGCTTTGTCAAAGGGTATGCACATTTTTGTAGCCCTTTGGGCATAGTTTCAAATTGCTCTCCAGAATGGCTGGATCAGCTCACAGCTGGTGGAGAGTACTGTTGAGAAGAGAGTATCAGGCAAATTTAATCTTGCAGAAAAATAAGATTTTCCATTGATGAGTTTCTTGGGGAAGGAAGATATATTGGAGAGTTCCAGAATAGTACAAAAGCAGTGTAGTTGATGGGAAATGGAGAAAGGATTGTTAAGGTGGGATTTATCCCTCCATAGGTATGTGCTTTCATATTTGTGCTCTGTGCATGCCTGTTGTGTGTCTGCTTTTCTCCATGTGAATTATTTCCATATATGTTCCCTACTGGTGTGCCTTTCCATGCTTGGACTTTGGTCATACATATTCTTTATGAGAGTGCTTCTGTATGCATATTGACCAAGTGTGTCCACTTTTCCTTCTTATGGTATGTATGTATGGGAGATGTGCCCTAGGCTCCCCTCTTGGATCACTGCCTTGTTATAGAAGAGGGGCTTGTGTAGTGAAACTGTGAACTACGCCATGCAGGGTTACCCAAGATAGACAGGTCACAGTGAAGAATTCTGATAAAAAGTGATCCAGTGGAGAAGGAAAGGTCAACTCGCTCCAGTATCTTTGCCAAAACAAAATCTCAGTGGACAATATTAAAATGTTAATAGATATAACATCAGAAGATGAGCCTCTCAGGTTGGAAGGCATCCAACACATTCCTGGAGAAGAGCAGAGGACAATTGCAAGCAGTTCTAGAAAGAATGAAGCAGCTGGGTCAAGCTGTCTCCTCATTAGTGACTTTACCTCTAGTCTTTCTCATTTTAATCAATTATCCATACAATCACCAAATTTGTAGTCATAAATAAAGCACAATTCTGATCACGTCCCTCTTTTACCCAAGAAGTTTCAGTGACTCTCTCTTGCCTCTAGGATTATTATGAACTCTGTGACACTATAAACTCTTCATGATCCAGCTAGAACCTATCTTTGCAGACTGTCTCTTACTCCTCCATTTTTATCCTCAATTTACAATTTCATTTTTACTTTACCTTCCAGTCAAATTGTGACCTATTTTTGACATACCATCTCCTCACTCTATTCCATTACACATGGACTGCTCCTTATACTTGAAATGCACTTCCTCCTTTTCTCTTGGAATCTCTGTCTCCACTCAAGGCTTAGGTCAAGATGCCACCTCTTTTAAGAGGTACTTCCTTAGTTGGTCAGTCTCTTCCTCTCCCCCAAATCATTCTTTATGTAGTATGTATTTACTTATGTAATAGAGTCTTCCACATGGACAGATCCCATTCACTTATTTAGCTGACACAATGAATTGGGGGGGCTGTTTCCAGAAGAATTTTTGTGATTTTTAGGGGAAGTGGGGCAACTAGGAGGAGTGGATAGAAAGCTAGGCCTGGAGACCTGAGTTAACATTTGACCTCAGATACTTACTAGCTGTGTGACCCTGGGCAAATCACTTAGTCTTGTTTGCCTCAGTTTTCTTATCTGTAAAATGAATTGGAGAAGGATATGCAAACCATTTCAGTATCTTTGCCAAGAAAATCCCAAAGAGGATCACGAAAAGTTGGGAACAATTGAAATATGAAACAAAGACTGGATACTTTGGAATTGGTTCTGGTGGACTAAACACTTGGTTGGGAGGAACTCTTTTGATTGGTTGCACAATCGTATCTGCCAGCATCTTCCAAAAGTTCTGAGTCAGCTTTGGCCATCTCTGCTACCTTAGCATTTGGGGGAACTTGGTAACTCTTTCATGGTGTCTTGTGGGAGATGATGTTACTTCTCAGAGGCTTAGGGACGGGTCTGAAAAATAGATTAGTTTAATGGGTTATTTTGAGGATCAAATAATTAATGTGGGTAAAGTGCATTGTATGAAGTGCCTCGTAGAACTGGTCTACTTGTTATTTTGTACACATGACATTTTACCTCCTATTTCTATACCTTTCTTCAAGCTCTTCCCCATATCTGAAGGACACTCACCTTCTGCTTTTTGGAATTCCTAGTTTCCTTAAAGGCTCAGCTGGTACCATCTCTTAAAATGCATCTTTCCCAATTCCTCCAGTTATTGCCCTTTCCCGCTGCAAGCTGCTTTGAAATAATTTTGTATGTATTTTGTGTTTATATATAGTGATGACTCTCTGCATCCCCATCCTCTAGCATAGTGCCTGCACATTAGAAAATGCTTGATATATAATCATTGAATTGAGTTGTAAAGATGAATTATAAATTCTCTTATAGCCTTATATTGGACACTCCTCAAATACTTTGGTTTTCTGTCTGGAATGTCTCTAGCTTTAATGCATCATTCTTGGAGTGTGGGAATGAGATCGAACTGCATCAGATATTCTAGGTATAGGCATTCTGTGATTATAAACCAAATTTCCCAGGCCTTCCATCATTGATTGAGTAGCTATTGGAGGACATGGTACAGTAATAAGTGCAGTAATAAATGGTACAGTAATAAATAAGAATTTAAATGGTTGAGGTTTAATATGTTTTTACTCTGAAAAGTTTATGATCAAACAAAGATTAATACAAATTAATACAGTATATCTACTTAGCTTCCTGCACATTTCCCACCATAATATTAGATCCTAATATCTTAATAGTTTGAAAATTCTAGATGTTCAGCTAATGCTTACTCAATCAAAGTGTTGAATATCAATCAGACTTATTAGTGAAATAAATTGAGCTTTCTCTGTGTATTAGATTAAATTCATGTCATTTGGTTTTGTACTATGCTAAGTTAGTCATATAAAAATAGATATTACATATGGTCAGTGCAAAAATTGTGAAGCTAAAGGTAATTCTTTTTAGCTTTCCTCTCATATATGATCAATTCTATACATTTCAATGGGATCAGTGCCCTTTTTAAGAGGTGGTGGAGCTGGGGCAAATCATGCTCAAAGGGGAAAATCTTTCATTTATTTGCCCAGTTGAAATCAAAATAAGGTGAATATAGTACTGTATATATGCAGAGGAATAGTTTTTAATGGTCATCAAGTTCAAGACCCTTAATTTTCCAGTTGAGGAAACTGAGGCTTATAGACACTTGCTTGGAGTCACATAAATTATCATCAGAGTAAAGATTCCAAATCATGTTCTCTGGTACTAGTCACTGTCTCAAGGGGAGCCTTGAAGGAGAAGTCCTAAAGAATATTACGCAGCAATAATGAATATAGAATAAGAGATAAAAGGACAGGTTGGTGGCCTAGTTGATGGTGTGCTGGGCTTGGAGGCAGGAAGACTTACCTTCCTGAGTTCAAGTCTGTCCTCAGACACTTACTAGCTCTGTGACCCTGGACAAGGGTTTCCCTTAGCCCAGTTTCCTTCAGTTTTCTCATCTGTAAAATGGACTGGAGAAGGAAATGGCAAATCACTCCACTATCTTTGCTAGGAAAACCCCAAATAGAGTCAAAAAGAGTGAAACGCAACTGAGAAACAACTGAATAATAATAACATAGGAAATAAAGAAGGGGTGGGATGGTGGTCCTGACTTTAAACTAATGCTACTTGAAATAATGAGTCAGATTTTTTAAAGCATCAACCAATTCCTCCTCCCCAAACTGGCTAGTTTCTTGAATAACTGCCAAGCCAGCAATCCTTGTAGCATCTTCACTGTGATGATCATCTCAATATCCTAAAGATTTTTTCCCCCTTATGGCTTGTTGGATATTATGTGGCATTGAGGCTTAGAGGTTTTAAACAATGCTATTTCAAAAGGTAGCATCAATAGACTACTTCAATTATAACTTGACTGCATGATATATAAATATTTTGATATATACATATTATAGATATCCATTTAAAAGTATTGTCAATACTTTATATAACTTATGATAGTTTATCCATTTCAAGCTAGCATAATTAACATTAAACTATTTTAAGCAAAAATCAAGAAAATGTTTGGAGCAGTTTCCATTAACATTACCTCCTCCAACTACTGCCACTATATCTGAGACATTTAAAGAGTCTGTTTAAAAATATTAATATTACATAGTGGCAAAGATTTTCTTTAAAGTCTCTTTCATATGTATTTTTCCATACATACAATAGTATCCAATGATGACAGAATGTTATTATTGCAATTTCACAGTGAAATGTGTTTCAATTAGTCTTGTAAAGGCTTTCCTGAGTAGTGTTAATGTCTTGTTACCTTGAACAAATCACTTAGTCTCTGAACCTCAGTTTCCCCAAATGCAAAATTAAGGGTTTTGAACTAGATAACCTCTCAGAACCCTTCTTCAGTTAATTTGCAATCCTACGTTCATTTTGATTCAGTTTCAGTTGGACAAATCAATGAGGAGTTGATCCCTATGAGTATGATTTATCCCAAGGAGTAAACTTCTTCTGGATATTTTGGACATTTGCTCTAGAGCATATTTCTGTGTCTCCATATTATTCTCTGTAGGTCAAAGAGAATTCTAAACAGAATATTGTGTTGTGTTGGACAGGTAACCCTCTCTCCTTTGCTCACTTACATTTTCTACTTTCTCCTTGGCATATTTCTCCTTATCCCTAAATCAAAATAGAACTGATGCTTAAAAGCAGTTTCTATGTTGAATCTATTGCTCTGACATCAGACAAGATGTAATTTTTTTCTATTCTAAGAAATCAGTTATGCTTCCAGATTACCAGATGACAAAGGAAAAATGAATTCCAAAAGCTAACATTCCATTAAAAAGGAGAGATAAAATTGAATGCATGTATTCTAGAGTATCAAGATTTGGAATCTGAATAAAATTGAATATATTTTTGAAGATCAGCAAAGATGAGGTTAAAAGGAGAATGCGTATGAACAGGGCTCAAAAGTTCTTACATGTTATAAGAATGCAGATCGGTGTGGTTAATATCAGTAATAATACTTTTTTGTTCTTAGTTTCCAGAGGGACAGTAGGCAGCTAGAATTGTACTATTTATTGATAAGGTGATGCACAAAGTGCCCAGGGACTGACATTAGGAGTACATTGGTCCTTCTCCAGAGATAGAGTTTGTTCACAGTTTGTTGTCTTTTCTTTCCATCTTACTATCCAAGTCACCTATCTGTTTTTTACCACTTCACACTTCTGCAGGCAATGCCTGTTTCTGAACACTATTCTATTTATATGTGCTCAAATTTTCTTACAATGTTATTTTCTTCCTTTAGTATGGCTTTTAGGATAAAATGCCAGTGTTTGAGTGTACCAGAAGTGATGAAAATTGATTTAGAATGCACACATCTTAATATATACAAATGTCCCTCATCTTGCAGAAAGCCTGATATTATGTGGTTAGCTGACTGGCATTTGAAATATTGTTTTATTTTTATCCTTATTTTTTTAAAAGGTGCCTCTGATTAGGGGAAAGGGTGTTGGATTTGAAGTCAGGAAGATCTAGTTTGAATTCTGCTTGAGTTGTTCCCTAGCTATGGGAACCTGGATGTGTTATGAACTCCTCTGAATCATGATCTGTCAAATAGGGATACTAATGATACCTATCTTATAGGATTACTGTGAGGATTAAATGAAATAATGGATGTAAAATATTATATAAACTTTAAATTACATAAATGTGACAATATTATTATTTGTTATCCTTTTTTTCTAAGAGTGTAGATATAGTTCTGTGATTTTTTTTAAATAAGTGAATAAAAATATTAGGATATAAGCTCATTTTCTTTATGCTCACATAAAATATCCTCAGTAAAACTCCTATGGGGGTAGGAATGATAGGTGTCCTACCCTGATTTTATATAATCTTGATTTCTTATATTAGATCTCTGTATGTAGAAAGTTTTAAATTCTGTACAGCTTGGAGATGGTAAGTATTTGTCATGGTGATATCTATTGAAAAAGTTTTAAAATTTTTATAGAGCAATGTCTATCTCAGATATGGTGACCAGCAGTTTAGTCTGAGTCTGTGATGGTTTGCTTCCAATGTAGTTTATTGGTTGAATTTTCAAGGCTTTAAAAAATGTCTGTATGTATAGTATACCACCTACGAGCCTAGGAAACTCATACAGATTTTTTAATATATAGTCTTAACTACTGGGCGATGTTTATCTAGCTATTCAGTTGGTGTTAAATTTTGTAGCCTACAATGATTTGTTGTACAGTTTCTATAATTTCCTTGTATTGTCTACATTAATTATTAAGTCTAGGCTCCCTAAGGATATCTGTTTCATTGTTTTTGATGCAATGATCAGGTTCTGAATTGTTATCACAAACCCTGCCTTTTTCACAAACAAATGCACATGACGCAAATTTTGTTTGATATTTCTTTGGCAACATATTGTTGGCCAAATTCATCCAGATGTCTTTCATAGAGGGTCTGAAATTTCAAACATTCATACTCTTCACACGTTAATAATTACGCAAATTATAGGGTCCAGATAATATTTTGGATTATTGGAGAAAATTCCATTAGACAAGGAGCTCTTATAGTGTGATGTCATCCACATACATGAAATGATATAGAAGTCATAGTTCGTTTTAGATAGTTGATAATGGATTTAAGACAAGCTAGAAGCATAACGGGCTTAACATATCTCCTTAGAAATGCTATATTTAATGTCAATTGTTCTTGATAATATTGTGTTTGTGCTGTGTTTTAAATAATGAGTTTAAAACTAGATAACCTCCAAGTTTCCTTCTAGTTTTGAATAAATGATTTACTACATTTATCAGCTAGATGTTAATATATCCTCATCCATTTCCATATATCTTAAGTATTTTTCTTAATTTATATTTCCCAAGATAATGTGACACCTGTTTTTAAGTGCATTTCTTGAAAGCTACAAGTTTCCTCCTAGGATTCTTATTATAGAAATGCCCAGAGTACCCTATATTACTGTGCACAAGTCCTGAATTTTTTAAAAAGAACTTAATGTTAAATAGTGTGGGAGAATACTACCGAGCTTAGATCCTGCCTTAAGACCTTACTAGCTTTGTGACCCTGGGAAAGTCACTTATCCTATCTTAGCCTGTTTTAGAATACTACCTACCTCTCACGGCTGTTGTAAGAATAAAATGTGATATTTAAAATGATCTGTAAAATTTAAATTTATATATAGTGTCAGGTATTATTACTATTTTCAGGTTTTTTACTTTTTAAAGTATTATTTATTTTAAACATTCATTAAAATATTTTAGAATTCTAAATTTTCTCCCTTCCTTCAACCTGGCTCTCACCCATTGAGAAAGCAAGAGAGGTGTGAAATCACACAAAACACATTTCCATATTTCTATGTTGCAAAAAATATCCAAAGAAAAATGTGAAAAAATTATACTTTAATTTGCACTTAGATTTCATCAGTTCTCTCTCTGGAAGTAGATTTAATTTTTCACCATGAATCCTTTGATATTGTCTTGGAACATTGTATGGCTCAAAGTAGCTAAGTGTTTTTATAGTTGATCATCATTGCAATATTGCTGTTACTATGTACAATCTCCTGGTTCTGTTCATTTATTCTGTATCAGTTTGTATAAATCTCCTTTTTTCTGATACTATCTTGATCATTTCTTATAGCACAAAGTTCCATCACAATATTCCATCACAATCATATAAAACTTTAGTTATTTCTGAATTGATAAGTATCCCTTCAATTTCCAATTGTTTGTCACCACAAAAAGAGCTGCTATTAGTATTATTGCACATAAATGTGCTTTTCCTTTTCCTTTTTGATCTCTTTGGGATATAGACCTAGTAATGGTATTGCTGAGTCAAGAATATGCACAGTTTTATAGCCCTTTGGATAGAGTTCCAAATTAATTTTCAGGATAATTGAACCAGTTCAGACATCCACCAACAGGGCATTAATGTTCCGATTTTTTCCACATCCTCTCCAGCCTTTGTTTTTTTACTTTTCTGTCACATTAACCAATGTTATAGATGTGAGGTACTACCTCAGAGTTATTTTTAATTGCATGTCTTTTATCAATAGTGATTTAGAGCTTATTTTTTATATGATGATAGATAATTTTGATTTTTTTCTTCTGAAAACCAGTTGTTCATATCCTTTGACTATTTGTCAATTAGGGAATGTTTCTTATTTTTTAAAATTTAACTCAGTTCTCTCTGTACTTGAGATATGAGGCCTTTATCAGAGAAACTTGCTATAAAGATTTTCCCCAAACCCCAGTTTCCTGCTTTTTTTCTAATTTTGACTGCATTGGTTTTATTTGTGCTTTTAAGAATTTGGATGCTCTACCATTTGATACATATATGTTTAATATTAATATTACTTCATTGTCTATGGTCCTTTTGAGTAAAATGTAGTTTCCCGATAATTTATTTTTTATTTGCTTTTGTTTTGTCTGAGGTCATAATGGTTGCCCCTGCCTTTTTTTAAACCTCAGCTGAAGCGTAATAGATGCTGCTCTAGCCCCTTATTTTAACTCTCTGTGTGTCTTTATGCTTCAAATGTGTTTCTTGTAAACAACATATTGTTAGATTCTTGTTTCTAGTCCATTCTGCCACCCATTTCCATTTTATGAGTTTAGTTCATCTCATTCACACTCAGTTATGATTACTAACTGTATATAGTATTTCCTTTCATCTTGTTTTCTTCTATTTATCCTTCCATTTCTCTTTTTACACTTTCCCTCCTCAAATATCTTTTGTTTCTGACCAGTGTCCTTTAACATGACCTACCTGTTTTCTCTTCTCTGTTGGGTAAGATAGATTTCTGTACCCAGCTGAATGTGTAGATATGTTATTGTCTGATTCACACATATATAAACGTTTTATATATGTATATATATATATACATAAATGCACACACACATATATAATATATATATTAAGTGGTGTGTGTACATTCATGTGTGTGTAAGTGTATTCAATTAATTAAATTAAATCAATTTTAATTGGAATTAAATCACTTCCAATATGAGTGACATTCAAGTGTTGCCTCTCCACTGTAAAAGCTCTTTCTTGTATACCTTTTTTATGGGACAATTCCCTCCATTCTTCTCTCTTTCTCCTTCTCCCAGTGCATCTCTTTTTTTACCCACTTCTCTTTTCCTTCCTTCCTTCCTTCCTTCCTTCCTTCCTTCCTTCCTTCCTTCCTTCCTTCCTTCCTTCCTTCCTTCCTTCCTTCCTTCCATCCTTCTTTCCTCTCTCTCTCTGTCTCTCTCTCTGTCCCTCCCCCCCTTCCTTTCTCTCAATCATCCCAATATGATCTACTCACACCTTTTCCCTTTATCTTTGTAGAGTCCTAACTGCTCTAATAATGATAAAGTTCTTAGGAATTTCATGTATCATCTTCCTGTAAAGGAATGTAAACAGTTCAACCTGTTTAATCCCTTATAATTTTGCTTTCATATTCACCTTTCAACACTTCTCTTGAGTCTTATGTTTCAGTGTCAAATTTTCTATTCAGCTTTGCTCTTTTTAATCAAGGTTAACTGAAAATTTTTTATTTCATTAAATTTTTATTTATCTTCATGAAGGATTATAATCAGTGTTTCTGGGTAAGTTACTCTTGGTTGTAATTCTAACTTCTTTGGCTTCCAGGATATCATATTCCAAGCCTTTTATTCTTTTAACGTAGAAACTATTCAACCTTGTGTGATCCTGTGGCTCCCAATTTTGAATTGTCTCTATTTGACTGTTAACAATATTTTCTCTCTGGGCTGGGAGCTCTGGAATTTGGCTATATTATTCGTGGGAGTTTTCATTTTGGAATCTTTTTTTTTTTTGGAGGTGATCAGTGGATTCTTTTAGTTTTTATTTTACCTTCTGGTTCTAGTATTTCAAGGCAATTTTCCTTTATAATTTTCTGAAACAAGATGTCTAGGTTCTTTCTTTGATCCTGGCTTTCATGTAGTCCAATTTTAAAAAAAAACATTATCTCCTTTCCTATGAGTTAGTTCACATTTTCTTCTATTTTTATTCTTTTGAATTTGTTTCATTGTTTCTTGATATCTCATGAAATCATTCATTTCCACTTTTCCAATTCTATTTTTTTAGGAATTATTTTCTTCAGTGAGCTTTTAAGCCACCTTTTTATTTGACCAATTCTTCTTTTTAAGGAGTTCTTTTCTTCAGTGAATTTTTGTGCCTCTTTTTACCATATTTATTTTGTTTTAAATTTTTATTTAGTATTTTATTTTCCTCCAGTTACATGTAAAACAATTTTTATCTTTAAAACTTTGAGTTCCAAATTCTTTCCCTCCACCCCCATACCCTACATTGAGAAGGCAAGCAATTCTATACAGGTTATACATGTGTAGTAATGCAAAACACTTCCATAACATTGATGTTGTAAAGCATTAACTATATTTCCCTACATCCTCTGTTTATTCTGTTCTCTCTTTCCTTTCACCCTGTCCCTCCTCAGATTCTGCCTACCCTCTCCCACAATCTGCTTTCCATTCTATCACAACCACCTTCTTTTATCCCCTTCCTCCTTACTTTCTTGTTGGGTAAGATAGATTTCTATGCCTAATTGAGTATGTATGTTATTACCTCCTTGAATCAATTCTGATAAAAGTAAAGTTTATTTACTCCCTCTCACCTCTCCCCTCTTCCCCTCTACTGTAAAAGTTTTTTCTTGTTTCTTTTATGTGAGATAATTTACCCCCATTCTACCTCTCCCTTTCCCTTTCTCCCTTAGTCTCTTCCATTAATTTTATTTTTTAGGTATCATCCCTTCATATTCAACTCACTCCTGTGTCCTCTGTCTATATATTCTCCTTGATATGAGTTACAAATATCATTCTTCTATGTAAGAATGAAAACAGTTTATTAAATGCTTTATGATTTCCCTTTCCTGTTTATCTTTTTATGCTTTTCTTGAATGTTGTATTTGAAAGTCAAATTTTCTATTTTGCTCTGGTCTTTTCCCAAGAATACATGAAAATTCTCTATCTCATTGAATGTTCATTCCTCCCCCACCCAAAAGAGTGTACTTAGTTTTGCTGGGTAAGTGATTCTTGGTTGTAATCCTAATTCCTTTGCCATCCAGAGTATCATATTCCACCTTTTAATGTCAAAGTTGATAAATCTTGGGTTATCCTGATTATGGCTCCATGACACTTGAATTGTTTCTTTATGGATGCTTGCGATATTTTCTCCTTGACCTAGGACTCTTTAATTTAGCTATAATATTCCTGGGAGTTTTCATTTTGGGACTCTTTTCAAGAGGTGATCAGTAGATTCTTTCAGTTTCTATTTTACCCTCTGGTTGTAGAATTTCGGGACAGTTTTTCTTGATAATTTCTTGAAAGATGATGTCTAGGTTCTTTTTTTGATTATGACTTTCAGGTAGCCCAATAATTTTAAAATTATCTCTCCTGAATCTATTTTCCATGTCAGTTGTTTTTCCAAAGAGGCATTTCACATTGTCTTCTATTTTTTCATTATTTTGGTTTTCTTAATTTCTCATGAAGTCATTAGCTTTCATTTGCTTCATTATAACTTTTAAGGAATTATTTTCTTCAGTGAGTTTTTGGACCTTCTTTTCCATTTTGTTAATTCTAATTCTTAAGGCATTCTTCTACTCATTGGCTTTTTGGACCTCATTTGCCATTTAATCTAGTCTATTTTTTAAGGTGTTATTTTCCTCAGTATTTGTGTGTGTGTGTGTGTGTGTGTGTGTGTGTGTGTCTCCTTTACCAAGGTGTTGATTCATTTTTCATGATTTTCTTGCATCAGTCTCATTTCTTTTTCCTATTTCTCCTCTACTTCTCTGACCTGATTTTCAAAATTCTTCCCTGGCCTGGGCCCAATTCTTATTTTTCTTGGAGGCCTTGGATGTAGCTTTGACTTTATTATCTTCTTCTGAATGTCTCTTTTGATCTTTCTTATCACCAAAGTAAGTTTCATTTCTATAGTCAGAGGTTTTTTTTCCCGATTGTTTGCTCAGTTCCCCAGCCTATTACTTGACTTTTTAACTCTTTGTTAAGGTAGGGCTCTGTTTCCAGTGTGGTGAGTGAATTGTCCCAAGTTTTAGGGGTTTTGTGCAGCTATTTTCAGAGATAATTCTAGAGACCTGTAAGTTTTCAGTTCTTCCAAGGTGGTATGATCTAAGGAGAGGTGTTTACTCCTGTATACTCATCTCTGAATGATCACAAGGATTCTTTTCTGCCCCAGAACTGTGAGGATGGTCCTCCCACCACCGATGCTGCAAGCTTGCCCCAGGAATCCTTGCCCCAGGACTGCCACCCAGGACTGTGACCCAGATCCAAGTATGGAAAAAGCAACAGAATCATGCCTGCCTCAGTGCTAGCAAACAGACCTCTGTAATCTTCTTCTGACTAGTTGTTTGATTCCCTTACCATCTGTGGGCTGACAGCTTCAGAAGCAACTGCTGTCACTGTTGATTGAATCACTCACAAGGCCTGTTGCTGGTTTGTTGGATCCAGGGCTGTACTTACACAACCTCCACTGGACTGTGATTCTCTCTTACCCAGGTCTGACAGACCTTTTCTACTGAACTTCTCGGTTGTCTTTGGTGTCTATGAGCTGAAAAGTCTGCAAACTGCCATTGGTGCCACTGATTCAGTTCACTGAGGCCTGCTCCAGGTTTGCTGGAGCCTGGTCTGTGCTGGCATGGCCTGCTGAACTGTGCTTCTCTCTCAACCTGGTGCAACAGACCTTTCCTGTAAACCTTCCATGTGGTCTTGGGATGCAGATTTTTCTTCACTCTATCTTTTTTGTGAGTTCTGATGCTCTAGAATTTGTTTAGAATCATTTAAAAATATTTGGAGAGGTTTGGGGCAGAGCTCAGGAGAGTTCCTGCCTTTACTCTTCCATCTTGGTTTCATCCCCCAAGTAATTGTATTTTTAGGGTGTTGTTTTATTCAATATTTTTGTGCCTCTTTTACCAAATTAATTCTCTTTTCATAATTTTACTTGTATCACTCTCATTTTTTCCCCAGTTTTTCCTCTGCCATTACCATCTCTTCTTTAGCTCTCCCAGAAATTCTTGTTGGGCTTGTGTCCTATTTGACTATTTAATTTGAGGCTTTACTTTTAGCTATTTTCATGTTGTTTTCTTCTTATGAGTTTGTGTTTTGTCTTCCCTGTCACCATAGTAGCTTTTTTTGGTCTGGTTTTATTTGTTTGCTCACTTTCCCAAATATTTCTTGACTTTCAACTTTACGTTTAAGTTGAGTTCTGCTTCCCTGCAGGTGGCACTGTCCCCATACTTCAGACTTTTCCCTACACCTATTTTTAGAACTAATTTTGGGAGTTTGTAAATTCTCAGTGCTTCCAGTGTAGTGTGGTGCAGGGAGAGGTGTGGTCATTTTTTTCCTGGTCTGTGCTCTGATTTTTACCCAAGAAGGGCTCCTGTTCCCCTGCAGTCACAGACACTATTTCTCTTCTCAGCCCTTGAAATGGGAACAGGTCCCCTCCTCCCTTAAAGTTCAAAAGTTTTAATGTTTCTCTCTGCCCTGGAATTGTGATCCAGAACTGCATATAGCCAATGAAATTGCCAAATAGTACCTTGTCCTCGACCCAGTGTCCACTGAGGATTCTTTATAATCCCTCTTTGATCAGCTGTCCAGTTCATAGCTGGTGTTGCTGCAGAGTGGCCCTTGGGTCAATCCTCATTCTGGTGTCACAAAACCCTCCTTCCAACTTCCTAAATTGTCCTGGTTTGGGAAAATGTCTCACCCTGACCTTTTGATGACTATGCCACTCAAGAATTTGATTGATTGTGAGGTGGAGCCAAGATGGCAGAGTGAGAGCAACTGTTCACCTAAACTCTTAGACAAACTCCTTCAGATACTTCTAAAAAGAGAATCTGATCAAATTTTGGAGGTGTGGAATCCAATGGGAGACAGACTGTGGCAGATTCACAGACCATGACAGACTGGAAGGTTGATGGGAAGAATTTGTTTTGCAGGGTGGAAGAACCCAGAGCATGCAGCACAGCATGTCCTGCTGCTGCACAGCTGAGCAGGAAAGCCCCAGGGTGGTCTGCAGTGGCAGCATGGAGTGGCAGTCCAGGGTGGGAGACCAGCAGAGCCAAGTGAGTGACAGCCGCTCAATTCCGGGTATCAGCAGAAGCCACTCCTGGGTGCAGGTTAAATGTCTGTAAGTCACCTACTTGAACTTCTGGCAGCCAAAATGGCAGAGTGATCAGTAAATGCTCTCTCCCCCGCCCCTTGTTCACCTCGAAAGAACCATAAAATATTTCCACAGAAAAATCCTGGATCAGTGGAATCAACAGAAGAGGGAAACAGTCAGAGGGCCTGAGGCTAGGAAAATTGCTAAAAAATATTCCTCTTACTGTGGTGGAGAACACTGAGCTGTCCCAGACAGCCTGAGATCCAGGGGGGTAGAGCCTCGCACTAGGACCCAGGTGTGCCTCAGCACTCCAGGAGAAATGGGAAGATAATAGAGCATCCAGGATGACCAAGACCTGAGCTTGCCTTTGATCTAGCTCAGCTGAAAAGATCTCCTGTGACCAGATCACCCTTCCCCCACAGTTAACAAGCTAGCCCCAGGGCTAATCTAGGGAGACACAAAACAAAAAGAAAAAAGGTGTCTGCCCTTTGCTTTCTCACATCATCCAGCTCAACTCCAGGTTTCCCAGCTTCAAGATGAAAGAACCAGAGTCCGCAATACACAAAGTGTCATCATCATGAGTAAGAAGAAGCAAAGCAAGAAGGAAAAGACCATGGAATCCTTCTATGAGGAAAAAGACCAAAACACGAATACCAAAGAGGTCAGTACTGAGACTGTACTCCCATCTGAAACTTCAGGAGGGACTATGAACTGCTCACATGGAACAGCTGAAGAAGGAAATAGAAGAAAAATTAGCCAATAATTTTAAAAATAGGAAAAAAGAATTCTATGAAGAGAACAGCTCTTTAAAAAGGGAAATTGAACAAATGGAAAAGGAAGCACAAACCTTGGGAAAATTGGACAAATGGAAAAGGAAGTATAAAAACTAACTGGAGAAAATAATTCCTTAAAAGGAATAATTGGGCAGATGGAAAAGGAGATACAAACGTTAACTGAAGAAAACAATTTGATAAAAATTAGAATTGGGCAAGTAGAAACTAATGACGCTATGAGACATCCAGAATCAGTCAAACAAAATCTAAAGAATGAAAAGATAGAAGAAAATTTAAAATATCTAATTGGAAAAACAACTGACCTTGAAAATAAATCCAGGACAGAAAGTTTAAGAATTATTGGCATACCAGAAAGCCATGATGAAAAAAAGAGTCTGGACAATATCTTCCAAGAAGTATCCAAAAAAGATACTGAAAAAGCAGTTCTTGGGGGAAGTTTTATATCTTTGAATGCCTACATGAATAAAAGAGAAAGAGGAGATCAATCACTTGGGCATGCAGCTGAAAAAGCTGGAAAAAGAGCAAATTGAAAATCCCCAAGTAAATACTAATTAGAAATACTGAAAACCAAAGGAGATATTAATAAAGTTGAAATTCAGAAAACTATTGAACTAATAAATAAAACTAATATTTGGTTTTATGGAAAAACTAAATAAATCTTTGGTCAATTTGATTTAAAAACGAAAGAAGAAAATCAAATTACCAATATCAAAAATGAAAGGGGTAACCTCACCTCCAGTGAGGAGGAAATTAAAACAATACTTAGAAATTACTTTGTCCAATTTTATGCCCATAAATTCAACAATCTAAATGAGGTGGATGAGTATTTTAAAAAATATAAATTGCCCAGATTAACAGAAGAAGAAGTTGAATACTTAAACAAACCCATCTCAGAAAAAGAAATCGAACAAGCCATCAGTGAACTCCGTAGGAAAAAATCTCCAGGGCTGGATGGCTTTACAAGTGAATTCTATGACAGTTAATTGCAATACTATATAGACTATTTGGGAAAATTGGGGAAGAAGGAGTCCTCCCAAATTCTTTTTATGATATAAATATGGTTTTGATACCTAACCCAGGAAGAATCAAAACAGAGAAAGTAAATTATAGACCAATTTTTCTAATGAATATAAATTCAAAAATTATAAACAAGATTTTAGCAAAAGAACACAGCAACTTATCAAGAGAACAATACATTATGATTAGGTAGGATTCATACCAGGAATTCAGGGCTGGTTCAATATTAGGAAAACTATTAGCATTATCAATTATATCAACAAAACTAACAGAAACCATATGGTTATCTCCATAGTTGCAGAAAAAAACTTTTGACAAAATGCAACACTCATTCTGGTTAAAAGCACTGGAGAGTATAGGAACAAAGGGAACTTTCCATAAAATACTAAGTAGTATCTACCTAAAACCTTCAGCAAGCATTATATGCAATGGAGATAAGCTAAATGCATTTCCAGTAAAATCAGGGGTGAAACAAGGATGCTCCTTATCACCACTATTATTCAACATGGTAGTAGAAATATTGACTATAGCAATTAGACAAGATAAAGAAATTGAAGGAATTAGAATAGGTAAAGAAGAAACTAAGCTATCACTCTTTGTAGATGACATGATGATATATTTAGAGAATCCCAGAGATTCAACTAAAAAACTACTTGAAATAATAAACAACTTTGGCAAAGTAGCAGGTTACAAAATAAACCCACAGAAATCTTCTGCATTCCTATATGTTAGTAACAAAGTCCAACAGCAAGAGATAGAAAGAGAAATCCCATTTAAAGCGAGGGTAGATGGTATAAAATATTTTAGAGTTTACACCTGCCAAAACAAATTCAGGAACTATATGAACACAATTACAAGGCACTTTTTTGCACAAATAAAGTCAGATCTAAGTAAGTTGGTTGTGGATAGGCCAAGCCAATATAATAAAAATGACAATTCTACCTAAATTAATTTACTTAATTTAGTACCATACCAATCAAACTATCAGATAATTATTTTCTACACCTGGAAAAAATAATATCAAAATTCATCTGGAAGAACAAAAGGTCCAGAATATCAAGGGAACTAATGAAAAGAAATGGTAGGGAAGGTGGCCTAACTCTACTAGATCTCAAATTTTATTATAAAGCAGCAATTATCAAAACCACTTGGTACTGGCTAAGGAACAAAAGGGTAGGCAAGTGGAATATGCTAGATATTCAAGACACAGTAGGCAATGAATATAGCAATCTATTGTTTGATAAACCCAAGGACCCCAGCTTCTGGGATAAGAACTCACTGTTCGACAAAATTTTCTGGGAAACCTAGATAACAGCGTAGTGGAAACTAGGCATAGATCAATTCCTGATACTATACACAAGAATAAAGTTCAAATGGGTACGATCTAGGTATAAAGACTGATACTATGGATGAATTGGTGGAGTGAGGAATAGTGGATTTATCAGATTTATGGAGAAGGGAAGAATTTTTGAGTAAAGAGATAGAAAACATTATGAAATGCAAGATGAATAATTTTGATTACATTAAATTGAAAAGTTTTGCACAACCAAACCCAATGTAACCAAGATTTGGAGGGATACAGAAAACTGGGAAAGAATTTTTGTAGCTTGTATCTGTGATAAAGGCATTATTTCTAAAATACATAGAGAACCGCATCCAATGTACAAAAACACAAGTCATTCCCCAATTGATAAATGGTCAAAGGATATGACCAGGCAGTTTTCAGAGGAAGAAATTAAAGATATCTATAGTCATATGAAAAAATACTCTAAATTGCTATTGATTAGAGAGATGCAAATCGTAACTCTGAGGTACCACATCATACCTATCAGACAGGCTAACATGACAGAACAGGAAGATGATAAATGTTGGAAAGAATGTGGGAGAGTTGGAACACTAACACATTGTTGGTGGAGCTGTGAGCTGATCCAAACATTCTGGAGAGCAATTTGGATCTCCAATGGGCTACAAAAATATCCATACCCTTTGACCCAGCAATATTGTTTCTAGGACTGTATCCACAAGAGATAATAAAAATTGGAAAGGGTCCCACATGTACAAAAATATTTATAGCAGCACTCTTTGTGGTGACCAAAAACTGGAAATCAAGCAGATGCCCATCAATTGGGGAATGACTGAATAAACTATGGTATAAGAATATAATGGAATACTATTTTGCTATAAGAAATGATGAACAGGAAGACTTCAGAGATGCCTGGAAAGACTTATATATTCTGATGCTGAGAGGAAGGAACAGAACCAAGAGAACTTTGTACATAGCACCGACCAGAGTGTCTGAGAGATTTTTCTGGTAGACTTGGAATTTCATTGCAATGTAAGGACTTAAAAAAAATTCCCAATGGTCTTTTAAGGCAAAATGCCTTCCACATTCAGAGAAAGAACTATGGAATTCAATCTCAGACTGTAGCAGATCATTTTTTTGGGTGTGTGTTTAATGTTTTGGTTTGTTATATGATTTCTTCCATTCATTTCAATTCTTCTACACAGCATGACTATAGTGAAAATTTATTTAACAGGAATGTATGTGTAGAGCCTATATAAAATTGCATGCCATCTCAGGGAGGGAGGGGAAAAAAATCTAGGTTATATGGTATTGATTGTAGAACACTGAAAATAAATAAAATTAATAATAAAAAAGCATTTGATTGGTTATTTTAAGATTGTTTAGAGAAGACTATTGGGAAAATTCAACTGGATTCTGCCTATACTCTTATCATCTTGCTTTCACCCTTGGTGACAATTATTGTTAAATATCCTGATAAGTGGTACTAGTTTTTAAAATTATTCTATATTTATATAGTTTTATATCAGTTCCATCTAACTCAAGAAGGGCTTTTCATGATTCCATTCCATGTAGTCTATCACCTTTTCAGAATCGTTAGACATTTTGTCATCCACTTCATTATTATGTATAATTTCTGGAGGTTTCATTAAACGAAGATTTTCAATGACCTCCCACTCTTAAACTTCATTCTTCAAATTGTTTTTTAACTCTTCAGTTTCATCATTTCATCTAATCTAGACTAAGGGATAAAATTATTTTTTATGAGTGTCCTAAAGAGACTGGGAATGCATTTTTATATTATTTATATAGATATCATAATCACCTTGTCTATATCTGATGAAATTTGTTTCCAGTATTGTTTTGATATAGTATTAGTTTCTCTCATGCACATTCATAGTTTATCTATTTTAATGGTTAGTGCTATATGTACTGTACTGAAGAATGCCTTATGGGTATGATAGTGGTATTTATGATATTTATTCCAATATTATTTTTTTCTTGTGGTTTCAGAACACAGTGAAGATTGACTGACTCTACTATTTTCTCCATCAAGCAGATCGTATGAGCAATTTCCAATAGAGCTTGAACCCCTAAGTCAATCAATCTGTTTTAACTTTTGGGATCTTTTTTATCATGTAGACTGAGATGCTGACCTAATAAGTGGTACTTTCAAAATCCACTTTGGGAATATTCACAAGATTCCTGCCAGGCTTTCCCCGCTATCTTGATTCTTAGTACATATGAATTCCCCACTGACCGTCATCGTGACTGGAATCCTTATATTTTACTCTTGTCTGTCCCCCATGGATGGCATGAATGAGGGTTATACTTTCAGAAGGATATTGTTGATTCTGTTAATTATATAGCACTCTTGTTTTTCCTGCTCTGTGGTTCCCATTTTAATAATCCCACTTTGAAATAGCAAGTCCAAATTACATTCATGTGCCATTTGGGTCCAATTTTAACTTAAAACTTTTATTGGGTCCTTCTTCCATCTTCACTCTCTCCTATCTTATGTATTTTTTAAAACACAGTACTTTTAGTGCCAAGACTCTCTTAGTTATATTCAAAATAATAACAATAAAAATAATATTAATATAGCACTCTCACAAATCTTTCTTTACAATAACACTATGTGGTCATTGTCTGGATATCTTGCAAACATCTCAAAATAGCATGTACAGTGAAGAATTTCTTTGATCTTCTCTCCTCCCCTCCACCCTTCTTTTGAATTTCTACATTTCTGTTGAGGGCACCGTTATCCTCCTGGTCACCCAGGTTCTCATTATCATTGATCCCTCATGGTCCCTCACCCCACATTATCAATTAGTTGCCAGAGCTTACTTCAACCTCCACAACATCTTTCACATCCATTCCCTTCTTTTTCCTCAGCTGGCCCACACCCCAATTCACGCTTTCATTATTTCTGCCTACACAATTGCAGTGATCTCCTAGTTAGCCTTCTCTCACATTTTTTTCCTATTCCAATTCATGCTGTGCATGGCTGTTATAGAGAAATGTTCTTAAAGCACATATCTGATCATATTCATCTTCTGCCCAATAAACTCCAATGACTCTCTCTTGCCTTTATGTCCAAATAGAAATTGTTTTTCAGGGTTTTTAAAACACCTTATGGTATGCCCCCAAACTATGTTTCCAATTTTGTTAGATGTGATTTCTGTTTTCTACACTCTTTGGTCCAACTATTTACTGTTTCTTACCCTTAATACTTGGTTTTCTGTCATTTTGACTTTGCATTGGCTGTCTTACGTTCCTAGAATGCATTCTCTGCACAATCCTAGGACCTAACCAAATGCCTGGAATATAGTAGATGTTTAACAATTGCTTCTTGATAAACTGGTAGGCAGTGCCAATGTTATAATTCCAATCTTAAAGGTGTGGAAGCTAAAACTCAGAGAACAATATATTCATGTGACTAATGAATATCAGAACCTCATGTCTGTTGCCTCCAAATACTTTTCATTTCATCAAATCACCTCTCTAAAGTTCTTTGTACATTTTCTCACTTAATCCTCACAATGGCACTGTAGAGTAGTCATCTCCATTTTATAGATGAAAAAAATGAGATTTAGAGAAGTGAAACAATTTATTGATGGAGGCACAGCTAGCAAGTTTTGGTGTTGGAATTTGAGCCCAGGTTTCCCATGATTCGGTTTTCAGTTCCCCTTTTCAACTAAACCACATTAATATTTTGCTTGGGGATTGCATTTTGTCCTTGCGTTTTGTTTGGAGATTGTTCTTGTCACCCAAGTTTCTTGGACCTTTTCCATATTGAATTGATGGTGGTTTCTCTTGCATTCCACTTTTCCAATCACTTACCTCCAATTATTTAATTTATGCATTTCAGTGCATCTGTCATTTTGAGGAATATTAGGGGGTCCCCTGAACTTGTCTTTTTGAGTTGCCATGTTTTCCAGAAACACTGGACCTAGAGATTGCAGGAAGCCCTGAACATGTCAAGGACCTGTTTTCACGGGCCTGTGATATTGTTTCTACTTAACAGTAGCACTATATTCCTCCAACATAAACTAACCTCTGCCTCTGACTGTTATTCCTGAAGTCAGAGATACTGCAACTCTTCCTTGTCAATGGCAACTTAAAATCAGGTCATTAGGCCTCTTAGTAGAAGGGCAATCTCAACTGGCATGTTCCTCCTAAGGTAACATTTTAGCTTCATTTAAGGATTAGAAGTGGGGGAAAAAAAAACTCTTAAGAGTTTATCTTTGTATTTATGCTGACTTGGAAGTCCTCCTTGGGGAGGAATCTATAATCAGTGACATTTTGAAAAGTCCACTTTCTCATACATAATTCTTTATTTCAAATTATGCATCTGAAGAGCTCTGTAATGCCAGTAGCAATAAGTTAACAAAGCAGAAAATCATGCAGCCAAGCAGTGTGGGTAATACCTTTTATCAAAACCTAAAGTTGTCCAAATGGTTACATTTTGATCCTTATTAGTTCCACGTCTTAAAAAGCAATATGATTAATAAGAATTTTTTTGTCTTTTGTTTATATAGCAAACCATAGCCTCTAAGAGAAGAGTACCCTTCAAATTCCTTCAGAAAGTCTCTAATTTTGAGCATTAGATCTGGTGTTTAGAATGACCCCCTTCTTTCCATTACCCAGATCTGAGTTGTTTAATATATTTTGCTGCCTCTTGAGGTTATTGTGGTTATGACTGATTTTTTTTTTTTAAGATTAGAAGAAGTGAAAGTGAAGTAGAATTCTGGTCAGAATCGCTAGACTTTTCCCCCCTACTAGTCTGTTTAGGAAATGTACTCTACTTCATTTTGGGTGTTCCCTAGTATAGATGATGGATTAAAGTGACAATGGTCTATTTCTTTCACAACTATACATGCTAATAAATAGGAACAAAGGTTCCTAACATTCAATTCTGTGCTTTGTGTTGTGGTAATATTTTTTTATGTCAATAATCCCCATGAGGGCAGAGACAATGTCTTATCTAAACTTTTTATCTCTCCAGCTTTTAGCACAGTGATCTGAATTCAATAGAAACAATATTTTTTGAGTGAAAGAGATGCTGACAATGAATCTGTATGAAGTAAATATTGTTTATTTGCACTGTACTTCAAAATTTACCAAGTTGTTTACCATATATTATTACTTCACTTAATTCTCACAACAAATGAATGATTGACCTCATTTTATCTAGGAAAGAATAGAAATACAGAGATATTAAGGGAATTACTCAGTGTTATATAGAAGTACATATCAAAGGGTGAATTCAAATCTAGATCTTTCTGACTTAAGTCCAGTGGTCTAATCATTAGACCAAAGATGTGGAACTTCATTTCTCCATCAACTATTTCATGAACTTCTCCATGTGAACATCCTAATGTATCTCATATTCAACTTGTCCAAAATGAAGCGTACTATATTTTTCCCTTAAACTATTCCCCAATTCTTTTGAGAGCTCAAGCATCCTTCCTGTCCCTTCGGTTTACAACTTTGGAGACATTCTCAACTCTTCCTTTTCCTCAATGTATATAAAATATCAGTTGCCAACTTCTATTGATTCTGGCTCCACCAGCACTTCTGCACCTATTTCACCCAACCATTGCCTTCATTTATGTGTTCTTCACCTCTCATGTAGACTATTATAATAGCCTCCTAATTTGTTTCTTTGCTTCCATGCTCTCTCTTCCCTAATCCATCACACCCTGCCAGACTCACTATTTAAAAACACAGATCTTTTTGTCATTCTCCTACTTTATCTTTAATTATTCTTTCCCTATGTTTACATTCTCTTTCCCCTATCCATCTCAGATATGAGAAATAATAGATTTTTCCTCCTTAATTCTAATTCCTTTCATAGTGTCTTCCCTTTTCATTTCTTTTTCTTTGCTTTTACAATTCAGAACCAAAACATTCCTGGGTCTCAGGTCTGCCTCTCTTAATCCTTCTATGTCTCAAGGAGTCAGTGGGATTCTAAGATTGTCTCTTTTTTCTTCATTTATAATAGAAGCACATCATCATCATTTAGCCCCATCTCATTGCTAAATAATATTTACCTAAGTTTCCTTTGTTTCTTCTTTTGTATGTTCCTTCCTGTGTTTTCATTTCAGAGATTCTGCCAGTGTTTTCACTAAGAATGTTTGAAAGTGCTCTATTCTGTCAAAGATCCATTCTTTAAAACTGTAGGGTTGTATTAAGTCTTTCAGGGTTACTTATTGATGGCTAAAGGCTATTTTTTTTTGCCTTTTGGAATATGATAATGTAAGACTTTCTTTCCTTTATATAGTTGAACCATTCTGTTATGTAATCCTGATCACAATTCCTTGGTATTTGAATTCTTTCTTTCTGCCTGCTTAAATTTTTTTCTTTGACTTAGAAACTCTGGATTTTGACTATGACATTTCTGGATGTTTTCATTTTGGGGTTTCTTTCAGGAGGTAATTAGTGTATTAGTTCTATGTTCACTCGCCTTCCAAATCTAATAGAGTAAGTTAGTTTTAACTTATCATTTCTGGTGATATGACATCTATATTTGTTGTTTAGTCAGAGCATTCTTCAAGTCTGATGATTTTTAAATGTTTTCTTGACTTGTTTTCCAGGCTTAGTTATTTCAATTATTATGTACCTTACATTTTATTCTAAATTTCAGTGTCTGGACTTTTTCCTAATATTTCTTGCTGCCTAACGGAGTTGAGTGCTGATTATTCTCTTTTTATTCAGGAAGTCTATTACTTGGGGTAAGGTTTTCTACTTTCTTTTCTAATCTGTTTTTCTCCAGAAGTTTTATTTCATTCTAATTGCATTTTTTAACCTCTTGCTTAATTTCTTCCAGAATTGTTGCAGGTCTTGAGGTCAAATTATTCTTTTCCATGAGGTTTTATTTAAACTTGTCTTAGAGTTACTCTCATGTGGGTTTCTCTCAGTCCACAGCATCTCTTTATTTGTGTTTGCTCTGTCTCCTGTTTGAATAGCCTTCCTGAGACTGTACCTACTGGATATTGTTCTTTCCCAGTTTCTTATCATCGTCCTGGTGTGGGCCTCTTCTTCTGTCTTCTGTTGTGGCTCCAGAGCATGATGGGACTTTGACTTCCCTGGGTTTGAAACAGTTTAGAAACCTGCAGACTTGGGCAGTTTTCTCATTTAGTTCACAAAGCCATTTCTCTTTGGTTTTCTTGGTCATTCCTAATTCCTTGGGGTGGATTTTTAGAACTTGGCAGGAATATTTGTGGAAAAAAACTCTTGTAGGGCCTTTCATGTAGCCATCTTATCTTTTTTTATTTTCTTCATCTCTATCATAATCTATTCTCTTCCTATCAATTCCCTCCCTCCTCCTAAATAAACACCTTCCCTTGAAAGAATCAGATATAGCCCCACAAAATAAATTCACACATTTACTGAAGAAACAAAGAAAAAAAGTGGGCTTAACGTAGTAAGAATGAAGGATTGCACTAGGGTTGAAATTAGGTCTTGATTCTCCTTTGGTGCTCCTAAACTACCTTCAGTCATTCTTAGTCCTCTCGGGAGGACATGTAAGAATTGTTCAGAAGCCCAAACTTTGAGTTCCCATGGGCCAATTTAGTTTTTATTTTGTGGGGGAAGAGGCTTCTCACAATCCCTGTTTGTTTGGTTTGTCCTTCTTCCCAAGGTTTACCTGGGAACACAATACTAAAACCTATCTAAATCCTTTCAGAAAAGATAAAGAGTCTTACAGCTATCACTCAATCAGGCTCACTTATATGCATATGTGAATATATGCATCATAGCTGACTAATATACCTATATAGATGTGTATATATGTATAGTATGTGTACATGTACAAATATGTTATGTATATGTATATCTATACAGTATATAAGATAGACTTTACTTTATCAGAAAGACAAAAAGCAGAAATAATACAAAACAAAAATAGCAAGTAACCTGGGGAAGATGGAGCTTACTGGAGAAAGAAGGTATGTATGTATATATGTGCACTATTTTGTGTCTATAAGTATCTATACATAAGTTTATATGTATAATAGGCATGTGTGTATGTATGTACTTGCAGCTAGGTGGATATAGTGTTGGACTTGGGGTCAGGAAGACCTAAGTTCAAACCCAGACTCAGACTCTTACTAGATTTGAGACCCTGGGCAAGTCACTTAGCCTCAGTTGACCTCAGTGTTCTCACTTGTAGAATGAGAATAACAGTAGCACCTGCCACCCATGGTGGTTGTGAGAAAAAATAAGATAATATTTGGAAAGTGCTTTGCTAGTCTTAAAGTTCTATATCCATGCCATTGTTATCATAGTTGTTAATTACAGAATGTTTGAGGCTTCAAAGAGTAAAGGACCGGCAGATGTAGAGTGAGGTTGATAGTAAAGTCATAGGTTCATATGTTTAGAATTTTATTCCTTGAACAAGGAAGGAATCTTAGATGCCAGCTAGTCAGATCCACTCATTTTATAGATGAAGAAACTGAAACCTAGATAGGTTAAGTGACTTGACCTCTCAAGGACACACAGATAGTAAGTGTCAGAGACTAGATGTGACCCCTAATCTTCTAACTTCAGAGCCAATGGTCTTTCCGCTATAGCACAACTCTTAGTAGAGTCAGGGAGCATATTGTGGCTCTAGTCTTTGCTGTCATTCTCTGCTTCATCCCAGAACTTATTTTTCCCAGAGGTTTGACCTAGAAGCTCTATATAGCATTACTATCTCTTCACTGCTGCCACCTCTGGTTCCCTGGAGACTGTGAAGCTTCCCTTTGGGGAACCAGTGTCTTTCGGTTTCTGTTTCAGAATTGTTTTTCTCCTTTCTCTCCTGATATGTGTCAACTTTTTTTTTTTTTAAAGACTAAACCTATGGCCGAAGCTCAGGGCTGCACAGGACACAATTCATAAACCCTTAAGTGTTGTCATTCTCAATGTGCCAGTGGACCAAGAAGGATCTAGAGCAGGATATTCAATCACACCCCATATAGGAAACATCATCAGAATCTTGAGCATTGCATTAGTGAAGGTATGAATGCTCTGGGACATCTTCAACAAAGGTCTTAGTCTTCAAACTTGTCAAATTTTTTTAGCTCTTTCTTGCCACATTCTCTGAAGAAAGAAGCTTGAACGCTTGCTTTGTAAAATGAAAGGAAGGCTTGTGAGCAAAACTTTTCAAAAGGGTTTCTAATCAGCCCACATAGCCTTACAAATACTCCCTGCTTGGACAATAGCTAAACAAGGTTATGAGTGCTTAAATTCTTCTTGAACTTTAAAGTTCTAAAATTTGAGAAAAAATCAGTTTTAAATCCCATGGTTATGATATACCACACTAAAATCAGAAGGTAGAATTGGTATATCTTTTTAAAGGTTTATAGAGATTTTGAATTCTTAGAATTAAACATTCTAGTTTTTGAGTTAAAATAAAAGTTGACCTTATCTTTAAACTTAGAAAAAAAGTTATGTAAAAAAAGACGTCAAAAAGTATTTCAGGGAATTATAACACAGAGTGAAAAGTTGAGTTTATTCTAAAATAATGGTATGTCAAATGGTCAATTACTGTAAACTCTTACTTCTGATCACAGCAGGAAAGTAGTAAACAGAAAGAAATCCCAAGAGCTTGTTCATGTTACTACATAAAATACTTATGCTTTCCTTCAAAAAATCCCAAGAGTGAACTTTACTTTAGAGATGAGATAATTTTCTAGGTTACATTCTCTACAACATAAAAAAACAACATTTCTGAGTGTCTATGAATAAAATATGCATTTTTAATGAATCTATCGTCTCATCAGGGTGAATGTTTTCTCCACCAATACAAATTGCAAATCCTGCAAAGTCTTCTAACTTTCCTATACAATTTTTCCCATAAAAATACTGTACATCCATCTGATTCTTTTTCTCTCTCAGAAATGTAAGCACAAAACAAGATTATTCATCTATTATATGTTACTCTTTTAATAAATTACTGGCCTAACATATCTTTGGGCCAAGCTTGTCTTTTATACTGTACAGCACTTTAAACTTTGTAATGTTCATTTTTTTTTAAAAAAAATAACCCAGTGAAGTACAAATGAGGAAACTGAGGCTCTGAGAGGTTGCATCTTCTCAAGTCAGTAAGTTCTTGCTCAAGTCATACTCAACTTTTCAATCTTTAATTCTCGCAGTGTCTACTATGCTACATTGTTTCTTACCCTTTCCTCATTCAGTCAGCAAATTATTAAGTTTTTAGTAGGTACCAGATATTGTGACCAATATAAAGGCAAAACCAAACTTTAAAGTTAAACAAAGGTCTAATCAGTCTGCCCTCAAGGAGCTTATATCCCATCGAAGGAAACTACATGAACCCATATAATTCAATACAAAGTATATCTGAAGTGATTTGGAGGTGGTTGTGATGGTGTTAAGGAGAAAACAGGTAAGGTCTTGTGGAGTATGAGGTACTTAAGTTGATCCTTGAAGGAAGTTAGGGATTCTAAGAGGTAGATTTGAGAAGGGACTATATTTCAGGTATTTAGAGACACCTGTGCAAAGTCAATGAAGTGGGCACATAGACTAATTAAATTGGATTGTAGAGAACCATAATGGGAATAATAAGCCTGTATAGGTAGGTTGGAACTAGATTTTAAAGGTCTTTGAATGAAAAATAGGGAGGGTAGAAGAGAATAAACCTTGATATAGCACCTACTATATACCAGGCCCTGTGTGAAGTGCTTAACAAATTTTATTTCATTTGATCCTTACAACCACCTTGTGAAGTAAGTATCATTATTATTCTCATTTTCCAGTTGAGAAAATTGAGGCAAACAGATACAGGGTCACATAGCTAGCAAGTGTCTGAGGTCAGATTTGAACTTAGGTCTTACTGACTCCAGGGCCAAGACTCTAACACTATGTCACTTAAATTTTTTTTTTTTTTGGTTTTTGTTTTTTTACTTTAGAGGCAAGAGGGAGCCACTGAAAATTCTTGAGAAAGACAATGTCATGGCAAGATCCATGCCTTGGTAATATCACTTTGGTAATTATATGAAGGATAGAGAAGGGAAAGACTTGGGGAAGGGAGGCCAATTAGAGCAATATTATAATAGTCCAGGCAAGAGATGATGAGATCCTGAGCTAGGGTGGTGGCTGTGGGCATGAAGGGATAGAAATAATAGGTGTGGTATATCTTGTAGGGATAGATTTAACAAAACTTGGCAACTGATTGGATATAGAGGGTGAGGGAGAGTAAAGAGTTGAGGATGATTTTGAGACTGTGCACATGGCTGACTAGAAGGCTATACATACACACATATATATCCTAAACACATGTGTGTATAGATTATATGTGTATATGTATATGTATATACGTACATATACATACACATACATACATATTTATATAAACACACATATACAGATGTACATACACACATATATGCTAACCAAGTAGGAGAACCAAGAGAAAGCAGGGTCATGACAACCCAAAGAGGAGGAAGAATCCATGAATAGAAGGTGGTCAACAGTGGGACATGCTATAGAGAGAGGGCAGGAAGGAAAAAGACTGTGAAAACATCATTAGATTTGGCAGTGAAAGATCTTTGTGACTTTGGAGAGAGCAGTTACAGCTGAATAGTGAGTTTTAAATCACATTGAATACACTCCCAGTTGAAAGCACATCATATACTTTCTTGGTTTGCCTTAGCGATAATTAATCCATCACAGAGAGGAGAAAGTGAACTGGTTTTGGCCAAAAATGCTAATTAGAATCTATCTGTCTCCCTCCCATCTCCTATGAGTCCCTAAGCAACAATGATTTGACAGTTGCTATTCAACAAAAGCTGAAGTTTGAGACTCTTTATTCCTGTCCTGAGAATGATGCATAGGAAACCTAGATCTCTTTGACATCTATTTTACATTTATTTTCTGATTTATTATTATTATTATAATCAATATCATAGAATAATGGAGCCAGAAAGTATTTCAGAGTTTGTATGGTTCACCTTGCACATTAAGAAAAACCCTTTCTTATGACTTTATGTTAATTGTTGGGAAGTTTTTCCTTACTTGGGCCCAAAATCACTTCTCAATTTCTACTTATTCTTTCTAGTTCTGGTCTGTGTAGCAAAGTAAAACAAGTCTAACTTCAATATGTCTTAGTATAATACAGAGGTTTAAACCTGGACAAGTCACTTAACCCCTCTTTGTGTCAGTTTTCTCATCTGGAAAATGTGAATAACAATAGCATATACCTGCCCAGGGTGTTGTGAGGATGAGATGAAATGATAATTGTAAAGTACTTTGCACTGTACTGACACATAGTAAGCATTACATAAATGTTAGCTGTTATTATTTGTGCTCATGCATGTTTTATCACATGAATAAACTTAGAGTAACTCCTTAAGATCATCTTGGGTATAGCTTAGAAAAATTTAAATGCAATTTCATCCAGTCTGAGGAGATTTTTCATGATAAACAGTAACTCAGTCGTTAAAACTTTCATTGTCATGTTTCCAGTTTTACTAAATATTCAGTTAAGTATAATCACAAAATTGTTTTGATAAAGGAATATTGCATTTTACAAAAATTGAATATGTGAGTTCTCAGCAAATAGTATATTCTCTACTGTAAGTTTCTGGAAATATGAACATTTTAGACAACTTATTTTTTCCTTTATCAGCATTTCCATCAGTTACCATACTGGAAGTACACTATGCTAATTTTAACCTAGCATTTATGGATTAATATAGGTGAAACCCATTCAAAAAAAGTTAGACATTTTGTGCCTTGAATATGTTTATTTGTAATATTTGTAAATTGAGTCATAGGATATTAAAGTTTGCAAATGACTTGAGAAGGAAGGGAAGAGAAAAATTCTTTCTATATATCCATAAAATTAGATAATATAAAAGATAGCTATACTATAGTTGCAAAGGTCTATAGAAGTTAAAGAATGCTATCAGGTTTTCAAAATGTATGGCTCTCATTCCATCCTACCAGCATCTCTGTGAGGTAGGAACTATTCCCTTCCCTATTTTATGTATAAGGAAACTAAGAGTCAGAGTACTTAAGTGACTTGTACAGTGTCACACAGGAAGTAAATGTATGATACAGGTTTCAAACCTAGGACTCCCTGGCTCCATGTCTTGTGTTGTATGTCAGGTATGAGACAGTGGAATAAGCCTTATGACTGGAATATGGCTGTAAATGAAGAGACCTTCCTTGTTCCTAAGATACTTAGGCACTTGAGTGTCTGGTAGACTTTTTGGATAGAAAGAGGAACTCGATGAGTAGTTTGGAAAATAGATTATATGCCTGGCACAAAGGCAAGCTGTATTAGTGATAGGGGGCTGAATTATCCAGACATCTGCTGGAGTTTTCTCTCTGCTAAGTTGAGTAGCTAATAGCTTACTGAGTTTGATGATGAGTTCCTCCTTCGAAAGATAGGTTAATGAACAGGGGAAATTCTATTCTAGATGTTTTTCACCAGCAAACAAGACTTAGTTTCTTGGACCAAAATGATGGAAACTGTGGGGAAATGACTACTTTCTCGGGTCCGGAGACAAGGGTTCGGAGACAAAGTTCCATGGAGTAAAATTCTATTGAAGAAGTCAGCTTGAAAGGCATGGGCAACTCTTAAGAGAGAAATTCTAAAGAATTCTAAAGAAACAGAGAGAAGTGATTCCAATGAGAGGGAAAATGAGGGGTTGCCTGAAGAGGCTCATATGGTTGCACAGAGAACTTACCTTAGTTAAGTTAAACTTAGGTTTAAAATAAATTCTGAAGATTGAAATTAAAGCAAAGAAGACAGGATAATACAAAAGAGTAGCAAGGTAGTAAGCATAACACCAGCATAGTTTAAATTCAAAATGAGAAAATCTAAGGATAAGAAGGATTTTCAAAAGTTTTACTGGGGAAAAATAAAGATGGGAAAAAAAGAACAGGATTCCTGTGTATGGTATAAGGAATGATGACCCACTGACAAAGGAGAGAGGGCAGAGTGGCTTAATTCCCATTTTGTTTCTATTTTCCATGTTAAGAACAAAAATGCCTAGAACGGTATTGATACTCAAGACATATCAGAAGGTAACATAAGAATTGAAGAGAGTAAACATTTATGAACTACCATGTGCCAGGTGCTGTGTGAAGTGCTTTGCAAATATTATCTCATTTGATCCTTACAACAACCCTGTGAGGTAGATGCTGTTATTATCCTCATTTTCTATTTGAGGAAACTGAGGCAAACATGTGAAATGACTTGCTTAGGGTTGCACAGCTAGTAAGTATAGGAGGATTAGTTTCAGCTCAGATCTTCCTGACTCTAAGTCCAGTGTTTTATTGACTGAGAGTATCTTAGTGCCCTTGATGAGTTCATAACATTGAGTTTGGAGAAACTCTACTTTTAGGTACTGAACAAGCTGCAATTTGATTGTTGAGCCACTGTTGATAATGTGAGAGATGATGAAGAATGAGATCTTTTGCAAGGTTAGAGCAGATCACATGCTATTATTTAAAAAAAGGGGGGGGTGAGAAAGTAGAGTCTTCAATCAACAGGACAATGAGATTTGTTTTTATTCTAGGAAAGGTTCTAGAATATTTTATTAAAGAGAAAGTTAGTAAGGATCACTCAGTCAATAACCATTATCAAGCATCTACTATGCTACATTCTGGGGATGTTGTTTTTTGTCCTTTTTGAAGAGGATCAGTGACATCACAGGACAGTGTCTTGACTTGGGCATGAATAGGATTTAAGTGAGACAGAGTTACACAGAGTCATCAGACTAACTCTCTTTTCCAGAATCATCGAAGTCTAGTGGCAAGAGAAAAGTCAGGACTACTGGTGATGGTTTGGGATACAATGGATGACCTTGGTGTCTTCCTTGTCTCACCAAACTCGTAAACACTTCACAATTTCTGGATCTCATCCACCTATTCCATTAGGGGAAGTTTTCACATGCTTGGGGTAAACACATCTCTAACTCAACAACAGGCTTATGACTAACAGTTACCCTCAACCTGGGCTAGCCTGTGTCCATGGAGATGGTTTACAGGGATGTGGATACTGTACATGCTACAGATTCCTGGAGTTACAGGTGAGAGCTGAGTGCCAGTTGGACACAAAACACAAATAAACAGCCCTGAAAAGGGCTTGGCAAGCCCTTACTTACATGAGAGTTGCTAGGCCTCCAAAGAAAGGCAAAAGGCAACTCGTGCCCTAAAGGAGTTCATACTATAGTTCACACATACAAATATGTACAAGCAAGCTATATGTGAAATAAATAGAAAATGGCAGAGGGACAGGGTTACTAATCTGGTAGAATCCTATAGAAACAACTGATCTAGATTTTAACTGTGTGGTAAAGCCTCTGATGCTATTTTTATAGAAAAGATGGAGAGGTGCACCTCATGATAATATGATTTGATGGATTTAGAACTGTTTGAATGGCTGCTCTAAAGTCATTAATGTTTTGATGTCAGCTTGGCAGGGAGTCATCAGTAGATTGCTCCAGGGCTCTGTGCTATTTAACACTTTGGTTAATAATTTCAATAAAGGCATGCTTGATATCCTTATTAAATTTATAAGTGACTCAACACTGAGAGGAATAACTAACATGAAAGATGACCAGAATCAGGCTTCAAAAAGATCTCAATAAGCTAGAGTAAATTTCATAAAATGAAATGTAATAAGGATAAATCTGAAGTCTTGTACTTAGTTTCAAAAATTGGTTTCACATGTAGAAGATTTTGGGGAGGATGTTTTGCCCTTCAGGATATCAGAAGTTTTGAAGGACTCTACCTTTGTTTCCAAATCCATGAAATCTAGGTGAAAAAAAAACTGATTTAAATTCAGCTAAAATACAAAGTGTATTGTAGGATGATCAGCAACTTACAGATAGTGCCTTGCACATTTATAATTCCTCAATCTTAAAGAGATCGTTTCTTGATTCATATTTATGGTATGAGTTGAATTTAAATCCCTTTTGTGGCCTTTTTTTGGGTACCAGTTTTGTGATCTTTTTGTATTTTTCTTTACTGCAGCTAACATTCACTCGTAAAAATAAACCTAGAAAAATGAAGGAGAAATAAAACCCAAGTACTGCTGAAGGATGAGTGCACAAATCTACAACATATTTTTACTGTCACCTGCTTAGACTGCTGTTTGAGAAAAGGAACTTGGAGCAATTTGAACATAATAAACCCCAAAGGTATCCATTATATTAGAGGGGGAAATACACAGCCCATGAGTCCCTCTGACATAAAATCTATCCTAAAGACTAAGAAAAAAGTCCATATTATCTGGGTAACACATTCACTCACAGACACACAGAATCTCACAGGTATTCAGCTCAAATATAATTAAATCTTTGCATAGTGTTAAAGCAGCTAGTTGGGAGAGAATTTTCAGTAACAACTGACATCTATTTAAGCAGGAATTGGGAAGTGGTTCTTAACCCTTTTTGTGCCATGGACCTCTTATACACTGTGTTGAAACCTCTGGACTCCTTTTCAGACTGATGTTTTTAAGTAATTGAAGGAAATGCTAAATTTCATTTAGAATATAGTGAAAACAAAGGCATAATTTTCTCCATCCAATTTTATGGATCTTCTGAAATCTATCCATGTACGACTTAGTATGTTTTGGCTACCAGTCAATAGTTACTTCTTTTCAAAGGATAGAAGATCTTATTTGGTGTTTCATACTGTAGTTTTTTTTTTTTTCAACCAGACCTTTGACTTAAGTGACGTAGTATCTGGTAAAAAAAAAAAAAAAAAACTTTCTACAAACTTAGATCTCCAACTGCTTTGTGAATGATATAGTCTGAAAAAGTTGCCTTAAGTACTGAGATGGTAAGTGATTTTCACAGGGTTACAAACCTAGGATGTCAGAAGTGGGACTTGAATGAAAGTTTTCCTGATTGCTTAAGGAACTATTATGAAAATAAACTATCCATCAAAATTACATGTTGAAAGATAATTTGCAATATAATCAATGATACTGTTTTGAGTAATTTTGTGTCGCAAAATCCAGTTCATCCATCACATTAATAACATTATAATAATCATAGGTAATAAATACCAATATATCCAAATTATGTTAGGGGTTATATATTAAACAAGTGTTTGAGTTTTAGAAAGTAACCTCCTTCTGACAATTGGCAGTTTCTTCATGGGTGAAAATATTCTTTCATAAAAGGCCCCATCTCATTCAAACAAATTTCACATTTCTAAGAGATTTCCTTCTTGATTATGCAAAAGTATTTCTATGATAGCTTGTTAAAAATGAATATTTCTTCACTTAAATTTTGTATGTAATTGGGAGACAAGCTGTCAAAACCTGAAACAGTAGATAAAAAGATTCTCTCTCAGTCCTCATAAGATAAAAAACATGTTTTTCAAAAGTCTTTTCTCAATTCATTTTGTTAAAGTCATCCCTAATGGAGAGATAATTGGTAACTGAAATAGTTAAATAAGATTTTCTACTCCCACGGCCATCACTCTAGTTAATGTGCTCATTACCTTTTACCTAGACTATTGCAAGGATCTTTTTTTCAGCTGATCTCTATCCATTCTTTTTTTCCCCTCCAAGCTACTCTCTTTACCAGTGCCAGATTAATCTTTCTTATTGAAACTTCTGATCAAACCATTTCTCTGCTTGAAAAGTCCCCCCAAAACCTACCCCCAGCAAAATTTTCAATAGTTCCTCATTCTCTTCCAAAACCAAGCCCAAATCTTAGTTTGCCATTCAGGACCCTCTGCTATCTGGCTTCCACCTACCTTTAAAGACTTTCTCTCATTATTTTCCTTTACGTATTTTATGTCCTAAGGAGACTAGATTGTTCTCTTGAGGTCATGTCCCTCTTTACCATGACATATATTTCTGCCTCTATGCTTTTGCTCAAACTGATTCCTGCCCCCAGAATGCTCTTTCACTAATTTTGTTTTCTATTGAAGTCTTGCCTACTTTTCAAGATCTAACAACTAATATGAAGGAAGGAAATTAGCATTTACTAAGTATACCTGCTATGTGCCAGGCACTGTGTTAAAAACTCTTCAAACATGCCATTTTTTGGTTTCCTGAAGTCTTCCTTAATTTCTTTAGATGGAAATGATCTCTCCCTCTTCCACATTCTCATTTTGCTATGCATTACTTTCATGCATTGTTTGTATTTATAATTATTTGTGTATCTACTCTACTAGATTTAAGTCTCTTTGAGGGTAGGGATTTATGTATCCCTTTAGTAACTGGCACACTGTGTGCTTGCATAGAATTTAGCCAATGCATTGTTTCATTAACAGAGGTAATCCCTTCATTGATACAGGTCACAATGTAGGCATATCTTCTCATCTGGTGTGATTCTTGTCCATATTCTTCTATTTATCCTCCATCACAGGCTCTGATCACACGTTGGAGACTTGTTTTATTCCTTTTTGTATTTTATCATTTGTTATATTATATCAATTATATTACTACATATTAGATCAATTTTGTATTTTACTGTGTCAGGGCAGCACTTGGACTGTCCATCCTTTTCTCATTTTTTGCACTTGCCACATCACCAATGTACTTTCTTCTGTTCAGTCATACTAGGGCGTTGTGGAAAGAGTGTTTTAAAATCAAAAGACCCAGATGCAAAATATAGCTCTGTGTAACTTTAAGGAAGTCACTTAAGGCCTTTCAGTCTCAACTTCCTCATCTCTAAAATAAGAGGCCTCTAAGGTCTCTTCCACCTCTAAATCCATGATCCTGGGGAATCTCTTTAGCTTCTTTTAAAACATGGGTTATTACTGAATATATGTAGTGGCAGCTTAACTGTGCTTACCATGTGTATCTCTACTGTATTTTGTGTCACTTATAACTTTGAATTTTTGAGGATTGTGGTATTTGAAGTTTGTTTGTTTTTTGCCAAACCATGTCACTGCCAGAATACTTTTATTAAAACAGCCCTCTAATTACTAACATCAGGTTAGGCATAACGTAAGCAGCTGAAAGTGTATGTCACTATCATGGAGAATGTTTTGTGTCAGGTACAAGGGGGAGAGGAATTTACTATAGATGATGCAGCCCTTTAGTTTTCTTTTCCTTTTTTTCTTTTTCCGATGACATTGTATTGATTGCACAAATCATGGTAAGCCATTATTATGAGATTGCTGAAATTTGGGACTGTAGCAGTAGAGCTGGTAGGCATGGTAGAATTCGTTTAGTCCAAGACTTATTTTATAGATGAGGAAACTGAGCTCCAGAGAGGTTAGAGTTGGCCTAATCTTATCTAGTGAAAAAGTAGCAGAACCAAACTTTGATCCCCGACTCTTATAACTCCAAATTCATTGCAGGCCTAGTTGAAGCACAAAGAGGAGGTAGTATGTGCTAGGCAAATCAGACAAGCCACAACCTCATATGCTATCTCCCTTTAGAATGTGATGGATACAGTCCAGGATCTTGAATCCAAGAACTCAGGGAATAGGAGTACCACCCCACCCTGCATTACTAATTTTGCTTTTAGTCTAGTCCCAACAATAATTATTCAAAGAAGAAGCTTCTGAGTAAGTTCCATTGCAGGTGCTATAGCTTAGTTTCCTCAGTATCTAGAGCAATTGAAACTCCTTCCTCTCCTCACCTTTATTATCCATGTAACCTTGGACAAGTCACTTAAAAACCTTTTGGCTTCAGTTTCCTCATCTGTAAAAAAAATTTTCCATAAATAAGCTCTTAGCACCATCAAGTGTTTTAACATGAAAAATGGGTATAGTTTTATCAGTGAAAAAAGTCACAAAAGAAGATATACTGCCTTCTATTATGTTATTTTGTACCATAAAGACCATTGACCCTTCCATCTACCTTACAGCTGAAATTTCCCATCTATTTTGTCTCTCCTGTTAGAATATGAGCTCCTTGAGAACAAGGGCTCTTTCTGTTTTTCTATTTGTATCTCCAGTAGCAAAGTGCTTTGCATATGAATAAATGAATAATTTATTAGACAATGAATAAGTACTTTTTTATTCATTAATTCATTCTAGGGAATCATAAAGTCATCATAATTCATATTAGAAAAATGGAATACATGAAAAATACCTATTGTGTAAACTACAATTGTTAAATTGCCAGTTAAATGTAGTAGTAATAAGTATATATAGGTTTTGTAAACAGTCAATAAATTGGGCCTAGATTTGAATAAGAGAAAGAGAGAGGTCTGAAACTCAGGTCTTTCCAGCACTCTTTCCATTTGGAGCATATCATTCTAAACCTACCGGTTACCATGGTGACAGAACTCTATCATCAATACTGGAGCATGATCTATACAAAGGTTATTAAAATGAATTATTGTAAAATATTCTTAAAAGCATGGATGATAATTAATTCAAGATGCAGTTATTAAAAAAATTAAAGCAACCTCAATAACTTTTCAATTAACAATACAAATTGGGTAAATGAAAGGCCTATGGTCAATAAGTCTGAGAAGTCTTATCCTGAATTCAGGATACTCATTCGAATCTCTTCAAAATGAGTGAGCATGAACTTTTAAAAAGGACAATAGGTCCAAAGCAATGTAAAAGTTCCCAATTCCAATGCATATAATAAGTGCTTACCAGCTTCACTGAGGTGTGACCCCTCAGCTGTCCTCAGCTAACTGTTTCTAGCTCTTGGACATAATAAGAATGTAAAAATACTTGCCTTCCTTGTTCATTAAAATAACCCTTTGTTTGAAGAGACAGTTGTTTTGAAGTGGAAATCCCTCTTGTCTAATTGGGACAAGACTTAGATAAGACCTTCACTCTCTCACCTGAATTAATTAATACATTTTGCAGGCTATTGAAAACCTGACAGACCCATCATTGCCCATAGTGCATTCAGCCTGGAGGATTTCAAAAGTTTCCCTTTCATCTCTCAAGTGCCATTTAAAAGCTAGACTGTTGTGAAGATCTGATTCAAGTTCAGCTACTCCCTGTCATAATTTGAAGTTTGCTGTAAAAGTATAAAACATTATGGAGGTATTATAGAATTCGTTCATTCATCCAACAAATATATTAGTTGCCTTATGTGTCAGATCTAACTTGGATACTAGGGTTACTTACATACAAACATATCAGTAGCTATTATCTTTCCTTCCCTACTTCCTTCCTTCCTTCCTTCCTTCCTTCCTTCCTTCCTTCCTTCCTTCCTTCCTTCCTTCCTTCCTTCCTTCCTTCCTTCCTTCCTTCCTTCCTTCCTTCCTTCTTTCCTTCCACAAATCCGTCCAGCTTCTGAGAAAAGGAGAAAGAGAAAAAGAGAATATTTGAGCTAAACAAAAAGGAAGAAAAAAGTGGTGTAGTTAGGTAGGAGAAGTTTGAACTCATGAGATTGAGTCTGGGGAAGAGTTATTTGGGAGAAATCGAGGAAATTTTGAAGAACAATCCCCAGGCTTAGATTTTGACCAGACCGTGCTTGCCTTAACAGAATCTAGAACAATTAATGAGGATATAAGTAGATTAAGTAGAATTAAAGATGATCAAAGAAGATAGGGGGTAGAATCCAGAGAAGTAGACTCAAGAGAAATAAGGATAGGTTAGGTGGTGAGAAAAGGCAAGGTAGGTGAACCAAGGCAAATGGAACAATTAAGGGATTAAGAAAATTGATTGAGTGGTTGGTGTGTGGTCCCAATTGGTAGAACAGATGGATTAGTGGGAGGTGAGTATGGTTATGAAGTTGTTGAGATGAAGGAAAGGAATTTGAGTGAGGTAGTCCAGTTACATAAATTTAATTGGTTTTAAAAGATTTTAACAAAGTTCTTAGGTTTGAGGTATAAATATACATAAATAATTTTGAGAAGCAAGAATGGAAAGCTCAACTATTATGGAGAACAAGGAAAATCATGCAGGGACTTGCATCGATGAAGACACAAAGTGTAGAAGAGCAGCTAATATATAGGACCATAGGTGCCAAAAGTATTTGGACAGGTTAGAACTTTGAGCTAAATCTAATAAGATGAAGGGAATAAAGAGAAGTTTTAAGTACTAAACTTGGGAACAAAAATGGACTTCACAAGAATAATGTGAGGAGGCATGGATAGGCAATAGTTATGTTGAGAGATTTCTAGGAGTTTTGGTAGAAGATGAGCTCATGGGTCAGCAGTGTCAGGTGACAGCCAGAAAAGCTAATGTGATCTTGAGCTGGGAACAGAATTTCTGGGGTTAGAGAGATGATAGGTTCATTCTCCTCTGCTGCCATTAGACAGATATATGTGGAGTATTATGCTCAGTTCTGGGTACCCAAGTTTAAGAACATTGATAAATTGGAAAACCTCCAGAGGACGGTAACCTGGGTGATAGAGTGCCCTGTGTTGACATTTGAGAATTGGATGAAGGAACTGGGCATTTTTAGCCTGGAGAAAAGCCTTCTGGTCCTGGGCTATCTTGTGGAGGAGGGGTTAGACTTTGTGTCAGGAAAAACAAAAGAAACAAAATTCCTAATGTGCGGGGTACAGCAACCAAATTAAACTCAGAGGTTTCTCAAGGTAGAAGGCAAAAAGGAATTTATTAAAATCTCATGAGAAGGGGCACTTCCCCTGAGACCATGGGTGATGTCAGCAAGAGAGTGCTCATGAGCAGAGCAGAGTACAACATTATATAGTCCCTAACAAAGAAGCCCACTAGCCTCTCTTCCCACTGGCTACAAATCCAGGTGTACAGTCTAAGCACAGCAATCTACTCCAGAGACAAAGAACACAAAAAAGGAAAGGATCACTGCTCACCAATGAGGGCTTTTGTTACCAAATTATGGAACTTAAGGGAAAAGTGCTGATGTGGCATAAGGCGGTGGTGAAAAGGAAGTGAAGGAGGCGTACACCAGGTCACATCATTGGCACTTTGGTGGTTCTCCTCCATACTGAAACATTTTATTTGCCTGAGGGGGATACTTAATTATTTTAGCTTTGGTGAGAAGGGTGGGGGTTTTGGGGAATTCATGCTTGAAGGGGTCTTCGTGTAACCTGATTTCTTTCACTAATAACTAGAGCTATTGAAGAAGTTAGGTATTTATAGTGACTGCTGTCCCTTAGTACTTTTGTCTAAGTGATATTCAATGTCCTTTGATGGTTTATCGTTCATCTAGAGCTAGGGTTCTTAACCTAAGGTTCATTGACCTTCAATAGATCTGTGGGTAGATTTCGTGGAGTCTCTGAACTTGAATAGGAAAAAATTACTTCTTTATTAACTTCTGGTTGATATTTAGCATTTCTTTCAATTGTGAATAAAACTCCCATTATTCTGAGAAATGGTCCATAGGCTTCACATAGGGTGTCAAAGGGATCCATGATGCAAAGAAAGGTTAATAACCCCTGCTGTAGACCAATTCCCTCATTTTACAGATGAGAAAATTGAGGATCAGAAAGATTAAATAATGTATCCAAGGTCAGGCAGGTAGTAAATGGAACCTGGATTTCATCCTAAGTATGCGACTGAATTCATTGCTCTTGCAATTAGATCACAAGTTTGAAGGCACTCATTTTCTGTATTTGACTTGTGCATTTTTATACTATAATTGAATTGCTTTTGAGAAATCACATAATTCTTTTAATGACTATAATTTCTCCCCAAAACAGTGATTCATATCTAAACTTCCAGTATTCTTTGATGTATGACAGTGAATCATGGTGCAGTCTCAGAAAAACTGAAGTTGAAATCAATCAATTGATACTTTGCACATTTATTAAATATCAGGCATTCTGTTAGGTGCTGGGGATACAGAGACAAAATGAAATATGTTATACCCTCTAAAAGCTTAGACTATATTATCTTTACATGTGACTACATATGAAAAAAATTCAAGGTAATTTTGGCATGGAGAGCACTAGCTGCTTAAAGGATCAGGAAACAAAATCTTTATGTAGGAGGTGGTGTTTGAACTGAGTGTTAAAGGAGAAGGAATGCTAAAAGAAAGAAGTGATGAGGGAGTGCATTTGAGATTGGAGGAACAGTTAGTATAAAACATAGAAATGGAAAGTGGAGTTTCCTGTATGAAGAACTGTAAGAAGGCCAATCTAACTAGATCACCGAGACCAGTGAAACTTGGTGTGATACTCATTTCCCTTTAATCCAACACATTTAATCAGTTGCAAAATCTTGCCTGTTTTAAAACCGCTACAGTATCTCCTAATCTCTCTACTCACAGTCACCACCCAAATTTGTACTATCACTTTTCATCTAGCATATTCTAACAGCTTCTCATCAGCAGCCCTATTTGGTTTGGACTCCATGGAACATCATGCCTTCTTCAGATAAAGCTGATTGCTTGAATTCTCATTTTGCTTATTGATTCTGTTTTTGATACCCAATACTTTCTCAACTTCCTCAGTTGCCGTTTCCCTTTGATTGGAGAACTGCCAGGTAAAGCAATAAATTCCTCCCAAAGTCTTCCTTTATAGAGAGCTCAGAACTTTTAAAACTTTCCAGATCACTCCTCATTTTCCATCAGCAACTCTATTTGGTCTGTTTCATGAAACAACATGCCCTTGTGGTAGAATGTCACTCCCCACAGTGCTGCTTTTCAGCTTCTCTTTGCATATTGTCTTCCTTCCATTAACTTATAAGCTCCTTGTAGTCAGGGAGGATCTTTCTTTTTCTTATTTGCATCTTTAGCACTTAGCACAGTGCCTGACATATACTAAGTGATTGATAAATGTTTATCAAGTTATATAGAATTGAACTAATTGGTTTTCCTATCCCAAGTCTTTCCTATTTCCAGTGCATTCTCTCTATTGCTGCCAAAATGATCAGGTTGCCATAATTGTGAATGGGGAATTATGGAGATAATGTATAAAGAATTTCCTGAGAGAAATGTATGACTGGAAAAAAAAGATGCTCAATTCACATTGTGAGACTATTAATTAATAGATCACATGCACCATTAATATCCCTATAATGTCTAGAGATGTAGAGAACAATCCTGGAAGGTTGAATGAACATCATGTGGTAGATTTATGAGAGAATATATGCAGGATGAACAGATGTGGATGAATTGGGACCTATATTATTAGAGACAGTGTCCAAGGTCAGTTGTTTTTTCCAGTAAGATATTTTATATTATCTTCTCTTTTTTCATTATTTTGGTTTTGTTTTACTGTTTCTTGATTTTTCATAAAGTAATTAACTTTCATTTGCTCTATTCTAATTTTTAAGGAATCATTTTCTTCAATAAGTTTTTGGATCCCTTTCCTATTTGTCCAGTTCTGCTTTTTAAGGCATTATTCTCCTTATTGACTTTTTGTACCTTTCTTACCTTTGAGACTACTCTGCTTTTAAGGTGTTATTTTCTTCAGCATTTTTTTGTGTGTGTCTCCTTTACCAAGCTGTTGACTCATTTTTCATAATTTTCTTGCATCACTCCCATTTTTCTTCCCAATTTTTCCTTTATCTCTCTTACTTGATTTTCAAAATACTTTTTGAGTTCTTCCATGGCCTGACTTCCATTCATAGTTTTCTTGGAGGCTTTGTATTTAGGAGCTTTGAGTTGGTTGTCTTTTTCTGAGTGTGTATTTTGATCTTCCTTATCACCATAGTAACTTTCTATAATCAGAGTTTTTTTTTCTGTTTGTTCATATTCCCAGCCTATTATTGACTTTTACCTTTGTTAAAGTAGGGCTCTACTTTCAGTGTGGAGGAGGATAAACTGTCCCATGCTACAGGGATTTTGTGCTGTTTTCAGAGATACTAGTAGGAACCTGTAAGTTTTCAGTGCTTCCAAAGAGGTATGATTTAAGGAGAGGTGTGCTTACTACTCTCCTGGCTGTGCTCTTATCTATGATCAATCACAAGTACTCTTTTCTGTCCTGGAACCGTAGGGAGGGTCCCCCTTCCACTGTGGCTGCAAGCTCTGCCGTGCTAGCGCTCCTCCTCACCCTGGGACTCCACCCAGGACTATGACACAGATCATCTGTGGGCTGACAACTCTAGACACAGCCACTGCTGTTGTTGGTTCAGTCACTTCTAAGGTGACTCCTGGTTTACTGTGACCAGGGCTATGGTGGCATGACCTGTGCTGGATTGTCCTCCACTTTCACCTTGGTGCAACAGATCATTCCTGCTGACCTTACAAGTTGTCTTGGGCTGGACATTTTTTTTCACTCTGTCTTTTTGTGAGTTCTACTGCTCTAGAATTTGTTCAGAGTAATTTTATAAATAAATAAATATATATATATATATATACACACACACACATATATGCATATATATATGTATATATGTATAATATATATATATATATATTTTTAAAAGGGTTTGGGGAAGAGCTCAACAGAGTACCTCCCTTTACTCTACCATCTTGGCTCCACCTCTATTGTCACCTTTTTTTCATCCATTTCTTCTTGCAAGACCATGAATGTTCCTTTATGAATTTTGATATAAAGTAATGATGGTCCTGTACATTTCAGAATGATGTACTTATCTTATGTAGAAACTTTTTTCCTAATATAATGTCCTTGATTATTTTTTTTCATACTTTTTGGTTTGAATTTAACTTTGTCCAATAACATTAATGCCAATTCATTTTTCATAGCTTGGTGTGGTAAATTTTTTATCATATTTTCCTTTTGAATTTCTTTAAATCTTTCTGAATTGAATGTGTATCTTGGGAGCAACATACTGTTGGATGTTTCTTTTTAGTCCATTCTGTGACTTTTAAATTTTCTTAGGGGAGTTCAGTCCATTTGCATTTAGAGTTGTAATTGTTAGACTTATCTCTGTCTCTTCTCTCTCCAGACCTCAATCATCTGTTTTAATCCTGGTTTTACTTTTATGGTTTATATATGCCTCTAGATCTTAGGAATTTGGAAATCACTAGCAAATTTGCTTAAATTACAAAATGTGATGGATTTATAAACCAATTATTTCTTGCATCTTCATAGGAAGATCAGTTCTTAATTTCATCAGAATTTCCAAAGATCTAATTGCTAATTCCATTGGTCTACATGGAAAAATGACTCTAGGGAATAAATGCTCTTATTTTTGCTAATAGTGAAATGACTTACCTTATGAAGTAATGTGCTCCTTGCCATTGGAACTCTTTAAGGGGACACTGAATGATCTTTTGTTATGGAGGTTATAAAAGGGTTTCATTCTTTAGGCAAAGGCTGAAATAGGCAACCACTCAAGTCTCTTAAATCTTAAAGATTTTATGATACTCAATTGTCTAAGAAAAAAGGGAACTATATATGAATCATCATATGTCATATGATAATCTCTCTCTCTCTCTTTCTCTCTCTCTCTCTTTCTCTCTGTTTCCTAGGAGATTTATAGACATGCCATTGAAGTTCTTAAAAAAAGCATATAACAAGATACATTAATATAACGCTTAGGAGTCATAAACAGTAAAATCTAACATCAATTTTAATCAATTGTTGTAATTATTTGAAAAGATCAGATGCATAGTTTTCTTAAAAGGCAATATTGTTTTTAAATGACAGCTTACATATTTGGAAGAGTAGCAGAAAAGATAGAAATTACAACATTTACTTAAAGTACCCATGTAGAACCAAAAGTTCTGTCTTGGGAGACAAAAATGAAATCACATATAAGTTGGGCTAATTTGTTTCTGTTTTCTCTTTTGCCCTCCCATCCAAGAATGGTCTATTCCCTTGTGTGGTTGGTGGCAACTGAGAGGTACTTGCCAATGTCCTAACAATAAGATTGCTACCTATTTCACTTCAAGTCCAGGACTTTCTTGGTCTAAGTGGTTAAACCTTGAGCTAAAAAATCATGTTGTATGGAAGGGGATAAAGTGTCCTATGCTATATATCAGGAGCTTACATTAGCATTTGGTATATTAATATTTCCTTGAAATAAAACATGAATTAAGAGTGTTATAAAGTCAGCATGGTTATCATCTGCCTCTGTTAAGTAAATCTGTGAGCCATGTGGAGGATTAGACCCACTTAAATGACAGTCATAAAAATTACATTTTATGAGTCTGGAGTGGTTGTCAAAATTGTCAGACTTTATAAGGTTATTAAGTGCTGGGAAACTAACAAATAATTGTGCAATCTTGTCCTTGGAAGTAACGCCAAATTAGCAGTGCAGGGGAGGTATGGATAGGATTGCTAATACACTTTGGTTAATAAATGGTCTGTTTTGGAGGGCCCTCAGAGTTTAAGTACTCAGGATGATTGTGATTGAGATTGCATATCAGCAGGAATGAAAATATTTTTTTGGTAAAAAAACAGACCATTAGCATGGTTTATGAGAAGAAGTGTGTATCCTCTTAAAGAAACCAGTGCTGATTGCTCCAAGGACCCCTCAGTAACGGAATCAGGAAGGAATTGTCGATGTTTATGAACTGACACTTGGAAATCAGTTAGATTTAAGGGTCACAACAGGGATTGTGATTTTAAAATTGTGTTAGGCAAAATGAAGGCACTAATCCTGGGCTACACAGGGTTATGGGAAGGAAAATGACTAGTGGTTAGGGAACAAATTATGTTTACTTTTTAGAAGCCTTTGGAGACAAGAACAAGCACTCTAATTCAACATTGGGAAACACTGGAAAAGTCAAGATGTGAAAATGAGAGAGAAATTTGGTATTGCATTCATATGTCTGGCTTGGCACTGAATTTCCCTCTGCGCCTCTGCCTCGGCTAGTCTCGGGTTCACTTTCACTACCACCTTCATTATAACCTTCTTCTCAAGTCTTTTCCTGGTCTCCTTCCCTCCTTTCCACACCCCAACTTGCTTGTGTTTTCTTATCTAAGGTTACTTTGTGTTAGCCTTGTATATATCGTTTTCTCTCCCTTGGTTACTTATTCTCACTACTTAATAGTATTTTATTTTTTCCAATTATATGTAAAGATAGGTTTTCAGCATTCACTTTTATAAGGTTTTTAATTCCAATTTTTTTTCTCCCTCGCTTCCTCCCTTTCCAAGACAACAAGTAATCTGGTCTAGGCTATAAATGTGCAATCATATTAAACATATTTCCACATTAGTCATGTTGTGAAAGCAGAATCAGAACAAAAGGGAAAAATATGAGAAGGAAAAAAACAAGTAAAAAAGAGAAAATAGTATGCTTCAATATGTATTCCTAGTTCTTTCTCTGGATGTGGATAGTATTTTCTATAATGAGTCTTTTGGAATTGTCTTGAATCATTGTATTACTGAGAAGAGCTAAGTCTATCAAAGTTGATCATCACACAATGTGGCTGTTCCTGTGTACAATGTTCTCCTGGTTCTGCTCACTTCACTCAGCATCAGTTCATGTAACTAGCTTTTTCTGAAATCTGCCTGCTCAACATTTCTCATAGTGTAATAGTATTCCATTATATTCATATATCACAACTTGGCTGTGATATGAACATTTCCTAATTGATGGATATTCTTTCGCTTTCCAGTTCTTTGCTACCACAAAAGGAACTGCCATAAATATTTTTGTACATATGGGTTCTTTTCCCACTTTAACTATCTCTTTGGGATATAGACCTAGGAGTGGTATTGCTGTATCAAAGAATATGCAGAGTTTTATAGCCCTTTGGACATATATTCTTCAGAATGTTGGGATCAGTTCACAATTCCACCAACAATGCATTAGTGTTCCAATTATCTTCTCTAACAATTATCCTTTTCCTTTTTTTGTCATAAGCCTTGTATATATCTCAAACATATAAGGTCATACAGGTCAGCTGTGGTTACCTTTATTCTCTCCTGTCTTTGGAAGGAAGCTGGGAGACAAAAGTCTGGGTTTATTCCCAGTTAGATCTTTAAGACTCCCCTATAATTATCATATTCATTGCATTTATATAGTATGTTAAGTTCTACAAGTGGTTCTCCTTCCCCCTCCCCACTGTGAGGGTGATATAAGTATTATCATCTCCATTTTGACGAAAGGAAATTAAGATTGAGAGATTATGACTTGCCTGCCACACAGTTAAGAAATTACTACATTAGGATTTAAACCCAGGTCTCCTAACTGAGTCCAGTGCTTTCTACTATACCATTTAACCTCTAAGATAATCTCCTCCTCTTTATTGCTAAGGATAAAACTGTAGAACCTGAGTTGCCTGAGTTTTACCTTTTATCTTTTGGTTCCTGCAGAGCCAGTCTAGAATTACCATTGTATTGTGACTGGTACAGACAAACTATACAAAACATAAAAGGTGCATTCTATGCCACTAATTCTTACATAATGCTAGACATAAAATCAGACAGGCTCAAGGACAAATGTTACATGTTACCTTGGAGTATGTTGAATGGGGGGTAGTGGGCCTTAATTAGGGGAGGTATAGAAAAGGAAAAATATTCTATATGCCCCCAATTATGCATTATATGTAATAAATACACACATAGATACATATATAGTATATGTAATATGTATATACATGTGTTATTGCCCTAAAAGAGCTATATATTTAGTTAGGAAAGGAGACAAGATATGTATGTTAAGATTATCAAACTATGTCACACACATATAGTATACATGTCTATATTGTACATGCCTAGATCATATACGTACATAACCCAACACAATCTTAAGGCCAAATGTTATATGTGTTACATTAGAGTATGTTAAGAGGAAGAGCAAATTTTAATTGAGGGATATGTCTGTATATATGCATATACATGCACACATATATGCATATATTTGTACGATATATAAACACACACTCTATGTTGTATATATTTATATATGATACACACACATATATATATTATATGCAGCACTACATAAACATATAGGTGTACATCAGTATATACATATATTTATATATGAATATATGCATATACAAACAAAATATGCATGTATTTTGTATACTATATGTGTATACTATATTATATGTGAATATGCACATAAATACATTTATATAAGATATAAATACAATACACACATATATGCATATATATACATATGTACATAAATATAATACACACATATAATAAATGCACATATACAAAACAATGCATTCATATATGTAAATATAAATTATATTTTAGTACACACATTTTCTGCTCTTGCTGTATAACTGGCCCTGCTATTTTGATATAAAATCTAAAGTCTTTTAAAGGGGTTTCTAGTGTTTGGTTCATGACTCCAATTCATTGATATGGATACTAAGTCAAAAGGACACTAATTACTAGGTTTTGGATACAGAGGAATCTGGAGAATATTTCGTCAAAATGGGATTTCCCTTCATCATATCACTCATACCTATAGTCCAACACTGTTTTCTTGACAATTTGTTAGTATCTTTGAATTTAGAGAGATGTCTTTTGAGAAGAGTGTTACACTTGCATCAATGTTGCCATAGATGGATTTTTTTACTGGGTAGCTTATGTAACTCCAACATGCCACTGTCTTGTACAAGGCATTAGGATTCATTAAAAGCACTCTTCTTGAGAGTCAGTTTTATGTTCCCAAGGTGAGCTGAAGAGGGCAGATGGTCACAGATAATGTGAGAAGGGACTAGAACATTTTTTAACATGTCTGATATTGAGTGAACAGAATATTCTCCTTTGTTTTGGCAAATGAGACAAGCCATGACCCAGACCCCAGCCTGTAAGATTATATTTAACTTTCCAGACTGAGAGATATTGGCACAGACATATTTGACAATTTTAAGTATTCTTTGTTACCTCCTACTTACATTGGCTTTTGTGCTGTGAGGTCAGAGAGCTGTTTTTGCTCCATCTTCCAACTGGGTAATATCCTCATTAACCAGAGCAATTCACACTATGTACTCTAAACTGAATTGATTTCATTATTTTTCTGCCTCCCACACTGTTTTCAACCCAATTGGACTGACTAGTTTATCAGAGATCTTAATTTATTTTTTCTAGCCTGTCAGAAGTAGATACAAATTCATACCTATTAAGAAGATTTGAGTTGATGGCTCCTGAACTTCAGTGCTATTAACATAATCATACATCATTCCTCAAATATTATATAAACTGTCAGATTTATATAATGATGGTAAAGTGGCTTTCCCCCTCCATTTCCAGAAGGAAAAGTCTTAGTGACTTAGTAACAGTTGTAAAGGTTTCAATAGGTTTCAATGAAAAAGTCTATACTTTTATTTCATGTACTTAAGGGCAGTTCTGCTTTGAGAAACCTACACATGAATCAAATGGGAAGCTTAGTTGCTGGATCTTGATTAGGTAGAGACTTGATTCCCATTAGCAATATATACTCCAGGGGAAGAACACACTTTGCATTTCCCAACCAGTTTGCTATCCCAAATGGCATCAATTGATGCCAGATGTGTCTAAGAGAGGCTTAACACCCTGGTAGCACACCCAGGCAGGCAGTACCATACAATGGTAATGACTGGTGTGCGATGGAAATAAGTATAATGATACTTTTATGCTTTGCATGAAACCTGAGGCAGGGGAAAAGCCAACATCTTCCTAAAGCCATCTCTACATAAGTCAACTGTAAATTAGGTCAAAGGAACCCAGCACATCTGGTTTTCATTTCTTCCTTTCCTTCTGGCTCATGTATTAAAATCTAGGGACTGAAACCCCTTCCAGTTTTATTTTCTCCTGTCCTCTTGAGCATATTACTTAAATCTGTGCCACACAGTCTTTCTTGCTAAATTTTTTGAGTCAGAATACCCAGAGGTAGTAAATTCTGCCTACAAAAATTACAATGTCATGTAAAGAAATATTCCCCTTCAGTGGTTTTAAATTTGTTGCATTTTAATTTAGAATCTTTTCTTGTTCTTTTCATGTAATAGTGATAATAACTCATTTAAATAAAACTTATAAGGATGACAAAGCTTTTGACTCATGAAACATGCAATGTATTATATTTCCATTTGACAGATGAGGCAATTGAGGCTCACAGAAGTTTAATGACTGTTAAGAAAATTAGAGCTGAGAGTCAAATCTAAGCCTGCTGATTCCAAGGGAGGGAATATTCATTGCATCATTGTTCATCTTTACCACAGAAAGAAATACACCCAGGAATCATTCTCTTACCTCCTTCTTGCCCTTCAGTTTTCTACTTGTCTTTTCTGAAAATGGCCTTCCATTGGTCATGTCAGCATTTCTCTGATGGCGTGATCTTCTTCAGCAACGAAGTACAAACACAATCCTGTGATTAGACACAGCTGGCTGAATGGGACCCAGCTAGTTGGGTAACTCAACTCCTCCTGTCTGCCTCCTCCTCTTCCTTCTTCTCTCCAAAGGAAGGTAAATTTGGATGGACAAAAGATGACCAGGTTTTACTGGTTATTTCCTGTCCCCTCCCCTCCTCTCGCCTCTGTTTTCCTTTCCTCTCCTCCTCCAAAACCTTAAACCTACTGCACTGTGAAGCTAGAAGCCAATGGAGCCCTGCCTAAGGGCTCTTCTGGACTCTCCTGGCTTTTCAGGGATTATTAGTAGTAACTGTTGCTGTTTCCCTCCTAGCCTGATGTCTTTCTTTTTCTTGGCCTCATTAAAGCGGCCATGCCCTGGCTACAAACAGTCCTGTTCAATGAATGGCCATTGCCTCACCCTAAGTGAGTACCTGCAAAGGCCTTAGCCTAAAGGGGCCAACGTCTCCCAGTGCATACTGGGTCATCTTCAGTCATCCTCATGAATATCTGGTTACTGGATTCAGATGGCTCTGGAGAAGTAAGACTGGTGACCTGCACAGCCCTCCCTCACTCAAAACAAAGTCAAGTGCAAGTCATGTCATTTCTCTGATGGCATGGTCTTCTTTGGCAACGAAGGATGAACACAATCTTCTGGGGGAAATACTGTCTTTTGATTTTCTTTGTATCTTCAACACAGCACAGTACCTAACACATTGTAGGTGTTTAATGAATGTTTATTGACCGACTTCTTTCCACATTAAATGACCTAAAAAAATTGCTCCTTCTAATAAATCTCCCATCTGCCCCAGCTGAAAATGTAGGCCTGTGTTTGAAGGCACAGGACTTGGATCTAAATCCAACTCTACTATTTGTTACCAGTGACATCATTTAAATGGTCTGTAGTTTCCTCTTCTGTATAATGATGTGGTTAGAATAGATGACCTCTATGAATTCTTGGAGGCCTAATCTAATATTTTATGATCAATGCTTATCAATCCTATAAGCATTGATAATAAAATAATACACTCACAAGCACACACGCAACATCTTGTAGGTCCAACTTCATATTGAAGTCACAAAGTTATCAAGTATTGCTGCTTTGCTTTGGAGGACTCTATCAAGACCTCCATATGATTTCTTTGTGATATCATTTATGACAGATATTGGTACATTTACAGCAACTTTTTTCGTGGTTGTTTTCTTACTTGTACATGTATTGAGAGGTATAAGACAAGAGATTCAAATGTCCCACTATTATCTGTAAGCACACAATGAGAAAACACTTTTTCTAAGTCTTATAGTCACTTCTCTGAGGAGGATCTGTGAATCACCCTTGCATTTAAAATTAACTGTTTTGTGTCTTCTGGTAGCAAGGCCATAGGAGGCTCACCCAACATGCTGCAGGCTCCTGATATTGTGAAAATACCAGTGGAATGCTTAGATCATCCACTTGTTGTCTCTTACGAAGTGACATGCTGTGTCTTTCCCTGATGTAATCTTTTATTCCTGTCCTTTTGTGAAGTTCCTCATTGGTTAGATGTTGAAACAAGTTCATTCATACTGTAAATATTTTAGTTGCTCCTTTTGTGACACTTGTTTCCAGTTCTTCAGGGACTATGTTTATTCCATGACTAAATCATACAGAAACAGTAAAATATTAGTATTTATAAAGATGAAATTTTGTTTTGGGGAGATGCTTGGCATCATTAAAAGAACTTTGCATTATCACACGTATGAAATAGCCCTATTTCCTGTTCCTCTTTAATACTGAGCATAATTTATTTTCCACATATTCATGGACATTTTTACTGTCTGTCCATAATATATATGTTGATTCAAGAACCTAAGACTGTCTATATGCAGCTGCATGTCATTTTCTGGGAAAGACACATTCTTTATCCACTTAGTTTTTCCAGTGTTGATGACCAGGTCAAACTCTTTTAAGTGGTTACAGATTTATTTTAGGAGAATAATTCTATTGTAGTTTGATATAACCAGAGTAACTGGAGTATCCAGAAGACAGCAACTGCCACAGAATCTTTAACTTGAACTCTGTAATGGATCTTTTTCCTTTGCAGTGGTGAGCACTTTTGACAAATATACTTCTCCCTTTTATTTCTAGTTCGATGTTTATGATCAGAGAGATACGGAAGAGGACTTTTTTATTCTTGTATTTCACAGAATCTTGAATCATTTTGGTATGCAGATAGGAGTCATTATGTTGGGAAAGAGCTATTAAGACAATGTTGTACTATAAATTAAGTACTTTTTTTGTATTCAACAAATAATACATACAGTGAGGTCTTGTATTTTCTATATCTTTCCATCAGTTGTGAGATAGTAAAGGTGGGTATAGAATACTGGATGCTATCACATGAGAAAGCCATACTGGAGACAAGTCAGTTGTGAGGTCATTAAAGGGTAGACCAACATTGAAAGATGAATTTAAGATAGGGAAAATATCAAAGATGTAAAAATTAATATTATTTTCCTTATTGCTATCAACCTTATTAATAACGAAAAAGGAAACTAAGATGTCACTAATTGCCTTACCTTATTCCTATATTTCCATCTACACATAATCTTTGCAGGACTCTTCTATACATGAATCGAGATCCTGGTTCAACTATATAAGTGATAACTAAACGATTTCTTGGAAGTTCAACCTAAAATTTCAGGTCCTAGGAACAGAAATTACCTGTTGCATAACTACCTTCATCAAGGGTATTATAGCCAACAGGTAGCTCCTGTTCCTAAGACCTAAAATATTAGATTGGGCATCCAAGAAGCCAATTAGCTATCCAGCCAAAATGCTAATTTTAAGTGGGGAATAGAATTTGGGCCGTCACAATCCAATTTCTCTAAGCTTATGATGATTAAGCATGCTTTCCAGTACAAGAACAAAGAGGATCACTGAAAATTTGCAAAACTATCATCATCACAGAATGTTGGGTATTTTTTTCTTTCTCCTGCAGTGTTTTGTTTAAAAAGGGACTATAAAAAATAAGCCTATGCAGATTTATAGTTAATGAGAAGGGGGAATAAAAGAAATAATACAGCTGTGGCTCAGTAGATGAATTATTATTTTGTTATTTAATATGCCAACCAATTTAGAATCTTTTCTAGAAGACTCTACTGTGTCTAGACTGGACGGTCTAGCTTTGAGGAAGGATTACACTTGTTTTCAGATATTTAAACTGTTGTCATATGGAAGAGGAATTAGACTTATTCTGCTTGGCTCTGGAGGGTGATACTGGGTTCAAAAGATGGAAATCACCAAGAGCTAGATTTTAGTTCTATGTATGGGGGAACCACCCCCAACATTTCTTAACAACTAGACCTGCCTATACTTGGAACAAGCTTCCTGGAATTTTGGTGACTTTTTCTGCATTGCTAATTTTCAAATGGTGTCTAGATGACTCTCTGTCAATGATAATGTAGTGAAATGTATATTAGATTTGGTGCTTGAAGACCTGGATTGGAATGGGGCTCTGCTACTTATGACATGTAATTTTAAGGAAATCATTTATTTAGATCTTGTGTGACTTAATTTTTCATCCGTAAAATAGTCAGTGGGAAAGTGCTTTTGAGTTCTAAAGTCTGTGATCCTAAATGGTATTCATATTTCAGGCAAGGTTTAGACATGTTGACCTCTGAGTCATTTCCTCTCAAAGAACGTCTGTAATGGTAATTTAAATGGGAAGATCTTTCCCATTCATTAATAGGGCCATGTGACCTACCTGGGTCACATGGAAACCTGAATCACACGATTCTGTGGAGGGAGGAGTTTGTTGAAGGGGTGAAGCAGGAAGGGTGTAACAGGAAGAGGCCAAGCTAGATCAGAGCTGAGAGGAAGAGGGTCAGGAAACAGCTCATAAGGATGCACACAAGCAGGCAGCTGGCTAGCATGAGTGAAAGAGCTTGTTTGCGATTTTGTTTAAGGGAGAAAGCTTGGGCCTAGTGCTGTTTTCTGCATTGTTCTTGTGTATAGATTTTTGTTACTATGATGGATTTGGCTTTCTGGTATTTGAATAAATGTTTTGGTTCTTTCTTCCCTGTGGAGAGTCTGTTGTATTTGCTGATTCAGAATTGCGCAAGGCTATTAATTGCTGCCATAGGGGCTATGGATATCATGTTGGAACTATAACATCTTACTGTCCTCTTAACTTTACTAAATGTTTGAGTTTGGAAAAAGTAGAAATCCAGATGGTAGCTCATTCAAATTTTATATGTCATCATCGTTATTATTACTATTATTAATATCTTCTTAGTGTGATCTGAGTCAACTTAAAATATAATTGGAAAATGTTGTTTTAAGTCAGTATGTGGCCTTTAAGGATCCATTTCTGTTTGAATTTGACACCACTGTTTCTGAAGTATCTGGAACAGACTGAGTGTTGCTGTCCCCAAACCATTCTCTTCTTTTTACTTTTAAAAAATAACTAATTACTCATAGTTCAGTAAGTGTTCCTCTCCCACATCAGTGCCTCCTGTTCTGAACTAAGGCAATCCAGGCTTAGTCCTAGAAGAATCCAACACCAAAGAGAAGCCATTAAAGCCCTAGGGAGTAGGGTAGGGTGGGGTAATCCCAATCCAAAGGATAAACCAGGAACTACTAGCTGAACATTTCCTTTAGTCAGGTGCCACAGCTCACTGGAAGTTGGCAAGGTGCAGGCCTTTTCCACATATGTTTCATGAGATGACCTCTGCTAAGGGTTATTATTGCTCTAGACAGGACTCATATATTCTAAGTATATTGATTGATCTATTGGAATATATGTCTTTAAATCCTGAGGATTACTAATGATAACTTCATGAACTTTGCCTTGTATATGCTCTTAATCCAAATTATCCTAAATGAATGTATTGTTCTTGGAAAATTATCCTTTGTCTTTTAACTATGTCATGGACCAAACATGTTGCTCCTGTCCTCCAGTGGCCTATTATAACCGCCCCCCCCCCCCCCCCCCCCCCCCAGTGTGGCATGAACCAGATTAAAATGTAATTGGAAAATATTTAACAAAATAAAAATTACAATAACACATGTTAATATGTGGTTTTCTAGGTCAATATGAGTCTACAAGAATACTTGTGTACGTTTGGTGGCTTTTGTTTCTATTTGGATCTGATACTATTGATGATATAGACAATTAGGATCAATGCTGATTTTCACTTCCATATTATTTATTTCTGCCACTATCACCACCCTTTTACCTTCTCCTCCCCCCCACCTCCCATATGTGTGGTGTTTATCTATTATAAGGTAAACTTACTGAGGGCTAGGACAGTATTCCTTGTATTTATATCCCCAGTGCTTAGCATAGTGCTTGGCACATTTGACTCTTTATAAATTCATTCGTTCACTTATTGATTTAATCAGTGATGAAAAGGAACATCAATGGGAGCCATTTTTCTAAAAGACAAACATATTCCACCTAATATCATTAAGTGGTCTCAGAAAACATGGCATTAGGTGAAACAATTGTGATCAGAGGCAGTTATTTTCTTTGAAAGAATGTTCTAAAGGGACAGTTGAAAGACCAGTGTTTAATTAATTAATTATTAATATAATTAATTATTAATTACTTCAATGTCACTGGGTCTTGATTGCTAGATCAGATCATCATTAATCATCTGATTTGTGTTTAGGAGACTGATCTGTTAAAATTACAGTACAGTTTCAGTACATTAGGGGAGTATTGGTTTATAATGTATTAATGATTTGTAAAATTATAGTGTTTAGGGCAATGGTCAGTATTGTACATGCCATAATGCCACAGGTTTGGGGAACATTAGCGCTTAATTGAACCTTTAGTAGATTTGATTTTCATTTAGAGTTTTGAAACCCAATCTCCTCCATGCTGAATAAGTACATTACACCTGATTCATGGTGCTGAAAGGAGCCTTTTCTTTCTCATGCCTGTGCTTAGCATAGACAGTGAGATCCTCCTCCACAATCAGTCTCCTTAAGTCAGTAGAATCAACTTAATTCAGTCTTTAATCACTTCAGACACTCTTACAAAAATAGTTAATCCTTTAGAGAACTGAAAATTATATTCAAGTAAAGTACATGTTGAAAAAGAAAAACTACATATTCTACTTTTTCCTTCCACTTAACATCTGTCTGGCAGACCCACATTTTTGAGTAATCTGCATTTTCATTCTAATTATTTCTTAGCTACTAGGTGTAATGTAAACTTGCATTGATTACTGTTAATTTTCTTTGAACTGAAAATACTTGATATACTGCATTTCATTTATTCTCATGGATTTCTTTAAAATGCAATGACACAGAAACATATGCATATTTCTTGTTACATTACTACTGCAAGTTTCTCTGTCTCCTTGCAACTTCTCATTCAGAGTGGAAAAAAAATGTCTGGCAGAATTTTTGGGGGGACTGGCTAAGCACAAAGCACTGAACTAATTCCTCTAAGAGAGAAAGCAAATGATTGTTCCAAGGTTAAATGGAAGACATTAGATAGTCTCTTTTACTTCTGTCTTGGAAAGATCTAGGTTTCAATCTCGTCTCAGATGTATACTCGGTGTATGACCCTGGGAAAGTCACTTAACTTCTGAGGGCCTCAGTATCCTCATCTATAAAGTGAGGGGTTTGACTCAGTGATCTCTAAGGTGTCTTCCAGGTCAAAATCTATGATTCTCTGATCTTGTAAGAATAAAGACATAATGGAACTAGAAATCTAGTGAAATCTTTAGCTATTTTTAATTTTTTAAAAATAAGATTATATACCTTTAAAATGGCCATACAAATTTTCCTATGAAATTACAGGCATTTGGAGTTTGGATGACCTTCATGGTGGTTTGTTCTTAGGAATCAGAAGTTGTGAAAATCAATGCTTAGGGATGAGGAAACTAAATTTCTGCTAATAAATTACATTCATATGGAGAAAGGATGAAGAGTTCTGAAATGGCAATAATTAGGAAACATTGAACTAATGAGTAGCATATTTTTTGCCTTAATCAGGACTGTAGTGCTACTATACATGAGATTTGGCCCATCGTTCAATGAACTAATTAGCATATATTTTGGTGTTTAGTTCTTCTGAGACTAAAAGGATATAGTCTACTGTAGAAAATACTATGTGAAATTCTGCATGTTCCTATGTCATGTTCTAATTACACCCATAACCCAGTGCCAGGCACTGGGTATTTAACAAATTCTTATCAGCAGGTTGATTGATTGTAATGGAAAAACACTGAAATGGAATACAGCCGAGTTCTGCCATTTTGCTTCATGACCTTAATCTACCTCTTTGAGACTCATTTTTCTCATCTATAAAACAGCTTCCTTTTGAGGGAATGCATATAAGATATAATAATTGAAAAACAGTATGTATAAAACAACTCCATTTTATAGTTGAAGAAGTTTTAGGTCCAAGAATAAGGTCCTTGTTCAAGGTTTCATAGCTTTTAAGTGGCATAGCTTAGACTCTACCCATAATAGTTTAATACTTTGCCATCCACATGTATAATTTTCTTCTCTGCTAGAAGGAATATAATCTTGAGTTTTTCCCATGGATCAGTTTTCATGGAAACTACCCCAAAATAAAGTGAATGATAAGGTAGAGTTGATTAAATTTCTTTGACACCCACAGTAGGATTTCCATGAGACCCATTCTGATCTTGTACACATCAATTTTTTTCCATGTGTGACCCTTTATAATTAAAATATTTATAAAATTGTTTAACTGTTATGAAAAGTTATTTCTCTTTTTTTGAAATAACTTATAAATGATAATCATAATTATTGTTTGCATTGTCAGAAGGTGTATAAAGGATAGAGTTCACATAGCAACTACTCCTTCCCTCATTATAGATAAAAATACATGCATGAATGAACAATGATGGCTTACACATACATCCTTAACACCCACACCAAGTCCATGAAGACAAAATACGTTGCCAAATACAAACACAGAAAAGGCTGTATCTCCCTCTATTTTCCTCCCACTTTACTGAGATACCAAAAAATAAATACATTTGTAGAATTTAATCCAATTTGTGGTTTAATACCTCTAACTCCTCTGGCTATGAGATAAAATGAAATTCAAAAAGTCTTTTAAATTAATTTGAGCCATAAAGCTGGGAAGGTTTCATGTTTTCTAGTCAGACTATTCTTTTGTTTCCCCTTCCATCTTCATTTTCAGTACAGTGAGAGCAGCCAGCCAAAAATCATCAGAAAAAATAGTTTTCATTTGTGCTCCATTCTGGACTTGACTCAGGACCAAACAAAACCTATGAACCCAGGGGCATAAAAAGATTGAGATGAAAACAAGGTTGCCATGTAAACAAGTAGTGACAAAAATACTTTGTTTTGTGACTGTGTTAAGTATTTTAGGCTGAAATCACCTTCCTATTTTGCCTGTTTCCTTTTTCTATTTCTCAGAGGTAGATTTACATCAAAAAGGAGCAGTACAATTCAGGAAACTGAATTGGTGAATTCCTTTGGGCTACATAGCATATATTACTTTCCATTTTCAATTAGGCAAAATCAGAAATTGGAGGAGGTTTCTGTGAATCATATTCCTACTAACTCATTACAAAAACTGCCTATGTGTTTTGTTATTTTTCTGGACTTGAGTCTATGGATGGAGTAGAAATCTGAGTGAACTAAAAAGAAAATAACAATGAGAATGATCTTTGTGTTAGGGAAAACCTTTTAATGTAAGGAATTTGATTGTTGAACTAGTTTTTGGAGCATTCTTTTTGTCTCTACTTATATTTTCTAGAATTGTTGTTTGAGGAACAAGACCTATGGGTTGCATGGATAGAAATGTAGACTTGGATCCAGTCTGTATCTGAAAGGTAAAGAGGGAATACTTGTTCAAATTTTATTTTTACTAGATATTCAATAAAGTTTCTTTTAACATGGAGATTTTTGTGAGTCTATGATTTTTGTACAGGAATCCCCTTTATACTAGATATAAAGGGATAACTTCAAAAGCTAAAGAAGTGATAAGGCTGTCTTGGTCATTTGCTAATGTGCATGCTTTCTCAATGATTATGTACTATGCCATGAAACTGAAAAGAGAATCTAATGCATAACTTCTATATTCAAATGGAATTAAATAAAGGATAGAATCTAGCCAATTAGGTCTTGAGAGTATGGAAAAGGGGACTGGAACATGATCAGTTCTGAAGTTCTTGGTCCTCTTGAACTGAGAATTCTGTTCTATCCAGCTCCCTTGACCAGGCAAAGGAGAAAGCAGAGTACTTTCATTAGCAGATCTTTTTGGAAGCAGCTTCCTTCATCTTGGACAGGATGCAATTGGAGACTGAATTTCTTTCAATTATATAGGGTAAACCCTTCCTACAACTTATCATTAAAGTCTTTTTATCTGACCTTGAAAGTTTTAGAAGCACTAATGGACTGTGATGAACACAGCAGAGACTGTGGATAGTATTTTAGAACTCATGATTGGTCCTTTGGGGAGTCCAGCCTCTGTACACATTCAATGCTGTTAGCTATAACAAATATAAGTAACAGTATGAGGATGAGAGGCCTCTATTGGGTAGTTTCTCTTAATTGCCCGAAGATGACAAATATTCAGAATTCTTGAGAAGATTCTTGCCAGTGCATATACGAATATTTACTTTGAGAATGATGTTAAAAAGTGGCCTTTATCTTAACTCTATAAAAGTTATGAAAGGAAAACAATTTAAACCTTTAATAATCCAGCTAATAGATTATAAGCAGTAATGATTTACTTTAAAAAAAGGTAAACTCCGTATACAGATGTTTTGTCTATTTAGGGAGGGAGTCTCCCCAGTTGGGATAAATTGAATTTTGCCTTAGTCAGAAATAATCCAAGGTAGGCAGAGAGCCTAACCTCTGTCAAGGTTTTTGGAAGAGTAATACTGAATATATTTTAGTAAGTATCTAAAGCTAGATTTGGACTCAGATTTTCCTGACTCCAAATCTGGCTCTCTATCTACTGTGAAACACTTGTTCAATTGGGAGGGGTCATATGAAGATGGATCATTTATATACTAATAGAATGGTAAACAAATGACTTTTCAGACTGTTAAGGATCTTAGAGAAAGGAAAATAAGACAAGTAGCTAGCTGTAGTTTTAGATCACAAGAACTGAACAAACAAAGATTGAATGCAACAGTGCCCCTACTTTTTCCTCTCCACACACATAGAGTATGACATAGAAATAAATTCGACTCAAAAAAGGAAATAAGAAGGAGTGGGGAAGGGAAGAGAAAAGTTTAAGAAGGAAGACAGGTTAAGTAAGGGAATAAACATAAATAAACCAAATACCAATGTTAAAGTAGGGACCCCAAAGTGGGGGGACAATTAAAAGGAAAGACAGAAGATAAAAACTTGGGATCAGGGTAGAGCAAGGGAAAAAAAAAGCAGGCCAAGAGAGCAGAAACATTATACTTTATAGACTATGTGTTAAAGAAACTCCACTTTACAACTTTTTTCTTTTTATAAAGGAGCAAAGAGAGGAAAACATTAAAGAGGATAAGATAGAGGGAAATACAGAATTAAAATTATGATTATTAACATTAGTAGTGTGAACTAACCTATTATATGGAAGGGAATAAAATACATTAGAAAGCAGAATTCAATAATATATATTTTTTTATAAAGATAAATTTGAAGCATAAAGATTTGCAAAGGATTAAACAGAAAAAAATGATTATTACTAATAATCATAATTTCAGATGAAACCACAATAAATATACCATAAAAAGAGAAAAGCAGGGAAAATATGTTATACTTAAAGCCAAACAAAATAATGAATCAATGTAAATACTTAACATTTATGTCCCAAGTAGAATAGCTCCTAGCTACTTAATGGAAGAGTTAATCACATTTCAAGGAGAACCAGACAGTAAAAGTATAATGTAGCTTCATCAGTGTAGTCCTAATAAGATTCAAATAAATCTAAGCAAAAATGTAAAGAAGAAAGAAGTTAAGAATTAGAATAGAATTTTAGAAAAATGAGAGGTGATATATCTCTGGCAATTATTCAATATAAACAGAAAGAATATAAACATGTTTGCAATACAGATTACTTTCAATAAATACATTTGAAAAAAACAATTAAAATTAGTTGGAGACTAAATAATTTAATTCTAGGGAACTGGTTGGTCAAATAAATTATAGAAATAATAGATAATTTCATGAAAGGAAATGACAATAATGAGATAAGATTCCAATACTCAACTGATATATAGCTAAAGGAACTCTTCAGGGGAAAATTCATGTAGCTAAATGTTTTCATTAACAAAGGAGAAAAATAATTCAGCAAGCATTTATTAAGTGCCTACAACATATCAGGAATTATGCTATGTGCTAAGGATAAAAAGAAAGGCAAAAACAATACCTACTTTCTAGAAACAATGTATAATGGGGGAGAAAACATGCAAATAACTATGTACAAATAAGATAGTACAGGGTAAATTGGAGACAGTCTTAGAGGGAAGGCATTAACATTAAGGATGGTCAGGAAAGGCTTCTTGCAGATGGTAGGATTTTAGCTGAGACTTGAAAGACTCCAGGGAAGCCAGGAGGTGGGGATGGTTAAGGAGAAGATTCCAAAGATGAGGGATAGTCAGGGAAAATGCGTGGAGTTAGAAGATAGAATATTTTGCTAGGGTCATTGGATCATAGATTATGAGGAAGAAAAGACTTTATAAAAAGACTGGAAAGATAGGATTTTGATGAGTTATAAAGGGCTCTAAATGCAAACAGAAGGTTTTATGTTTCATAGTGAGTCACAGGAGTTTATTAAATTGGGGAAGGTAGATGGTGACAAGCTCAGACCAGCACATTAGGAATATCACTTTGATAGCTAGGTAGAGGATGGTCTGGAGTAGGGAGAGACATGAATCTAGGAGACCAAATAACAGGGAATTGCAATAGCTTGGGAGTGACATGATGAAGGCATTCACCAAAATGGTGTCCATGTCAGAGAAGGGAGCACATATGAGACATTTTACAAGGGCATATTTGATAGGACTTGACCACAGATTTGATCTGAGGAGTTAGGGGAGACACCTAGGTTGCAAGCCTGGATGATTTGGAGGAGGGTAGTATCTTCATCAGTAATAAGGAAGTTGGGAAAAAAGAAGGGTTTGGGTATTGGGAGTGAGTTCCCTTTTGAATGTGAGATGTATTCAGGCCTGTTAGAAAAGCCCGACAGAAAGTTGAAGTTATAAGACAGGAGGTCAAGAGAGAGGATAGAGCTAGATACATAGATATGAGGATCGTAAAGATGATAATTGAATACATGGTTACTGATGAGATCTCTAAGTAAAATATTATATATAGAGAAGAGAAAAGATGAGAAGAAAGAGAAGAGGATCCAGGGCAGAAGTCCATGTAATACTCATGTTTAGTAGGTGTAACCTAGATAAAGATATGGCAATGGATACTGAGGAGTGGTCAGATAGGTAAGAAAAGAACTAGGTGAGAGCAGTGTCATGAAAACCTAGAGAATAGTAAGGAAAAGAAGGGCACTGAAAGTGTCAAAGGCCACAGCAAGGTCAAAAAGGATGAAGATCAAGAAACGGGCATTAGATTTGACCATTAAGAGAATGTAAGGAACTTTGAGAGAGTAGTTTCAGATGAAGCCAGTTTGCACAGTTAAAAAGAGAGTGAGAGTAAAAGAAGAGGAAAAAAAACCACTTTCTTGATTTCTTGAAAAAAAGAGGAAAACCAGGCTATTTTGATTAAAAATTGGAAAGAATTTTTTTCAAATTGAAGAGGAAATAAAGAAGAAAAAAATAAAATACCCAGCATAAGAAAAGAATGAGTAATTTAAGTAACCCAATGTCAGAAAAAGAAAAAGGCCATGCTACAAACAAACTCCAAAAGGAGGAAAAAACAGAACACCAGGGCTATATGAATTTACAAGCAAATTCTATTAAATCTTAAAAGAACCATGGATAAAATATTGCACAAACTCTTCATAAAAATAGAAAAAGAAGTTAAACTTCCCATCTCTTTCTGTGATTAAAAATATTGCCTTTATACCTAAACCTGGAAGGATCAAAGCAAAGGAAAAAAACCTGTAGACCAAAGGTTTTCAGTTTGAGGTTCATGAACTTGTTTTTCAAAACAATATAATTGATAATAGTATTTCAATAATTGGTTTCATTTGTAATTCCATATCTTTTATGCATTTAAAAATATTATTCTGAGAAAAGTCTATCAGTTTTATCAAACTGCCAAAGAGGTCCATGACAAAAGTGAGTTTAAGAACACCTGCTATAGACTAATATTTCTAAAGGACATAGATGTAGAAATTTTAAATAAAATATTAGTCATCAGGGTATGACAACAAAGTAGAAAATTATACAGTATGGTCAGGTTGTATTTAAAAATAGGAATGCAGGGTTTGTTCAATCAAATATAACAAACTATATTAATAATATAAATAACAAACACTGGAAAACACAGGAACAAATGAACTTTTCTCTAACATAGTAAATAATATTTGTTTAAAACAAAGAATAGCATTATACACACTTGAAGAATAATAAAGGCTTTATGCCTTTTATAATTTATACAATTTAATATAGTGATAGAAATGCCAGCTATAGCAATAGGACAAGAAAGAGGAAGCAAGGGAATAAGCATAAGCAAAGAAGGATAAAAACAATTGCTTTTTGCATATTACATTATTAATTTAAGAACCCTTGAGCATATCAGAAAAGCTTCTATAATTAAATATGTGTAAAATATGTGGGAGTATATATACAAAGACACATAGATGCTATATGAGTCAAATTACAAAACACTACTTACAAAAAAAGTCAGATCCAGTAATTGGAGAAATATTAATTACTGGATGGTAAGCAAAACCAATGTAAAAATGGTAATATTACCCAAATTTACTTATGTATTTAGTGCCATACCAACCAAATTACCAAAAGATTATTTTATGGTGATAAAAATAGATAACACAATTCATCTGAAAGATCAAAAGTAACTTAAGAGAAGTAATGGAAAACAGAAGAAAATTTAGTAGTACTGGAACTCAAATTTTGCGACAAAAGAATTTGATACTGTTTAAAAAATAAATATGTTAATCAGTAGAACAGAACAGGTACATGACATGAAGCAGAAATAGTAGCATAGTGTTCCATAAACCTAGACACCAGTTACTGGAATAAGGACTCACAATTTTGCAAAAACTTTTGGGAAAACTGGAAAATAGTCTAGAAGAAATTGGTAGTGACTAATATCTCATACAGTATGAGATAAACCTCCAGAGGATATGTAACTTAGACATAAGTAGTGATATCACAAACAAATTAGAGGAGTGAGGAAGAAATGACCTTTCAGATTAATGGTAAAGGAAAAAGTTAATTACAATACTGATTTTAGAGAGGATTACAGAAGATAACATGAACGATTTTTATTCTATTAAAATATATTTTTGCACAAATGAAACTAATACAGTTAAAATTAGAAGGGATAGACTTAACTGGGGAAAAAAAAAACCTTGGTAGGAAGTTTCGCCATTAAAGATCTGTTTTAAGATATATAGAGAAATGTTTCAAATTTATAAGATGAAAAACCATTCCCCAGTAGATAAATGGCCAAAGAATAAGAATAAGCAGTTTTCAAAGGAAGAAATCTAGGTTATCAAAACACACACAGCATTCCAGCTTGTGCACTCAACCCTAAGATTCCCCATTCACTGACCATTGACCACCTGTTTAGGGCAACAGACAAAGAAGTTATATTGTCAACAATAGCCTCACAAGTTTACGTCACCTCATCCCTGTATCTCACTGCACAGCCACAGTGGATGTTTATATTATTTATCATTATATAATGCTGCACAAGCATAGTGGTGATGTTTTGAACCATAATTGTGGGAACTCATGTCTAATACCTGGGAACAAGAGATTGTTATGGCTATGGATCCTGGGAAACTGAACCCTAAGAAATAATAGCAAAACTCCACTTTACTTACACTACAATTTACCTTATATGCAGTACTTCTCTTACCATTTGGCCTATTCTGTTTTTTTAAGGTGCTATTTTCTTCAGTATTTTTTTTTTTGTATCTCCTTTAAAAAACTGTTGGCTCATTTTTCATGATTGTCTTGTATCACTCTCATTTCTCTTCCCAGTCTTTCCTCTACCCCTACTCCTTGATTTTAAAATCTTTTTGAACTTTTCTGAGACTAGTTCATATTTTTCTTTGAGGCTTTGGATGTAGGAATTTTGATTTTGCTGTTTTCTTCTGACTGAATGTTTTGATCTTTCTTGTCACTTTAGTAACATTCTATGGTTAGAATTTTTTTAATGTTTGCCCATTTTCCCAACCTATTTCTTGACTTTTAACTTTTTGTTAAAGTAGAACTCTGTTTCCAGGGTGGAAGGTGCACTGTCTCAAGCTTCAGGGGTTTTGTGCAACTATTTTCAGAGATACTTCTAGGGACTTGTAAGTTTTCAATTCTTCCATGGTGCTATAATGTAAAGACAGGTGTGTTTACCACTCTCCTTGCAAGTGCTCTGATCTGTGAATGACCACAAGTGCTCTTTTCTTTTTTTAAAATTTTATTTATTTTCAGTGTTCCACAATCACTACCATACAACCTAGATTTTTTCTTTTCCTCCCTTGTCCCCACCTCCCCTTCCCTCCTCTAGATGGCATACAATTTTATATAGGTTCTACACATACATTCCTATTAAATACATTTTCACCATAGTCATGTTGTATGGAAGAATTAAAATGAATGGGAGAAATCATATAACAAACCAAAACATAATACAAAAGAAAATGATCTGCTATATTCTATGACTGAATTCCATAGTTCTTTCTCTGGATGTGGAAAGCATTTTGCCTTAAAAGACCACTGGGAATTTTTTAAGCCCTTGCATTGCAGTGAAGTTCTAAGTCTGCCAGAAAAAATTCTCATGCGCTGTGTACAAAGTTCTCCTGGTTCTGCTTGTTTCGCTCAGCATCAGATCATATAAGTCTTTCCACACTTCTCTGAAGTCTTCCTGTCCATCATTTCTTATAATGCAATAGTATTCCATTACATTCATATGCCATAATTTATTCAGTCATTCCTCAATTGATTGTCATCTCCCTGATTTCCAGTTTTTGGCCACCACAAAGAGAGCTGCTATAAATATTTTTGTAAATGTGGGACATTTTCCCATTTTTATGATCTCTTGGGGATACAGTCCTAGAAGTGATATTGCTGGATCAAAAGGTATGCACATTTTTGTAGCCCTTTGGGCATAGTTCGAAATAACTCTCCAGAATGGTCGGGTCACAGCTCCACCAACAGTGAATTAGTGTTCCAACTCTCCCACATCTTATCCAACATTTATCATTTTCCTGTTTTGTCACAAGCACTCTTTTCTGCCCTGGAACTGTGATGAGGTTCCTTGGTTCTCTGTGGTCACAAGTTCTGGTGTGCTAATGCTCCTCCTCTCTCTGAGACTGCACCCAGGGATGTGAACTTTATCAAAGTATGGGCAAAGCATCAGAATCCTACCCCCACTGCTGGTAAAGAGACCCCTGTAATCTTCTTCAGATGAGTTGTCTGCTCTCTTTACTATCTCTGGGCTGAGAGCTCCAGAAGTAGCTGCTGCTGTTGCTGCTGCTGATTCAATCACTTGCAAGGCCTGCACCTGTTTTGCTGGGGCTTGGTTTGAGCTGGCATGGCCTACATTAGACTGCAGTCCTCTCTCATCTTGATGCAATAGACCTTTCCTGACAAATTTCCAATTTTCTTGGGCTAGCAAATCTTTTCACCCCATCCCTTTGTGGGTTCTGCCACTCTAGAATTTATTTTAGGGAATTGTTTAAACGTCTTTGGAGGGGTTTTGGGGAGAGCTCAGGAGACTTCTCTCAGCGATCTTGACTCCACCTCCTAAAAACTTTCATTTTTAAGTTATTTTGGAAGTTGAATAATTATTGAAGTTCCACAGAATAACTCAGTTGGGTTTAGAAATATTAATATATTTAATTACTTTTTTGGAGGGTAAAGCTACAATTATCCTAAACTGACCTTCTTGCTGCTCCTCTCACATTCCATCCCTGAACCTCTATTACTTTCACGAGCTATCCCCTATACTGAGAATTCTATCTTCTCAGATCCACCTCTCAGCTTCTTTGGCTTCCTTCAAGTCTCGGCTACAGTCCTACCTTCTTAAGAAGTCTTTCCCAGTTACCCTTAATATTAGTGCCTCTGTGGATTATCTCTTTTGATTATTTTGTATAGGTCTTGTCTGTACACTGTGTGCATGTTTTTCCCTCATTAGACCATGCATTCTTTGAAAATAGGGATTATATTTGTTTTTCTTTGTAGCTTTGGCATTTAGCACAGTGCTTATTGTATCCTTAGTCTTTATTACCCAAGCAAGATTATGTTGGCATGAAATATACTCCATCATATTCATTTCCTTTATTCTTCATATATCTTTAATAGAGGAAGACAGAGCTTTCACATCTTTTGAAGTCACACAGTTTCCTTAATTGGCAAAAGCCTAGGAGATGATAAAAACCAATTTAGGATGCAACAAAGGACACTGAACAGACTATTCTGGAGAGATGAAACATATGAATATTAATAAGATATCCATGTAGGGTTGGTACATAGTTGGCACTTAATAAAGACAATTTGACTGTGACTAACAAAGTAAAATGAAAAAATTCAGGCATTGTGCTGAAAGTTATTTCAGGTCTGGGGAACCACTGTTAAGGCTAGATGAGCTCACTCTGGGATCTGGAGCATGGTTTTTTCTACTTTTGCTTTCGAAATTGAATGTTCTCCAAATGTATCCAGCTCTCCTGCTTTTTTTTCATGATGCTTACAATAGCAGTAATGGATAGGACCCTGCAGGCAGTGATAGAAAGAACCATAGGCATATGTGTATTTCTATTTTTCCAAGTTTGGATTTTATCTGTGAGTTTACATGCATACTCTTTAGTCTGTGGAAATAATAGAGAAAAAAATTACATATTAATTAGGGCCTAACTCATAGAAAAATGTGAACCTAGGGGAGGCAATTACAGAACTATATTTCCTTTTCTTCTTGTTGAGATGATTCGGCCATCTGATTTTTTTATGAGCCAAATTCTTTCCACATTTCTTTTTTCTTTCCTTTCTTTTTTTTACCAGCTTCTTATAGTGATATTATAGTACTTCTATATGTATTATTAACCAGGAACAATATTCAATATTTATATGTTCTCCATATTGTCTAAGCCACAATGCATATTACTTGAGCATTTTTGGTGTCAAGATCAATTTTAATTTTTGCTTCTTCATTTATGCCATTCCATTTTTTCACAGCAAACTTCAGCTGTTATATTAAGTCCCATTCAATTTTCTATTAATAAGTTCATTTTTCTTCAAAAGACTTTTTTCCAAACTCCATCAATTTTCATGTTATTGCCCTTTCTGTAGACACTCATCAATATTTGAAAGCTTATATTATGAATTTCAAGCTTCTCTTGCCCTCCAACTTCACCCTCAGTTACCATGTTTGATTTATTTCCATTTATAATAAGGTCTGACCTTTCTGACTCTTCAGGATACCATAAAAGTGAACAATCTTGTATCACTTCCATGAATCAGCTCCTTATTTCTCTTTTCACAGTTACTGTGAAGGTTCCTGAAATGCCTTTGGTGATTGAAATTACCTTCACTTAAGCAAAATTATCTTTATTCCACCTGGTCATCTTAGGTGTTCTAGAAGAATGGAAAACCAAAGAAGCTTCGTAGAATGAAAAGGATTTTGAATTTGAGGTCACAGGACCGGGAACTGGTACTCAGTTCTACCAGATGTTTCCACTAGACAATCACTCAATAAACATCTATTCAGCACCTACTATGTTCTAGCTACTCTACTAAGCAATGAAGATTAAAAAAAAAAAGAAAGGCAATTCTTGTCCTCCAGAAGCTTACAATCTAACAGAGGAAGGCAACACGCAAAAGGAAACTGTAAAACAACAGGGAAGAAGAGTCCCAGTTTGGGGGCATGATTGAAAAGTCTAAAGAAGTCCAAAAGAGTGTTAGCTATGTGGGAGATGACGAGATGGTTATCCTAGGCCTCCTGCTTAAGTGGAGATTATGGAGTTCATGGCTCTACTCTCCAACTCAGAAAGACAGAGGAACATTATCACCCTGGTTACATCTCCTAAATTCTTGTCCTTGATTTTCTCTACAAAAATGAAGGGGTATATATTAGATAATCTTGAAGGTATTTCCAAACTCTGTATTGGTGATACTATAGTTAGAGTTTGCTTTCTGTTTGTTAGCCCCAAACCTGAAGTGTTGTTTTTGTTTCTGGATCAAGTTGAAGGATGACCACCCTGTCTTTGTTTTCACTGTCATTTAAGTTATATCCTTATTTCTCCATGGAGGTTCCTGAAGTAGAGAATGCCAAGAAGATTGTCTTAAATTAGGGACCAAAAATTAATTTTTAAAAAATAAATTAAATTGTTTTTAAGATAGAGAGAAATTTTCTAAAAGTTCAATTTCCTAAAAAAGTTTTAAAGATATATATATATATATATATATATATATATATACACACACATATATATATATATATATATATATATATATATATGTATGGATGCATGTATGTATAGCTCAGACATTAGGTAATTAAAAAATAATTGTAGAGGCTTTGTCCTTGATGTGCATTAAGGTGTTTAGTGGAATTGTAAGGATATTTCAACTGATTGAAAAACAAAGCTATGGAGGGATGCACAGGAAGGAACATGGCCATATATCTGCAGTTTTGGCTGCATAGGTTTGCTCAGGGGGCTGCAAATATTGTTAATGGGAAAGTTTAAGCCAGCAACATCACTAATGAAGACATTTGGCTGAAGCATTTAACTACAGAATTTGATCTTTCTTCTTTTGTTGAATGTAACATACTAACCTCTATTCCACATAAACAACTCCATGTGTATGTCTTATTAATATTCAAATGTCTTGTCTTTCTAGAATAGTCTGTTCAAAGACATTCCTGTGTTGCATCCTAAACTGGTTTTTATCATCTCCCAGGTTTTTGCCGGTTAAAGAAATTGTGTAACTTTGTAAGATATGACAGCTCTGTCTTCTTCTATTAAAGGTATATGAAGAACAGAGGAAATGAACGTGATCAAGCACATTTCATGCCAACATCATCCTGTTTGAGTAATAAGTCACACAATTTCTGTGTTTCTGTGACTGGGCTTGACAGGCCTGATGTTTATTCTTATTGTATCATCCAAGCGTACTGATAGTGATGACTCATTAATTTTTAAGAGCCATGCGAAAAGAAAAATCTCCTATTAGCAGCCCTTAGCCTTTTTTCTTTTCCTTTGTTAAGTAAGTGTGGGACTAAAAAAAATCCAATTATTTTTTTCCTTAGCTCTTCCCAAGTTGCTATAGCCTCATCAAAATGGAATCCTAACAGCCCTGGTTAATCAACATGTGACAACTTTACAGATATAACCCTAGGATAATGACTGACTGAAATGAAGTTAATTTCTACTTGGCATTTACCTTCTAATTATTTAACAACTCAGCAACACAAACCCTTCACCAGCAACAGGCCTGCGGGACTTCTGGTAGACAGTACATAGCTCAGTAGTATTTAGCTACTGAAACGTTACTGCTGAAATGATATTGAAATATTTGGAAGCTGAAAGAGTGTGGCAACAAGAGATTAAGGCTACGATGAGAAACTATCAATTAGCAAACAAATGCACCAAATAATAAGTAGTGAAATTACAGAATCAGGATGTAATTAAACAACAGATATTTTGCTGATGTGTCAAATTAACTCTTCCTTGGTGACATCCTGTTTATAAATTTGAGGCTCCAGGAGAGTTCCTGCTTTGAGATTTGTTAAGGGAGATTAATATCTGATGTTGCTGTGACTTTGGACAAACTGGATCCTGGATGATGATACTTTCCATAAGAATGTTGCCTGGGTGTGCTTTACTTTTCCTGGGTTTCATATTTCTTGTCTTCATTTCTCAGCTCCAGTCTTGATTACTTTGAGGCTACAAAATGTGCTGTACCTTGACATTTCAAAACCTTGCCTGTTTTAGTAAAAGGAGCCCAATATTCATGGCTGATATTTATATATGGTTTATGTCCATTGCCTCATTTGATCCTTATGAGATAGGTACTGCATATTGGAAAGAGTACTCGCTTTGGAGTCAGAGGGCATGGGTTCAAGTCTTTCTTTGTGACCTATCTGTGTGACCCATTTGGCCCTCACTTTCCTTTGTAAAATGAGGGATTTTAATCAGAAGGTTTATGAGGTCCCCCTGAGATCTAACTTTGTGATCCTATTGCTCCAGGTAGGATTCCAACCCAGGACTCCTGATTTGAAGTGAAGCAATCCTATTCTACCTCAAAGTAGTTTGACCAATGGCTGGAGGTGAAGGATTGCTCAGAATGAGGATAGATATAGGTAGATTTCTAATGCTTTCAGACACTAGAACATTCTAGACTTGGTTATAGTCAAAACTTTATAGACAAAGGGAAAGTGCTTATATATTTTAAATGCTTGAAATGGAATATCTCACGTTATAATCATATTATAATAGAACAGAGATACACTTTGCAGGTTATGTGTCTGTAAGGGAGAGAGAGACATGCATATAGAGAGTCAGAGACAGACACACACACACACAGACACATATAGAGAGACAGAGAGAGAGAAAAGATAGAGAGACACAGAGAGATCCACACAGTAACAGAAAGAGAGAGAGACAGAGAGAGAGAGAGAGAGACAGAGAGAGACAGAGAGAGACAGACAGAGACAGAGAGAGACAGAGACAGAGAGACAGACAGAGAGAGACAGAGACAGAGAGGCAGAGCCAGAGAGACAGAGAGAAAGAGAGCATATGAATTTGCAGTGAGATTGTAAAGAAACTTTGAAGCTGGTTATTGTAGAAGAGGATTAATTAGAAACGCATCAGTGTATAGAGTAGATCACATTCATTAGACAATATTGATTTTTCCTTGAGGCAGGTTCGATGTCTTTAGTGTTGGATTTTCACAGTCAAATAGTGTCTGATGATAACAATAGCAATAACAATATTTATAGAGTGTTATAGAGTGCTCTAAGGTTTTTAAAGTACTTAGCAAGGATTACACCTGGATTGAAATGAGTTGATATATATATATCTAGATATAGATATAGATTATATATATACATATCAATTATCTCATCCGATCCTAATAACAACCTTGTGATGTGGGTAATATTATCCCCATTTGACAGATGAGAAAACTGACAAATTAAATTTCTAGTTTTTCAGGTTTCCTAGGTGATATTTTGAGATATATCTGATTTCTGTGAAGTGCTCTTAAAGATGACCTATAAAATAAGCATTAATACTTTGAGAATATTTATCTAAATCTGTTTAAACTTTCTGTCTAGTAAAATGTATGGTAGAAATAATGATTCATGCACAGAATAAAAAGACTACCAGGAGGATGGAGAAGAATACTTGAAAAGAAGCTGTCTTTTCCCCATTTTTATGTGTATATACACATATGGTTCCATGTTTCATAAGCTGACATGTTGCTTCACCAACCCTACAATCTGCCCAGTCAGCACTTAACTGGGTCATGTAAAATCAGAGTGCAATTTAGCTTGCTGCTGCTACTCCTGCCTTTATGTTTTGGCTTCTGCTTTGAGACAAGCCTCATTGGCAAGATAATGATTCAGGGAAATGCATCCAATTCCTGTTTCAGTTCAGAAACCTCACCCAATTCCATTCTCCATGGGGAATTTTAGTAGGGGGCATTTTGTGATTCCATTGATGCCCATAGGCAAGGCTTTGAACCATGGACATCAAGAAAGCTGAGAGGACATTTGGTTACTCACAGTCAGAAGACTGAACAAACTATTAATAAATCACCAAAGGGGGAAAGCATGAAAATCTTACAGTTTTACAGGTGAATTCTATCAAACTTCCAAAGAGCAATTCATTTCAATATTATGTAAACTGTTTGTAAAAATATGAAAAGGGATCTCATCAAATTTCTCATATGGCATAAATATGACATTGATATCTAAAACAGGAAGAGATAAAACAGAGAAAGGAAACTATAGACTAATAGATCTAATAAATATTGCTGAAAATTTTAAAATAAAATACTAGTTGCAAGGCTAATAGCAACATATAAAAATTATACACATAATCACTTTAGATTTGTACCAGGAATGCAAGATTGGTTCATTATTAGGAAAACTATTAACATTGTAAACTAGGACTTCTTACCTGGGACCCATGACCTTTTTTAAAAAAATGTTTTGATAGATTTCAGTGTAGTTGGTTTTCCTCCATAATTCTATGTATTTATGTATTAAAAACATTATTCTGAGAAGGGATCCATACTATGTTTTACTAGCATGCTAAAAGGATCTATGGCACAAAAAAGTTTAAGACTCTCTATAACTGATCATATTAATAACAAAAACAATAAGAATCACATGATATCCATTCCATCACTAGATGGAAATAAAACTTTTGAAAAATATATCTATTTCTATCAAAGCATGGAAATAAATGGATATTTTCTTAATATGCTAAATAGTTCCTGTCTAAATCTAAGAACCAACATAATATATATTAGAGATAAACTAAAAGCCTTTCCAATAATATCAAGATAAAAGAAAGAATGTCAATAAACACCACTATTGGATAAAATAATAGGACAATAAAACAAAAGAAATTGAGGGAATAAGCAAAAAGAAAGAGGAAATTTTTTTGGCAGATGATAGAATGGTTTCTCTTGAGAACTCTAAGTCATCAATTGAAAATTAATTAAAATAAGAACTTCTTCAAAGTAGCAGGTTATAAAATAAATTCATACAAAATTTCATTCCTTTTATGTACAAAATCAATAAAACCCAAGTCAAATTTCATTCACAATAACTAAAAATACTAAAAAATGCCTAAAAATCTACTTGCCTAGGTAGACGAAATGACTGGAATAATTAAATGATTATAACTGCAAAATACTTTTTACAGAAAAAAATTAAAGACCTAAATAACTGGAGAGATATCAATTGCTTATGTTGGGAGGAACAAAACATCAAGAATCTCTCGGTCAAATAAAAATGGAAAAAAAACCCAGGAAAGAAAGGGGCCTAATAGTAACAGATCCCAAAGTGTACAACAAAGTAATATTCACTGAATCTAGCTGGTAAAGATTAAAAATACACCATAAACTCCTTGAATGGAAGGACTGATTTTGTAACAAACAACTTTCCATCTTTCCCTGATATTACTCCATTTCCCCCTTTACTCTCTAAATCAGAAAACAAATGGCCTTGCTTTCCTCTGCCCTTCGCTATCACTAGTTACCTGATCCAATTCACTTGCAAGTCATGGCATCCACTTCCTGATGTCATGGTGGTCCTCTTCTAGAGTGTAGGTCAGATGACAACAACTGGCAATCCTCCCCAATCTGTTGGCCTAGAACAATGTAAGCTGTTATTCTAACCCAGGAGCATTGGGAAATGGAACTGTATTCTGAATTCTAGTAAGTCATCCGATTGGGATATGACAATGCTGTGGTCTAGCTTTCTAGAAGCTCAGTGTTCCCTAGCTTTTTTTACCCATGTTAAGAAGATCGTTTTCTAAAACCACTCCTATTTAGAGTCTCCCTATGATGCTAACTTGTACTTAGCCTCCTGGGTATGTAGTTCAGAAGTAAACATGAAATTTTTGCCACCTAGACATGCCCCCCTTACAACAGGGGTCAATACAAAACTGGAAAGACCCAAGAGTCAAAGGAATAAATTTCTCATGGGAGAATTTCAGCCCCTCATCAGAAAATGAGGGGGGAAGAGAAGCCTTCTTTGTACCACTTACTGGTATGGTGGGCTCTGAGTATTTTAAAAGAGGTTATGACACTTAATGACTTTACTGTTCTCTGTGTTGTGGTGGATATCTACAGCATGTGATTCTGTTTCTTCTGCTCTCTGTAATTGGAAAACCTTGAAAGTTTTTAGTCCTACAAAAACACAATGAAATTTACATTCATTTTACCCCCTGGTAAGTGTAACGAACAGCATCATTCGGATGGTGCATGTTTAAGTTTGTCTTTCCTTTTCACATAAAAGTAGCTGCTAATGGTCACTGGATAATTAAAACTGAACCACATTCAATAGATAAACAAATTAAATCAGAGTAAATTGTGTATATGCCTCCCTAAACAGCACACATATTATCCAAGGGGACATTTCTAATTGTTCAAGGATAAAGAATAGTGTATTGAAGGGGTTATTGATTTTTTTAAGTATAAGAAAACTCCTCCAGCATTAATAGGCTGAAGTTGTTTACGAGTTGAATTCTTTGGATTAGTGTATTACTAGAAATAGAAATTAAATCAAACTGTACATATTAGATCAATGTTTCCTAATCTTTGGTCTGCGGTGATATTTTATTGGTTCAAAACCAATCATTACTGAAGGCCTTCTTAAAACAACTTGGATAATGGACTTCTCTTCTTCTTTCTCCCAGGATTTTTCTCTTAGTAGCGGTTCACTGCTTCCTAAGCTGTCAATGGTCACCATGACAGGCTGTGAATGGCAGAGTAGTCCATAGTAAAAAACGTAGATATTTACTAGTGATGACCCTGGACAATTCAAATAACCTCTGTGAGCCTCAGTTTGGTCATCAACAGACTGGGGATAGGTGAACTTGCATTATGTACCAGGCACATTGTGGTAGGGAAGTATTTTATAACACACATACAGCAATAGACATATATAAATATATGCATATACATTCACATATATGCAATATACGTTTGTGTAAGTATACCTATGTAAATACATGTATATGCACACATATCACTATATATGCTATATATGCACTTGTATATCATATATTTTAGCCATTGTTATTGTTAGTGGTGATGATAGTGGTAATAGCATTTGGTAATGGTGGCATTGGCAGCTGTAGTTGGGGTAATAGTGGTGGTGATTCTTTCGCACCATCTTATTTTGATGTTTCATTATAGAACTAAATTGCTGACAATTTTTTTTCTTTTCAGGTAAGGCAATTGGATTTGCCCAGGGTCACACAAATAGTGAGGGTCAAGTGTCTGAAAATGGATTTGAACTCAGGTCCTCCTGACTTCAGGGCTGGTTCTCTATGCACTGTGCCACGTAGCTGCCCCATGCTGGCTATTTTAACAAAGTGAAAGGCTTACAATATGGTATCAGCAAAAAATAGTGTCTTCTGTTTGAGAATTAGTTTAGCAAAATATGAATCATTACCTGTAGACTCACTGATAAATTCTTTGACTATAATAACTGATTATAGCACCAATGTGATACCCACTGCAGCTGCTATGGATATGCAGGCATATTTCCAGAGTAAATTCACAAAACATAAACTCTCTTTCTCAAAGATGAAACCAAGATATTTATTCAGATACCAGAAAGCCAATTCCACCATGGTGCCAAGTAAGTTTGCACACATTACCAACAGAGGGAGGACTGCCATTCCCAAGCCTTCCCTCTACCAGGCCTCCCTACAAACTAGCTCCTTAGGCAAAATGCCCCTCTCTGACTCAGGCTAGCTGCTCCACTCTGCTCTGCCTGCTGCCTCTCAGCTCTGCCTCACTCTCTCTTCCTGCTCTACATATTCAGCAAGCTCCTCCTACCATGGGCTGCATATGACTCAAGCTGTGGGCTAGGCCAAAGCTCAAAGCAAGTCACATAGGACCTTTAAGGGGCAGGAAAGATCTTCAAATTCCCTTAACATTACACTGACAAAATAGATAAAAACACAAAGTTGATCTCAAGATCTGTGGGACCTTTTCTATTTCCTCACTGGTAGTAATGAAGTAATAAAAAAGAGTGAAGGAGATAAGAACCATTGAGTTTTCAGAACATTTACAAATATTAATTTAATTAGTACTTTTAAAAAATGAAATCTTTATCACAATAACCAAAGAGTTAATACATTACTGGTGGAACTGAACCAAATTTTTATGAATTTTCTTGTGATAAATGAAAAAGGAAGACATAAAGATGCTGAAGTTTAATGGAAAGCTGACTCACAGGTTACCTGTGTGAGACAGACAAGTTAAGTTCATTATACATTTATGGGCAATGGGAAGCATTCTGCAGAAAACCTACCATCCAGGGAAACAGAAGGGCTGGGGGAGAGTAAAGTGAAATGAGGTGGGTAGAGATCATAATATTTGCATCTTGAATCTCAGGCTTTTTCTTGAATGTACTTCCATTCTTCTAGTTACCCAAGTTCTCATTCTCAGTGTCACACTTGACTCCTTACTGTCTTTCATTCTGTATAGCCAGTCAGTTGCCAAAATTTGTAGATTCTATGGATCTGACTGTTGCATCCTCTCCCTCCTCTCTGTTGGTCACCACCCAAGTTAACCACTTGCCTGGATTGTTGCCAGAGTCTCTCAATTTATTTCCTTTTCAAGTCTCTACCTGCTCCTACCACAAATGCCAAAATTTTTTTCCTAAAGCAAGGCTGTGAGCTGGTCACTTCTCTACTCAATAAATTCCAGTGACTATCTAGTAACTTTTCTGTTTTGAATTTGAAGCACCAACCTGGCCCCAACCTATCTTCCTAGTTTGATATAAATTACTCTCTATCACAGGGGTGAGGCCACATGTGACTCCCTAGGTCCTGAAGTTCAGCCCTTTGACTGAATCAAGACTTCACAGAACAAATCCCCATAATAAAAGGATTTGTTCTATAAAGCTTGAATTCAGTTAAAAGGCTGCACTTGAGGACCTAAAAGGCCACATGTGGCCTTGAGGCCGCAGGTCCCCCACACCTCCTCTATCAGCTCTATAGTCAAGTTAAACAGGCCTTCTTAATATTCCCTATTAATGAAATTCTAACTGTCACCTCCATGCTTATGCATTTGGGCTGTCTCCTATGCTTATAATGCACTCCTTCCACAACCCAATCTTTTGCAATACTTAGTCTTATTCAAGACTCAGCCAAAGCACCACCTTCTGCATAATGCCTTTTCAAAACTTTTCTATAACTGCTAATATTTTCACCTTCAAAATGAAGTATTTATTTTGTTGCATTGTGAATAAACATGTTATGTATGTATATATATAAATATATATGTAATATGCATACACCTATGCTTCCTCCAAATCTAAGATCTTTATGAATGTGTACTATTTCACTGACCTTCACATTTCCAGCGTATAGCACAGTTCTTGGCATACAGTAAGAACTTAATAAAAGTTTGTTGATTAATAGGCAATTAGCCATAGTATTAATCACAAGGGTAAACCAAGAAAGCTACTGAAAGGAATACAAAGGCTTCTGCAACTTGATTTAAGCCAGCAAAGAGAGCAAAAATATGATTTTTCTGTGATCTACTTAGGGTATATTATGTTTGTCTTTCTGTCAATACTATGCAATATCTATATATGGCATGTACACCATTTAAGCTGATTTCCTCCTTGCAGAAGAAAGTAAAAGAACTGGAGGAATGCATTTCTACTCTGCATATTATTAAGGAGAATTAAGTATTTCTTGGAAGAATGCCAGGAATGCTTCAATGAGAAAGGAAAAGGACAAAGAGGAGTTGCTACCTAGGTTCAGAGGTTTGTTAGTTTTGAAAATATGTGACAAAGAGATGAAAGATAAGAAGGAGGAACATTGAACATTTGGAGTTATATCATGGCTTGGAGGTTCCTCATGTAAAGCAGAGAGCGAAATCATGTCTGGAGAAAATAACTTTATGTGTTCCACGGAATGATAGGATAGATGCATAGTTAATACCAGGTAAGAGATCATCCAGTAATGGTCAGAGGATGATAAAAAAAACTAGTGATGATTGAAGGTGGGGTACCAGTACGGCTCTTTGATGAGAAATAAATGATGGGGGACATGCCTTCCTGGCTCATGTATCAGGGATATGATGTATTCTTCCCCAAACTATCAGACCTGATGACTAGTTAGGACTGAGTATTGGACTTGTAGTCAGGGAAGCATGAGTTCAAATGCTGCTTCAGATACTCAGTGAGTGATCCTGGGCAAATTACTTAACTTCTCTGTACCTCAGTTTCCTCATCTGTAAAAATACCACAGGGTTATTTTGAGGCTTAAAGGAGATATACACGTGAAGTGCTTTATAAATTTTTTAAAATGCTGTATAAATGCTAGCTATCATAGTGATATATGTGGGTGTCAGCATTATTACCAGATTGAACATTAAAAACAACAAAAAACCACAGAATTTTGCTAAGGATCATGAAGTCCTTGATGAAAATCTAAGGACCTTAGAGTCTTAGGAGGTATTTTCATTATGAAACAATCAATTTAGATAAAGATAAAGGTTGCCTGCATATTATATTGGCAGATTATACAAAAATGGGGAAGATAGCTAACACACTGGATGAGAGACTCAGGATTCAGAAACATCTTAACAAGGTAGAGCATTTTGCTGAAGCTTAGAAGGTGAAATTTAATAGGCATAAATGCCAAGTCTTTTAAATGGGTTAAAAATCCACAAGCCAGAGGTGGCATGACTGGATAGCAATTTATCTAAGAAAGATCTGGGGATTTGAGTGGGCTGCAAACTCAGTATGAGCCAACAAATGTGATATGGCAAGAAAACAAAATCTTTAGCTGTATTTATTAAAAGGCATAAGGTCCAGGAATGAGAAGCAAAACAATATGTTGGATAGAGAGTTAGTCCTAGAATCAGGAAAACATGGGTTTAAGTACTGCCTCTGACATATATTAACTGTGTGGGGAGCGGGGGGAGGTGGTGCATATCATATCATACCTCTCAGGGCCAAAGCAGTTCTTAAAGACTATGAATTATAGATTAGTTGCCAATATGAATTAGTAAAGGGAGTCTCCATGCTCAGAGATCTCTACATTGATTATATCATAGATATGGACTAAAACGTAAAGTCACAAGTTTGTCCTCTGCTCTGCATGACTATATCATGTTCAGTTCTGGGTACCCCAATTATGGACAGCTATTTTTAAGCCAGGAGACTGTCCAAAGTCAACCAGCATGATGAAAGACCTCAAGGATATACCATATTGAAAGGATGAGATATTTAGCCTAGAGAGGAGACAATATTGGGTGAGATATAATAGTTCTTTTCAAATATTTGGAGGTTTGTCATGTGAAAGGATACTAAAGATAATAATAAGAATTAAATGATAACAGCTCAAATTGCTATAACACTTTTTTTATAGCAGTATAATAATATACATTATTTTACTTTAAAGAAGGACTAGATTTGTTCTTTTTGGCCTTGGAGGGCAGAACAAGGCATAATGTATAGAAACTGAAAGGAAGCCAATTTAAACTTGGAAAAAGAAAAACTTGGCAATCCTTTGATCTATTTAGAAACAGAATGGTCTGCCTTGGAGAGGGGGAAGTATAGGAGGTTTTCAAGCATATTCTGTAGCACTACCTGTGAGGTATATCATAGAGGGGATTCTTGGTTATCTAGATGTCAGTATTTTTCACATATGACCTCTTATGCAACTCTGTGATTTTTGTGATCCTGAAAAGATAGAGGATTTAGGGGAAAATGTATATTTGGGAATTGGATAGGTAACTCAAAACATGGTTGTTATCAACTGGATTTGTTTTTGTGGACCAGGTCTTACAATCTAAGAAAAATGAGTTCTTCATCAGGGATGTAGAACACTCAATAACTTTTCAATATTTGGATGCATGGATTCCTTCCAAAAGGGTAAATTCAACTTATTTGTGCCTTTGGATCCTGTTTAACTCTTGATCATGTTTTTCTGTAAATCTTCCACTGGGGGTGGGGGACATATGTTTTGTCACCTGTAAAATGGGGATAATAATGTTGGGAGGTCATATAATCAATCAACCCAAGAGCTTGGGCATTTCTAGGGGGCAGAAGGGCAATTACCATTACAATAGCACTAATGAAGTCATGAGCCAATCCTGAACTGTAGATAACAGATGAAAATGATAAGGAAATGACCTCTGGACTAGCTTATCATGGCCAAGTATAGGCTGAGGGTATTGCCAAAAAAAAAAAGTCAAGAAATCCAAGGTGATGCCTTCTTGCTTAAGAGCATCATGGTAAGAGGGGACTGGTATTTCTGTAAGACTTTTCCTATTTATCTGTGTTTTCTCCTAAGGTGTTTATTTTCTTGGTGAAGTCTTATGCTCTGGGCTGTGTCATAATCTGCCTAAGGTCTTAGGCATATGGAACACCTGAGGGGTAGGTAATGATGACTATTAATAGATTAGTGGTTATAGTATCTTTGACAATATCTTCTATGCACCCTTCTCAACTTTCCTGGATTGAGGGATCTTTACAATAACAACTCTGGGCCAGATCTCATGTTAGAAATCATTATAGCATACGAAGACCAGAACTCCAAAGGGACAAGACACAAAAATTTAAAGGGAATAAAATCACTGATATTATTTGGGCATCTTCTGGAGTACATACTGAACTTCAGAGTCAAGGTCAAATGCTACCTCTCTCACAAATTTTTATTTTATACTCCCAGTTGAAAATAATCTCCCTCCCATCTGTGTTCTCCTAGAACTTTGTTTATCTTCTATGGAACTTTTCACTGTCATATTATAATTCGTTGTGTTTTTGTGTCCAGTGCTAGACTGCAAAACCCCTTGAGAGCAGAAGCTATGTCTTATTTATCTGCCATGGTGACAGACACAATGCTTTACTCATCATAGTCATTCAGTAAATATTGGCTAAATTGGATTCAGAAACATTCCTCTCTGTAATATCCTTTAGCTCATTCTTGTATAGGAAGGATGAATATATTTGCCTTTAACCTTTGTAACTCCTCTTCTGTTTTCATTCACTATATGAGGGAAACAAGTTTTGGTTTTTTCTGTGTTGATAATAATGTTCTTCATAATTCTGTGGTCATCGATACCCACAATAGTCCATAGACAATCATTTTTCCATCATCCTAAGAGTTCTCATATTTAGTCACAGATTTAATACCCTGATTTTTAAAATAATTTCAGAATAATCTTAGTATCATAACTCCTGTCCTATGCTCCCTAGGCTCAGCTGTTGTCATGGAGACCATGGGGTGGTAGTGGTAGAATAAGGGGCCTTCTCCAGCTAATTGGAATTTCGTGGTGAAATAGAGGTTAGTGCTAGTTATATATGGCCAAGTCTAAAAATGCTTATATACAGACCAACTAAGTGAATCAGTCAGTCAAATGAGCATTTGTTAAGTGCCTATTATGTGTTGTAAATTGAGGTAACTATTTAGCTTGATGCTTTATTACCTGTCAGGAGTAAGTTGAGGCTACAATAGACTCTGCCTCTTTTATGTAATTGAGACATTCAGAGCATTTATTTTCCCTTTCAACCAGAACCTACATAGTCCCTATACCTAGAGTTCACATATATTCATTCTAGGGTTTAGTTTTTTTTGAACTTTTCTTTTATCTTGCTCAGTTTGTATTTAGCCACTGACAGTACTGAAAATCTGCATAAACTGTAGACTGACTGAAATGTTTTAGAGAGCAGTATGGTAATATGCATTGAAAATCAGAAAACTGATCATACCTGTCAATGCAGTGATTCTATTGCTAGCACTCTATCTTTAAAATATCATAAAAAGGAAAAAAATTACCTATAAAATATTCATAGCTCCTTTGTATGCAATAGTAAAAAGTTTGAAATTACCCATGTGTCCAGGAGTTGGAGAATTAATGAAAAAAAACATGGTAAATTAATGTAGCAAGAGTTAGGGATAACTGATAGCCTGTGTGAGCCAAAGGTATACTGGCAATATCAAGAGAATTATAAGAAGGTCCTTAGCATCTTGGATAAATCCCACTGTGAAGGATTTACTAGAGGATGTACATAAGAATTGTTAAAAATGAAAGTCCTAGATGGCTTGCGATCTGTATTGTTGGAGGAAGCACCTACATTAATGAGATTGAAAATCCATTAAATCGTTGAAGCATATAATGAAATGGATTATTATGATACCATAAACGTGATTAATGTGAAGCACATGAAGAGATATCGAAATATCAATTTGAGGTGATGTAAAGCAAAATCAACAGAATTAAAATCGTTTGCAAGGTGAGTAAAGCTAGTCAAGTTCCTAAGCATTTATTAAGTACCATGTTCTAAACACTGTGCTAAAAACTTTGGATATCAAGAAATATGCAGAAAAAATTAAAAGTTCCTACCCACAAGGAACTCATATTCTAATTAGTGTGACAACATGTACTTAAATATATATCTCTATATCTATATGTGTAAACAGGAGGTAATTTCAGAGAGAAGGTGATGAGAGAAGACCTGGAAATGTTTCCTTTAGGAAGTGAGATTTTAGCAGGGGGTTGGGGGAGGGCAGCTGGGAGAGAAGAAGCATTTATATTGTTCCTCTTTGTTTTCATAGCAATTTTTCTTTTAAAAAATTTATTCACTTTTAGTATTCAACATTTTCTTTGATAGATTTTGAATTCTAAATTTTCCCTCTCTTTCTACTCCCCCTCCCCAGGACAACATACAATCTGATACAGGCTATACAAATATCATTATACTAAACATATTTCCACATTAGTCATGCTATGAAAGAAGAATCAGAACAAAAGAGAAAAGCCATGAGAAAGAAAAAGCAACAACAAAAGAAAGAGAAAATAGTATGCTTTGATCTGCATTCAGACTCTATCATTATTTCTCTGGATGTGAATAATATTTTCCATCACCAGTCTTTTGGAATTGTCTTATATCTTCGCATTGCTCAGAGGAGCTAAGTCTAACAAAGTTGGTCATTGCACAATGTTGCTGTTACTGTGTACAATGTTTTCCTGGTTCTGCTCCTTTTATTCAGCATCAGTTCATGCAAATCTTTTCAGATTTTTCTGAAGCCCACCTGCTCATCACTTCTTAGAGAATAATATTCCATCACATTCATATACCACAACTTGTTCAGCCATTCCCCAATTGATGGACATCTTTTCACTCTTCAATTCTTTGCTACCACAAACAATGTTGCCATAAATATTTTTGCATTTTTGGGTCCTTTTCCCTTTTTGACGATCTCTTTGGGATACAGATCTAGTAGTGACATTGCTGGATCAAAGGGTCTGCACAGTTTTATGACCCTTGGGGCATAGTTGCAAATTGGAGAACAAGAATTTATTATGTCAGGCACTGTGCTTAACACTTTACAAATATAATCTCATTAGATCCTCAGGTAACCTTAGGACATAGGTGGTATTATTATCTCCATTTTACACTCGAGGAAGTTGAGGCAAGTAGAGGTTATATGTTTTGTTCAGGGTCATATAGCCAGTAAGTATCTGAGGCCAGATTTGAATTTAGATCTTAAAGGCCTCTTAACTGCAGAGACTTGAAGGAAGCCAGGAAAGTCATGGGGCAGAGATGAGGAGAAACAGCATTCTGGGCATGGGACATAACCAGTGAAAATGCATGGAGTCAGAAGATGGGCTGTAGTTTGTGAGGAACTGTAAGGAGGCCAGGGAGAAAGAAAAAAAGGAAGTAAACCAGGACCAAAAGTAGGTGTGATTTCTAGTACGTTTATCCCTGAACATGGTATGAAAGCATTTTCTTCTCTAGTTTGTTATTCTGCCTTCTTGTTAAAGGCTCAGTGTTTGGGATTAGTTTATCACTTATTATGAATTTGTGTTTGATTATTTGTTTTTGTTGACCATTTGTTAAGTTTATGATATTAAAAATGTTAGATCTGAAAGATAATTGGCTAACTATGATATTGTTTTCCTTGGAACTAACAGGAATATTTAAACGCTCACATAGGAAGGCTTATTATATTTCTCTCACCCAGTCATAATAATGTAACTCTCTCCATGGTTCTTGGAAGCTGCACTCATCGCTGCATGCTTTGACTTCAACACAGTCTTACCTGCTAAGAAAGGGCTTGTTTTTGTAGTGGTGAATCCATGGGCAAATCCAACGGGTCTTTTTGGTTTGTTTGTTTTATCACAAAGCTCATTGCAGACTCTCCAATATTAATTTAATGAGAAGGTTGGGTGTTGCCATCACTTCAGATGCTAGAAAGTTTTTAGAGATGTAAAGGAAGAAAATGTTCCATTTTATCTTAAAGTAGAAATCTGGGGCTTGGGCTCAGCGTACACTTGAACCATGTCTATTCCTTTCTTGTAACAACACAGGAATTCTTGAAGGATGAATGCATCTCATCTCTAACACACTGGGTAGAGTTACACTACTGACTTAAATCTGTGGGGTTTGCGGAATGAGAGTTCCTGTGGCTGCAGCTGTGGAAGGGCTTCAGAGCTTTCAAGAGATTTGTGAAATCTTGGGCATTACGTATACTGACTTCAATTCAATTGAACTTAGTTCAACTATAGGGCAGGTTTTACACACACAAGATAAATAACACTGAAAGATCTCATATTGAATGAAAGGGACTGATGGGAGTTGCCCCCAGCAGCCCCCACTTACTCAGGCCTTCTAAAGTTCCTGTGGCTAAAAGCAACGGACTAAACAATACCTTAGATAAAGAGAAGCTTGGCTTCAACTTCATCCTCCACCTTCTTCTTCCTGTAGGACTATTTTCCTCCCTGCCCAATTCTTAATAAAATTAAATCCAATGCATATTTATCAAATGTCTACTATATGAAATGTACTGTGCTTATGCAGAGAAATTAAAAAAAATTTTTTTTTCACTAAAATCTGATTAGGTCTTCCACCTAGAGACTATCAAATCCTTTGTTACCCAGAAAATCTATGCTGAATATTATTTCAAATTTGTTGTTGTTCAGTCACGTCCAACTCTTTGTGACTCCATTTGGGGTTTTATTGGCAAAGATATGGGAGTGGTTTGCCATTTGCTTCTCTAGCTCATTTTATAGATGAGGAAACTGAGACAAGCACGGTTAAGTGACTTGCTTAGGGTCATACAATCAATGCTTGAAGCTAAATTTGAACTTAGTGTTTTTGATTTCAGGCCTGGTTATCTATCTGCTGTACCATCTAGCTGCCATTATCACCTTTTGCTTACATGGAAATTTTGTGTAATGGCCTTCAGGTCCATTTAGACACTGAACCAACAATGAATTCTAGGGATAATTTAGCTCAGATTATAAACAAGAGGATAAATGCCATTTTATAAATTTATTTATCTCTTTTCAAGATAAGGATCTAGTCTTGTGATTTTACTGGTAGTGAGGATTTCTTCTACCATTACTGGTTGTCAATAGCTATGTAGTTCTTAAGAAATTTCTATATATGTCAGACAGAACTTGGAGGTCTTCTTAGCTCAGGGGCTACCTCTCTCTCCACTACCATGATGTCTCTCCAGAACCCTTTTACATTTTCAAAAATCTTTTGTAACTCCTATTTCAATTAGTCTCAATAGTAACAGTAGGATAAACTTATTTACTGAGAGCTCTAGTGGAACTGGAGACCATTCTCTGGGCTCTCACACAGTTAGGAAATATCTGCCCCTGGATTTGCCCTCGAGATTTCTTGACTCCAGGGGGGAGGGGAGGAGCCAAGATGGCGGAGTAGAAAGACTCATGCATGCTAGCTCCGAACCCACAGCCCATAAATTTTCTGTAAAAATAACTCCCCACAAATTCTGGAGCAGTGCAAGCCATGTAGCAACGCAGTGGAGGAGATTTCTGTTCCAGAGAGCCCTGAAAAACCGTCACCAAAGGTCCATCGCGCACCGGACAGCAGAGCCCACCCCAGCCCTGCCCTGGCAGTGTGGCCCAGAGAGGAGAAGATCCGAGCAGGCTTCAGGGACAGAACCTCCAGTGGCCACGAAGGTCCTTCCACCCACAGGTGCACAGGTCAGTGAGAGAGATTTCTGGGCTGGCCGAGAAGGGAGCAGGGTGTCTCCATGATTCAGACCCCCTCGGGAGGCAGCAGCAGAGACAGAGACAGCAGTAGACACGGGCTCCCCAAACAGACAGGACCTCAGATCCATTACTGAAGGTCTCTGCAAAAACCCCCTGAGGGAACTGAGCCTGGGAGGTGGTCCTGCCCCCTCCTGAGCACCAGAACTTAAGCTCACATTGAATAGCAGCCCCACCCACCCACTGAAAGCCCTGAGGCTGGGGAGCAGCATTTGAATCTCAGACCCCAAGCACTAGCTGGGTGGATCTAGGCTAGGGGGTGGAGAGGAATCTCAGAAGTCAAGTAACTGGCTGGGAAAATGCCCAGAAAAGGGAAGAAAAATAAGACCATAGAAGGCTACTTTCTTGGTGAACAGATGTTTCTGCCTTTCATTTCTGATGAGGAGGAACAATGCTTACCATCAGGGAAAGATATAGAAGCCAACACCTCTGTATCCCAAACATCTGAAATAGATATCCAATGGGCTCAGACCATGGAAGAGCTCAAAAAGGATTTTGAAAATCAACTTAGACAGGTGGAGGAAAAACTGGGAAGAGAAATGAGAGAGATGCAAGAAAAGTATGAAAAACGGGTCAATACCTTGCTAAAGGAGACCCAAAAAAATGCTGAAGAAAATAACACCTTGAAAAATAGGCTCACTCAATTGGCAAAAGAGGTTCAAAAAGCCAATGAGGAGAAGAATGCTTTCAAAAGCAGAAGTAGCCAAATGGAAAACGAGGTTCAAAAGCTCACTGAAGAAAATAGTTCTCTCAAAATTAGAATGGAACAGATGGAGGCTAATGACTTTATGAGAAACCAAGAAATCATAAAACAAAACCCAAAGAATGAAAAAATGGAAGAGAGTGTGAAATATCTCATTGGAAAAACAACTGACCTGGAAAATAGATGCGGGAGAGACAATTTAAAAATTATGGGACTACCTGAAAGCCATGATCAAAAAAAAAGAGCCTAGACATCATCTTCCATGAAATTATCAAGGAAAACTGCCCTGATATTCTAGAACCAGAGGGCAAAATAAGTATTGAAAGAATCCATTGATCATCACCTGAAAGAGATCCAAAAATAGAAACTCCTAGGAAGATTGTGGCCAAATTCCAGAATTCCCAGGTCAAGGGGAAAATATTGCAAGCAGCTAGAAAGAAACAATTCCAGTATTGTGGAAATACAATCAGGATAACACAAGATCTAGCAGCTTCTACATTAAGGTATCGAAGGATGTGGAATAAGATATTCCAGAAGTCAAAGGAACTAGGACTCAAACCAAGAATCACCTACCCAGGAAAACTGAGTATAATACTTCAGGGGAAAATATGGTCTTTCAATGAAACAGAGGACTTTCAAGCATTCTTGATGAAAAGACCAGAGCTGAAAAGAAAATCTGACTTTCAAACACAAGAATGAGAAGAAGCATGAAAAAGTAAACAGCAAAGAGAAGTCATAAGGGACTTACCAAAGGTGAACTGTTTACATCCCTACATGGAAAGACAATATTTGTAACTCTTAAAACTTTTCAGTATCTGGGTAGTTGGTAGGACCACACACACACATACACACATACACGTACATGTGTGTGCATGCACACATATACATACATGCATGCACATACAGAGACAGAGAGCACAGAGTGAATTGAATAGGATGGGACCATATTTTAAAAGAAATTAGGGTAAACTGTGAGAGAGAAATGTAGTGGGAGGAGAGAGGGTGAAATGGAATGGGGTAAATTATCTCTCATTCAAGAGATTTCTTGACTCCAGTTCCAGTGCTTTCTCCATTGGATCACCTCACTACCCCATCACAACCAATTGGGAAATTTGAGTGTAGATGGTATTATGGTGAGATAGCCATAGCCATTCAGTTTGCCACACATACCAGTGACTTAATTGGACCAGTGACTTAGAAAATAGAAATTTTCCAAGAGTAGAACCACGTAACTCACTCCTGCATAAGAAAAAGCCCCCTCACAGCAACCCCCACCCCACTCCTACCCTTCCCCTTTGTAACTTGTAGCCATTTCCATTTGACATGAAGCCAGATCTAAAAGCCTGTCTCCCCTAGGAGTGGCTTCAACTTCCTTTATGCTTTGACATTCTCTCATTAAGGGCAAACCTTTACAAGTCATGTAATTGTGATCAAAGTTTGCTCAAGAGGTTTTAGTGTGCTTTTTCAGTTGCTGACACTTTAAATGCTGAAGGCCAGTTTAGATCCAAATTAATTTGTCTCTTTAACCACAAAATCTCCTTCCTTGACTTAAAATAAACATAAGGAAATACTCTCTCTTTTTTTCATTTTTGCCTGTACAGCAGAGCACTAAATCTTTATGATTTGAATCTCTCTTTTCAAGGCTTTGGAGCCACCAAATATCGCTATGCCTTTCTGCCAACTAGAAATAAATGATTTTGTTTTCTCAGTGCACAGCACTGGGGATTTAAAAATTTTTCAGGTAAACCTTCCTGAAAACAGATGCAATGTCTTTATTACATATTGCTTGTCTGTTATTTCTTTTTTAAAGTTTTTAAATCTTTGCTTGATGGATTTAAGCTTCTTTTCTTATCAGTTATCCAAAAAATGGCTAGTCTCTCAAAAGAATTGCATCATTGACATGTTTTGGGTATGAGTGGGGACCAGGCATGGGCCCTCTGTGGAGACAGGGCTTTTATTTGGAGAGAGCCATACTTAGGGCTGCTTCTCAACAGACATAGTAGCTGCTACCCTAGAATACATTATGAACCCACTGCTGGGAAGTCCATCATGTCTTGAGCTTTTAAAATGAATATGCCTCGATTCAGACTGAATTGCTTACCTGGGTGACTGGGTAATTAGTAAGGAAGACAATAGAGCAGGCTGATGATGGTTGAAATAATAATAATTGCTAGCATTTATACTTGAAAGTTTGCAATTCCTTTACATATGTTAACTCCTTTATTCCTCACAAAAACTTTGGTAAGTAGGTGCTGTTATTATACTCATTTTACAGATGTGGAAACTGAGTAACAGATATGAAGTGACTTACTCAAGGTTGCACAGCTAGTAAGTGTTTGGGGCAGGATTGAAGCTTAGGTCTTGCTGATCCCAAGTTTCATACTCTATCCATTACATTAGCAAGCTGTTCTCTATGAAGGTCATTTTTAAAGATGATTATTTTGGAACTCTGGTGTTCACTCACAGACAAATTGTATTTGATTTACCAGTCAGGATTTCTCACTTCAGCTTGGGATACTTAATATTTTATTTCACTTCACTTTAGTTCAACTCATGTGTTTTAAGTGTCTACCATGTTCTAGACACTGGTGTAAGGTGCTGGGGTGCTGGGGATAGAGAGTCAAAAAGGAAATGATCCCTTCCTCAAAGAACCTACATTCTAGAAGATTTATGATAGTGGACACAAGTCACCTGATGGATTTCTCCTTCTTCTTTTCTGTTAGGAGGAGGTAAAGTAACCTTGACATTCATCAAGGCTTGCAAGTCTTTTTTCTGAGGAATGAACATGGACGACCAAGATATATGGTATGTAATGAGCCAAAGGGTATGGCGCAGGGAGTCAGACTTCTAGTTTCAAGTTTGTCACTCCCTTCTAGTTGTGTTACTAATGAGCCATCTCTAGGACTCATTTTCGTCATCTACAAAGTCAGATGTTTAGTCCTAATCCTAAAAATCATTAGTCTCTTTTAGCTCTATAATTTTATGATTCCTCTTTAGTAGGTAAGAAGAAAAAGAAAGAAAACCTATAATTATGTGTTTAACATAAAGCTTCATGTAGCTCACAGAGATACTTTTTAAATAAGCATACAGGTTAACTTTGTTTTAAAAAGAGCAATTATGTCAAGGGAAACTAACCCAAGTGCTTTCACATGGAATACAGTCTCAGGGTTTGAGGCTTTGCATTGCTCTGCCTACCCACTTACTATCAAAGCTAAGCTGTGTCTAATGCCTCCTAAGGATGGAGAAGCCACATGTGACCTTCTAGGTCCTTGGGTTCAACCTTTTGAATACATCTATGTTTTGCAGAACAAATCTTTTTAATAAGGGAATTTGTTCTATGAAGTTTGGATTCAGTCAAAGGGCCACACTGGAAGACCTAGAGGGGCAGCTTTGGCCTTGAGGCCAGAGGTTTACCCTCCTTCCTCCCGGGGTTAAAAAGGACTTCGTGTACTCTAGGAGATGTCAGCTTCATTTACATTTAGAAAATAGATTTGCAAATTATATGGAGGTGACAGCAAAGCAGAAAGATCCAGGAGAGTCCAGGAACAAAAGTGAATTCATCAAATATTTTTAAATTATAGTGTTGAAGGTTTTGAGCTGGATGCTGGGAATACAGAAATAAAAGACAACATGGTTACTACCCTCAAGGAATTCATGATTCTAGTGGGGAGGGGAGGGTTTGGGACATGAGACAGATGCACAAACCATTATAATAATACAAGGTAGTAAATATTGAAATACAATGAAATACAATAACATGAAAGATTCAAGGAGAAAGTAACCACTTCTAGGGAAGATGCCACACAAGAGATAACATCTTAAACGAGAATGATATAAATAAAGATGGGGATAAGGTACATGAAAGAGGGAAGAATATTTAGATGTGAAAGACAATATATTTACATCCATCTGGCTAAAAAGAGGGGGCTGCTGGGGATCCATAAGATAGGTGATCCAGAAGTCAAGTTCCCCCAAAGTAAACAGCGATGGAAAAATCAGGCAGACACGATAGGTCAAGGTAGGCAGTATGAGTCTAGAGAAGTTTTCTGAGGTAGGTCCCTAGGCAGACAGGGAGACAGGGAGGGGATCCAGCATTGAAGTAATGAGAGAAAGCAGCAAGAACACCGTCAAGAAGGAAATAAATGCTGCATCAAGCTATTTGTTCTTTACTCATTTTATGTTTCCTGCTGAGTGTAGGTGGCCATGGCCTCAACAAGGTTAATGATAGCCAGAAAGGGGTCAGAGGCATATCAGTGAACTGATAGAGACAGGGAGAGAAAAGAGGGAATTTATTAAAGTAGAAAGAGCAATTTAGGTTAAAAGGGTGAAACCTTTCTCAATAGTAAGCATTAAATACCATAAAAAGGTGGCAAGACTGGAAGTCTTATTTCTTAGTAATCATTCAGACAAGGTAGGTTAGTTATCCATCTCTCTGGAAGAGATTTTAGGTAAATTATTCAATGATTATTTATTAGTTTTCTAGTATGAGGGGAATTACAAAAAAAAATAAGACATGATCTTTTTCCTTAAGGAGCTCAACAGGAAAAGCATAAGCATACTATTTAATAGTGTCATATTTGGCAAATTATTTAACTTGTCTGGCCCTTGACTTCCTCTTCCAAAAAATTAAGATTTAAACTCAGTGACTTCTAAATCTCTTCTAGTCTATGACTCTGACTTCTAAAATTTCCAATGTGGCTAATACTATAGGGAAGAAAATAAATGCTCAATGAGTGATTCATATGCTAAATGTTGTAGGAGATCAGAGAAGACTTAGATTACTAGGAACTGGGGTACTTTCAGAAATCTTCACGGAGGAAAAGGAAAAGGAGCTTGACTTGAAAGGAGGGGAAGGATAGCTATTTTGGAGAGGAGAAGGGAAAACATCTATCTCAGTAGACGAACAAAGGGATAGTGGTGGGAACAGGCAAAGGGAACCTGAGAAAAGGTCAAGGGAAAGCCTTGGCGAATGGATTAGAAGACTTCTGGAAGGCTCTTTAAATTGATATTTAAGTCTATTAAATCCTCATGATTCTTTGGGAGAGCACACAGGTTTTTAGCCTGAGAGCTTTTTTTCTGCTTAGACTCTTTTTCTGAACATAAGTAGGGAACTTTTGGATATAACTCAGTTGACCTATGATAATAGGTAAGGGATAATGTTCTTACTATTATCAGAAAATTATAATTCTAAAAAATCTCCTACTGGAGACTGTCATAAATTTAGTGTTCTGCTCAAGTTCAGGCCCTTCTCACCTCTGGACTAGACTAATGCAATAGCTTTCTAATTGACCTCCCTGCTCCCAGTCTAGTGCCTTCTCCAATCCACCCTCCATTTAGCTGCCTGATTGATATTCCAAAAATACCAATCCAACCATGTTACTTTCTTACCAGAAAAACAAACAAATCAAACTTCAGTGATCTCTCATGTCTTTAAGATAAAATATGAAACCCTCACTCTGGCCCTGCACAATATAGCATCCACCTGCCTTTCTAGGCTTGTACACTCTCCATTCTATTCCAATTGGATTGGTAGTTGTTCCTTGTATGCTATATTCTGCCTTCTGTGTCCATAACTTTGTACAGGTGTTCCACCATGTCTAGAATGCAATCTTTTCTCGACTCTATCCAGAAGTACCACATTAGAGACATTAAAAAAAATACAGCAGTACCTTACTCCTCTTTCCATTTTATTTCCTCTTCCCCACACTTCTTTAAAACATATTTATTGCCTGGCACTGCAAAGAAAACAATAAACAATTTACCTACAAACAAACATAAAATAGCAACCTAAAACAAATCCTGGAATAGCAGAACCAGAAAAAAGGGGTGAACTAATCTTATAGCTCAAGAAACCTGGAAGACTGGGAAGAAAGGTTTGTCCCACTTGGGTTAAAGGGGAGTGTCCCAGCAAACCAGTAGTAAGACCCACCTCAGTAAACCTGTGGGAGATCCTGAGCTCCAGTATAGTGGAGAAGGCAAACCACAACACCAAGATACCACTTCCCCATGTGCCTCAGCATAGCCAGGGGAATGGGCAGACTTCTAGCTCTGAGAACCACTACATGTTGCCATATTAAAAGATCAGAGATCATGGAACATGATATTCTGGAAGGCAAAGGAGTTAGAACTACAACCAAGAATCACCTACCCAGCAAAATTAAGCATTATGCTTCAAGGGGAAAAGTAGTCATTCCATGACATGGAAGGATTTCAAGCTTTCATAAGAAGATCAGAATTGAACAACAATTTTTATCTCCTATATCAAGACCCAAAAGAAGCCTAATGAGGTGAAAAAGGGAAAAGAATAATAAGGGATTCAATAGAGCCGAACTGTTTCTATCCCTACTTGGGAAGGTGATACTCGTAATTCTTAAAACTGTATCATTAGTAACAGAGTTAGGATGAATATACATATACAGAGGATATAAATATAAGGCAAATTTGAGAGAATGATATAAAAATAATTAAGGGATGAGAAAGAGAAGTGTATTGGTGCAGAAGGAAAGGTAGGATGGAGTAAAATATTTCACATGAACAGGTGAGAAAACCCTATTACAGTGGAGGGAAAGATGAGACGGTGAGTGATGTGCATCACCTAAACCTTAATCTCATCAGTTTTGTCTTAAAGAGGGAATAATATGCACAATCAGTTGAATATGGAAATCTATCTTAGTAGGAAGGGAGGAGATTAAATAAAGATGGGGGAAGGGAGTGGGATGAAGTCTCCCATAAAAAAGAAATGGATAGTAGAGTAGAACAAAAACCAGAAACCTATAATATCTTGTTTACAAGAAACATATTTGAAGCAGAGAGACACACAGAGTAAAGGTAAGGAGCTGTTTTTGTTTCAGCTGATGTGAAAAAAAAAGCAGGGGTAACAATCCTGATCTCAGACAAAGCAAAAACAAAAATACACTTGATTAAAAGAAATAAGCAAGGGAGCTACATCTTGCTAAAAGATATGATAGACAATGAGGTAATATCAATATTAAAGATATATGCACCAAGTGGTAAAACACCAAATTGTTAAAGGAGAATTTAAGTGAGTTACAGGTTCATGTCAAACAAGAGATAGAGAGCATTATGAAAGAAAAAAATAAATAATTTTGATTGTATTAAATTAAAAAGATTTTGCACAAACAAAACCAATGCATCCAAGAGCAGAAGGAAAGCAGAAAGCTGGGAAACAATCTTCTTAGCAAGTGTCTCTGATAAAGGCCTCATTTCTCAAATATATAGAGAATGGAGTCAAATTTATAAAAATACAACTCATTCCCCAATTGATAAATGGTCAAAGGATATGAATAGGCAATTTTCAGATGAAGATATCAAAAGTATGTGTAAGCATATGAAGAAGTACTCTAAATCACCTTTGATTAGAGATTTGGAAATTAAAACAACTCTGAGATGCCACCTCACACATATCAGATTGACTAATATGACAAAAAAAGGGAAAATGATAAATGTTGGAGAGGAAATGGGAAAATTGGGACATTAATGCACTGTTGGTAGAGTTGTGAACTGATCTAACCATTCTGGAGAGCAATTTAAAAGTATGCCCAAAGGGCTATAAAACTGTGCATAATACCCTTTGATCTAACAATACAACAACTAGATCTGTATCCCAAGGAGATCATAAAAAAGTGAAAAGGACCTAAATGTGCAAAAATATTTATGGCAACCCTTTTCATTGTAGCAAAGAATTGGAAATTGAGGGGATGCCCCTCAATTATGTAATGACTGAACAAACTATGCTGTATGAATGTAATGGGATACTGTTGTGCAATAAAAAATGATAAACAGGCAGAAAATCCTGGAAAGACAACACCAACTGATGTGAAATATAATGAAAAGAATCAGGGAAACGTGCACAGTATCTGGAATTTTGTATAATGATCAACTATGAATGATTCAGCTCTTCTCAGCCACGCAATGATCCAAGACAAGTACAAAGGACTTGTGAAGGAAAATGTTATCCACATCCAGATAAAGAACTGATGGACTCTGAAGGTAGATTGAAACATTTTTTTTTTTACTTTATTCTTTTTTGTGATTTTTTTCCCTTTTGAACTGTTTCTTCTTTTCCAACTGTGACTAGTATGGAGATACCTTTTACATGATAGCGCATGCACAACCTATGTCAAATTGCCTATCATTTTAGGAAGAGGGAAGGAGAAGGAGGGAGAGAGGAAGAAATATTAGGAGGTCAAATTCTTGCAAAAATGAATGTCAAAAATTGTCTCAACATGTAATTGGAAAAAATAAAAAATACTATTAAAAATGTTTCTCATTTTCAAAATTTTCCTGATAGCATCTCTGTCAGGGTGTGATTTAGAAGAGGGCTTTGCCTGGTTTTTACAATAAATCTATTTACTGGGAGAATCCTCTCCAGTGTTAGAGAATCACTAGTAGAAGTTTATTACTTGCTCCCACCTATGTTACCATCCCTACCCTTTTGTTTTCTTATGATAAAGTACAGCAGAAATATAAGCCCTCCTCACTTTTTGGCAGATGAATCTGTAGAAAGGAACAGCCTCTGCTATCTGATAGATTTGCTAATCTTTGAGCTACCATCTCTTTTCCCCTCATTTTCCCTTGTATTTGCTATTATATACCTTCTGTATCCAGATGAGAACTTTCTAGTTTTGCCATGAAACACCAGAACAATTTGTCCATTTGATCCATCTCTGGATTAATTTTTCTCCCTCTGTTGTTTAAAGAGTTGAGCAGAGGTTACTATTGAGTAAATAGGAGTCAGACATCATTAATCATCTATTAAAATAAAAAAAAATTCTTGTATTTAAGATTTTAGTGAAATATAATTATAATTTTCACATATCAGAATTTTAAAATCTGTTTTATTGCTTCTAGAACATATCCTGGGGAGATGGTATCCTTCACATTTTATGGTTGGGGAAAATGAAATTCTGAATTGTTGAATGACTGGTTTAAATACAAATAAATCTACCAGTTCAGGTCTTACTATATTAGAATAAGAGCTGACAAATGGAAATATTCTTTGCAAGCAAAGGATTCTATATTAAAACAAGAGAGAAACTTCATTTGATTTTTAGAAATTTATGATCATAGACTTAAAGCTGGAAGGGAGGCCTTAATGGTCATCTATTCTAACCCCATGCCACCCCATTTAAAAATAAAAATGTAAGATGAATAATAAACTAGAACTGTGAGAAGTTAGCACACTTGCTGGAGATTACATATGCAGGAAGTAACAGATCTGGAATCTGAACTCTGGGCCTCTGACTACATATACTATAGTCCTTCTCCTATGTGACACTTTTCAAGATAAACACACCTGAACTAGTATCAGCCAGTTCGACTGAGCAGGAAGACTGATTATTCAGGTAAAATTAATCTCATGTAAAAATAACATTCCAACTCAGGCTGAATGATACCTCTTTATCCTCAACTACTATGAATTATATAATATTTCTATATCTTCAGAATTTATTTGAGGTACAGCTCTGCTATAGAAATGTAACAGAGCCCATTAGATTCTATCAGAACACATTCATCTGAGCTTGCCTGGATTGCCCAAATCCCATTTTTTTCTATAACACCTTTTCTGTATTGTGCCTAGAGAAGCATGCATTTATTTATTGAACTATAGTGTATAAGTAATGACTACCTCCCACTACTCATTCTGGTTAAAAGTGGAATTAATCATCATTCAGAGCTTGCCATATTTCTATTGTTTCTATTTGTCCACTGAGAACATTAATCAGCACTTCCTTAGAAACAATGCTTCAGTATATGAGTTAAAAATTCTAATGAGCTTGAAGAGAAGCTAATGAATACATCTAAAAATAGATTCCAAAAACAGCAAAGTCTCTGTCACTGACAGATTCCTTTGGTTACCTTTGCAAAGCACTTAAGGGCACAGAGCCTTGTTGGTAGCATTATCTCTTTTACTGCTATGAAACTCTAAGGCACTCCCATAAACCACTATGTGTGGGAAGTGAGCAGGGGGAGCCTATGGATCAAACAATTATTCCATTCTCTGAAATTCACATTTAGTTTCCATTGCTTAATTTTCCCTGACAGTAAGAGAAGTAGTCTGAGACCAGAATTTAGATTGCTGGACTGCTGCTTAAAACTGAAGAATGAGAAACTCCTTTCTGGTGAAGGAGTATTCCAAACAAAGGATGGTAAAAATGTACTTGTTGATAAGAACTGATAGAAAAACTAGAGGTTAGGTGTACACCACAGTCTTTTACCATATACCCAATAAGCTTTAAATTAATATAAAAACACAATATAAAAAATCACATCATAAAATGATAGAGACAAGAAGTACTTTTCACAATTATGGATATGAAACAAAGGCTCAAGCATTATGAAAGATACAACAGATATTTTCAATGATATAAAGTAGAAATATAGTTAGATAATTTAATAAGTTTATTTAATGCTATTAAATTTAATAATTTATTGGGTATTTTGTTATATATTATTAAATTAAAGCTTTTTACACAATCAAAATCAATAAAACATAGGTTTATATAGAATTCAAAAAATATATAGAGTAGTTGAAACTTAATTTTAGTGTGGAATGCCCTAGTGGTTAAGTGGAGATCAGGAAAGACCTGCTATGGAAAAAAACCAAACCCACAAAATCATTTGATCTAAGTCTTGAAAAAGTCAGATGAGAATGGAGATCAATCTAGGCATAAGGGACAGGCAGTACAAAGAAATGAAGTTGGGGTATTGATCACTAGATATGAGGAACTGCAAATAATTGAGTATGATTGTATTTTAGAGTATATGTAATATGTAAGAAGACTGGAAAGATAGAAAGGGGCCACGTTGTGGTGAGATTTGAATTTCTAAGGGAGGAATTTATATTGATCCCTGAGGTAATAGAGAGCTACTGGATTTTGTTGAGTAGAGGTGTGACATAGGCTGATGCTTTAGAAAAATCATATCAGCAGTTTTTTTTTTGTTGATAAACTTCTTTTTTGTTTTTTTAATATAAATTTATTTATTTGACTTTTTACATTCATTTTCACAAAATTTTGGGTTCCAAATTTTCTCCCCATTTATTCCCTCCTCCCACCCCAATACACCAAGCATTCTCATTTTCCCTATCACCAATCTGCCCTCTCTTCTATCATCCCTCCCTTCTCCTGTCCCCATCTTCTCTTTTGTCCTGTAGGGCCAGATGACTTTCTATTCCCCATTAACTCTAAACTCTAAACCCATTTCCTATTTCCTAGTAGCAAGAACAATACTAAACAGTTCCTAAACTAAACAATACTAAAAGTTCCTAAAACTTTAAGTTCCAAAATCTCCCCATCCCTCCCTCCCCACCCATTCCCTTTAGGAAGGCAGGCAATTCAATATAGGCCATATCTGTGTAGTTTTGCAAATGACTTCCATGATAGTCGTGTTGTGTAAGACTAACTATATTTCCCTCCATCCTATCCTGCTCCCCATTGTTTCTATTCTCTCTTTTGATCCTGTCCCTCCCCGAGTGTTGACTTCAAATTGCTCCCTCCTCCCATTGCCCTCCCTCCCATCATCCCCCCCACCCTGCTTATCTCCGTCTCCCCCACTTTCCTGTATTGTAAGATAGATTTTCATACCAAAATGAGTGTGCATTTTATTCCTCCCTTTAGTCGAATGTGATGAGAGTAAACTTCATGTTTTTTTTCTCATCTCTCCTCTTTTTCCTTCCACTTAAATGTCTCCTGCTTGCCTCTTGAATGAGAGATAATTTACCCCATTCCATTTCACCCTCTCTCCTCCCACTACATTTCTCTCTCACAGTTTACCTTAATTTCTTTTAAAATATGGTCCCATCCTATTCAATTCACTCTGTGCTCTCTGTCTCTGTATGTGCGTGCATGTGTGTATGTGTGTACGTGCACACATGTGTACGTGTGTGTGTGTGTGTATGTGTGTGTGTGGTCCTATCAACTACCCAGATACTGAAAAGTTTTAAGAGTTACAAATATTGTCTTTCCATGTAGGAATGTAAACAGTTCACCTTTGGTAAGTCCCTTATGACTTCTCTTTGCTGTTTACTTTTTCATGCTTCTTCTCATTCTTGTGTTGGAAAGTCAAATTTTCTTTTCAGCTCTGGTCTTTTCATCAAGAATACTTGAAAGTCCTCTGTTTCATTGAAAGACCATATTTTCCCTTGAAGTATTATATTCAGTTTTGCTGGGTAGGTGATTCTTGGTTTTAGTCCTAGTTCCTTTGACTTCTGGAATATCTTATTCCACACCCTTTGATCCCTTAATGTGGAAGCTGCTAGATCTTGTGTTATCCTGATTGTATTTCCACAATACTGGAACTGTTTCATTCTAGCTGTTTGCAATATTTTCTCCTTGACCTGGGAATTCTGGAATTTGGCCACAGTGTTCCTAGGAGTTCCTATTTTTGGATCTCTTTCTGGTGGTGATTGATAGATTCCTTGAACACTTATTTTGCCCTCTGGTTCTAGAATATCAGGGCAGTTTTCCTTGATAATTTCATGGAAGATGATGTCTAGGCTCTTTTTTTGATCATGGCTATCAGGTAGTCCCATAATTTTTAAATTGTCTCTCCTGGATCTATTTTCCAGGTCAGTTGTTTTTTCCAATGAGATATTTCACATTCTCTTCCATTTTTTCACTCTTTGGGTTTTGTTTTGTGATTTCTTGGTTTCTCATAAGGTCATTAGCCTCCATCTGTTCCATTCTAATTTTGAGAGAACTATTTTCTTCAGTGAGCTTTTGAACCTCTTTTTCCATTTGGCTAATTCTGCTTTTGAAAGCATTCTTCTCCTCTTTGGCTTTTTGCAACTCTTTTTCCAATTGAGTGAGCCTATTTTTCAAGGTGTTATTTTCTTCAGCATTTTTTTTTGGGTCTCCTTTAGCAAGGTATTGACCCGTTTTTCATACTTTTCTTGCATCTCTCTCATTTCTCTTCCCAGTTTTTCCTCCACCTGTCTAAGTTGATTTTCAAAATCCTTTTTGAGCTCTTCCATGGCCTGAGCCCATTGGATATCTATCTCAGATGTTTGGGATACAGAGGCGTTGGCTTCTATATCTTTCCCTGATGGTAAGCATTGTTCCTCCTCATCAGAAATGAAAGGCGGAAACATCTGTTCACCAAGAAAGTAGCCTTCTATGGTCTTATTTTTCTTCCCTTTTCTGGGCATTTTCCCAGCCAGTTACTTGACTTCTGAGATTCCTCTCCACCCCCTAGCCTAGATCCACCCAGCTAGTGCTTGGGGTCTGAGATTCAAATGCTGCTCCCCAGCCTCAGGGCTTTCAGTGGGTGGGTGGGGCTGCTATTCAATGTGAGCTTAAGTTCTGGTGCTCAGGAGGGGGCAGGGCCACCTCCTAGGCTCAGTTTCCTCAGGGGGCTTATGCAGAGACCTTCAGTAATGGATCTGAGGTCCTGTCTGTTTGGGGAGCCCATGTCTGCTGCTGTCCCTGTCTCTACTGCTGCCTCCTGAGGGGGTCTGAATCATGGAGACACCCTGCTCCCCTCTCGGCCAGCCCAGAAATCTCTCTCACTGACCTGTGTGCCTGTGGGTGGAAGGACCTTCGTGGCCGCAGGAGGTTCTGTCCCTGAAGCCTGCTCAGATCTGTTCCTCTCAGGGCCATGCAGGCAGGGCAAGGGCTCTGCTCCACGTCCGGTGAGCGATGGACCTTTGGTACCGGTTTTTCAGGGCTCTCTGGAACGAAAATCTCCTCCACTGCCTTGCTGAGTGGCTTGCACTGCTGCAGAATTTGTGGGGAGTTCTTTTTACAGAAAATTTATGGGCTGTGGGTTCAGAGCTAGCATACATGAGTCTTTCTACTCTGCCATCTTGGCTCCTCCCCCACATCAACAGTTTTGTGGAGGATTGGTTAAAGTGAGAAAAAGCTTAAGGCAGGGAGATGAACCAAAGACTCTAGGAGTGAGGTGAAGAGAACCTGAATCAGGATGGTGGTTATGTAAATGGAGAGAAAGTTTTGAAAACTGAGTATATGAAATGGGAAAGATGAAGGAGTCAAAGATGATTCATCCAAGGTTGTGATGAACCTGGATGAACTGGAATATGATTCTGAAGTAATAGAGGAGTTGGAAGATGGATTGATTTTTTTGGGGGGGAAATATGGACTCTGAATTTGAGAAGCTTATGGGAAATCTAGTTTGAAATGGCCGTTAGGTGATTGATGATTGGTAGATAGAGCTCAAGAGAGAGACTATACCTGAGTAGATAGAGCTATGAATTTTCTATAACAGAGTCATAATTTAACCCTTGGGAGCTAATGAGACTTCCAAATGACAGAATGTAGAAAGGAAAGAGAAGAGGTCCTGGGACAGAATTCTGAAGGACACCCAGAGTTAGCAGGCATGACATCAATGAAGATCCAACAAAGAAGACTGAGACAGAAGGGTCATGTGTAAAAACCAAAGGACAGGTGTGCCATGCAAACCTGCAAGATGAATGTATCCAGTAGCATTTTCAACAGTGTCAAATGTACAGTGGTCATAAAAGATTGGTATTTTTCTTTAATATCCATCAGACTCAAATATGTCTCTTTACAACTTTTACCTTACCCTTCTGGACCCAAAGAGGATAAGTCTAATCCCTCTTCTATGTGACAATTCTTCAAATGTTTGAAGCTATCATCTCTCCTTCTGCCAATTTTCTAAGTCTAACCCTATAACCCTAACTCCTTCAAACAATAATAGGATCATAGATTTAGAGTTGAAGAGGCCTTATAATTATTTTATTCCAATTTCTTCCTCTCATAGATCAGGAACAGAGGCTTGGAAACTAAAGAAATTGCTTGAGGTTGCATAAAGAGTGACAGATATGGCAAGAATCTAGAGTCTTTACTATCTTGAATATTCTTCTTTGGGTGTTTTACAAGTTATTAATGTATGTTCTAAAATATTGTGACTAGAACTGACCATAACATTTAGTATTTATCTTCTGATGATGAGGGGATAATAACTTTCTTATTTCTGGAAGTTATACCTTGTTCAATGTAGCTCAAGAATACACCATATTGTATCCCCAATGTTTAGCACAGTGCCTACCACATATTGTTGTTCAGTCGTTCAGTCATGACCGCATCCACCATGGCATTCCAGGCCCTCCTGTCCTTCTCTGTCTCTTGAAATCTTTCCAAGCTCAAGTTTATTGTTTCATGACACTATCTATCTCATTTTCTGCTCTCTCCTTCTTTTTGATTTCAATCTTTACCAACAACAGAGTTCTTTCCAATGAGTTCTGTCCTCTCGTTATGTGGCCAAAGTATTTAAGCTTTGGTATTTGTCCCTTCAATGAATAGTCTAAATTAATTTCTTTAAGTGATCTCCTTGCTGCCAAAAGTCTTACCACCACAGTTCAATAGTGCCTGTTTTGTTACATCAGCTTTCCTTATAGTTCAACTCTCACAGCAATACATTAATACCAGAAAAGACATAGCTTTGAGTTTAAAGACCTCTGCCAGAAAGATGATATCTCTGCTTTATAGGATGCTATCCAGATTTGCCATAGCTTTTCTTTCGAGGAACAAGCATTTTAAAATTTCATGGCTGCAGTTGCCATTACAATGCGCAAGAATCTTTCAGCCCAAGAACATAAAATCTGGCACTGCTTCCATTCTTCTCCCTCTATTTTCCAGGAAGTGATGGGACCAGTTGCCATGATATTAATTTTTAATGTTAAGCTTAAACCAGCCTTTACATTTTCTTTTTTCACCCTCATCAAGAGGTTTCTTAATTCTTCTTCACTTTCTGTCATCAGAGTGGCAGTGTCTGTATATTTGAGATTGTTGATATTTCTCCTGGCAAACTTAATTCCAGCTTTTGATTCACTAGCCTGGCATTTTCACATGATGTACCCTGCATGTAAATTAAATAAATAAGGTGACAATAAGCAGCCTTGTTGTATTCCTTTCCTAATTAAACCAATCATTTCTGTGTTTTGTTCTAACTGTTGCTTCCTGACTCACATAAAGCTTCCTTAAGAGACAAGTAAGATGATTTGGTACTCCCATCTCTTTGAAGACTTGTCACATTTTGTTGTGATCTATATAGTCAAAGGCTTTAGCATATTCAATGAAATAAAAATAGATGTTTTTCTGGAATTTCCTTGTTTTCTTCATCCAGAGAATGTTGGCAATTTGGTCTCTAGTTCCTCTGCCTCTTTGAAAACCAGCCTGCACTTCTGGCAATTCTCAGCTCACATATTACTGAAGCCTAGCTTGTAGAATCTTAAGCATAACCTTGCAGGCATGTTAAATGAGCACATAGTAAATAAAAATGTTAGAAAAGCAGTATTAAGGCATAATATAAAAAAAATATAACAGAATATCTGTTTGAAACCTAGGCAAGGCTTTCGGCATCACAGTAAAACAAGTCTGACACCAACCACTGATGTACAGTGGTTGATACCAAACTGTTACTGATACCAAAGAGGCCAAAGTTGTTCAATTCTAAAAAGACCTACAAAATCTTAGAGAAATAGTACCAAAAAAGATGTCATATTCATTACAAGGAATTGGAATACTAAAGTAGAAAATCAAAAGACAATTAGAATAACCAGAAATTTTAGCCTTGGAGTACAAAATGAAGTAGGGCAGGAACTAATAGAGTTTTGTCAAGATAATTTACTGTTTGTAGAAAACATTCTGTTTCAAAAACTCAAAAATTGACTCTATACATGGATATCACCAGATGGCTAATATTGAAATCAGATTGATTATACACTTTGCAACCAAAGGTGGAGAAACTCTATATAATCTGTTAAAACAAGACCAGGAACTGACTGTAGCTCAGAACATGAGCTTCTTATTTCTAAGTTTAGACTTGAAGAAAGTAGGGAAAACCACTACATCATATTGGTATGACCTAAACATCCCTTATGAGCATGAAGTGGAGATGATGAATAGATTTAAGGGATTAGATCTGAGATATAGAATGCCTGAAGAACTATGGACAGAGGTTCATAATATTGTACAGGAGGAAGCAACAAAAACATACCAAAGAAAAAGAACCTGGAATATAGTGAGTACTTAATAAATGTTTATTGACTGACTAGAATAAAATATAAACTCCTTTGTTGAGCTTTTGATGTCCTAAATAACTTGGCTCCAACCTACCCTTCTAACTTCATTGGCCATTACTCCATTACTCCATTATCTCCCTTAATCTGGATCTGGACAAACTAGTCACTCTGTTCTTTTCAAATACTATTCTGTTTCCCATCTCTGTGCATTCATGTGTTGACAATTCTTTATTCTTAAATACCCTTCCTTTAAGATGCAGCTCAAGCACTATCTTTTGTATGAAATCTTTCTTGATCACTCCAACTGTTAGGTAGTACCCTCATCCACAAACTACTTTGTATGTATTTGCAATTATTAGCTTTCCTATACACACATCTGTGCACACACACACACACACATATATATACACACATATGTGCGTTTATGTCGCCTTTGTCTTCTGTATTAGAATGTAAGTTTACTGTGAGAATGGATTGCTTTATTCAACCTACTAATATTTCTATTGCCGACCATCATGGCTGGCACATAGTAGGTACTTAATAAATACTTGCTTGATTTTATTTGAATCACTCCAATATGTTAGCCTGTGGAGATATTTTTAAATCTTGGCTCTGCCTCCCAGTAGTTTATTTCTCTTCTAGGCTTTGTGCCATCTGCAAATTTGCTAATCGTGTCATCAATACGCTCATCCAAGTCATTAATAAGAGTGTTAACAGTAGGCCAGGCGCAAATCCCTCGGGCACTCCATTGAATCTCTGAATGGCAATATGGTGACAGAAATACAAACATTGCACAGTGAGCAAAATTCATTTCTCTTCACACTCCCTAGAAGTGGGATCCTCATTCATTCTCTTGTTCTTGCTAGTAGTTTTCCTAGAAAATCCTGTGACAAACTGTTATTAGAGGTCTTCAACTCTGAAGTCACTTTATCACTTTATTTTTACCTTCCACCTTGTTGTCACTTTGAGAGCCACATCAACTTCCTTTCCCTCTTCTAGACTTAAACTATTACCCGACTTTTTCAAATTGTGTTATTTATTTTGTCTTACCATTTCCATTTATTTCTTCCTTAGGTCTTCCTCTTTCTCCTCCTGTTTCTTGAGTACTTTTATTTCCCTTTTGCTTGGGTCCTTCTATTTGTGTTCTGATCCTTAAATAATTCTGTTTCTGCTTTAGTCCTAAACTATAACCCTTTTGCTCCATCATCTGTAGCTCTCCTCTTTTAGCTAGAGTCCTCCCCTCTATTTTTCCTCAAGCCTTTTCAATTTCTTCTTCCCAAATTCAAGCTCTGAATTAATTTTTTCTTACTATTTTTTACAATTCCAAAACTCTGCAATTTCCTTCACAGTTCCTTTGCAGTGAAGAGAGAGCTGGTTGTGAAGTCAGGAAGAGCTGAGTTCAAATCCAACCTCTGACACTTAATAGATGTGTGACCCTGGGCAAATCACTCAACCTGTTTACCTCAGTTTCCTCAACTATACAATGAGGTTAGTAATAGTGTCTACCTTGCATCATTGTTGTAAGGGTCAAATGAGATGATATTTTTGAAAAGTACTTATCACAGTTCCTGGAATGTAATAGGTACTACATAAATGCTTATTGCCTTTCTCCTTTCTTTTTTCTCTTTAACATATTTTGATTTTGTGCTCCTTTTTTCTTTCTTTCTTGAGACTGGGTCTCTCTATGCCAGCAAGTTTGAAGTGTGTCAGCATGGAAACTTTGACCTGCTCCATTACTAACCTGGGCTGGTTCACCTTTCCTTAGCCACTCTCAGGTTCTTACTATACTGGTTGCAGATGTAGTTCAGGCTTGATTAGCTTTAGCTCTCAAGTGGTATAGAATTCTTGAACTGAAGTGATCCAGCAGTCTCAGCAGTAAGTATAGGAATGCACTGTCATGCACCTTCTCCCGATTTCACATAGACTTCTTCTACAGAGAAGTAGAGCAATGCAATGATGAGTCCAAGGAAGTTATACTGGGTCACTTTGGGCAGAATACAGGAAATGGTTGTGGGAAAATATGTGGGAGTCAAGTTGAGGAGGGGTTGAAGTGCCAGAGAGAGAAGTTTGTATTTTATCCTTAATAGGATAGTTTTTTGAGTGGGGTAATTACATGGTAAGCCTGTATCTTAGGAATATTAGTAATATTAATTTGGCATCTGTGCAGAGGATGATTCTTAGAAATGAGAGCTATCCAATTACTCTTTCATTAATTTTAAAATTGCTTTTCTAGAAATTCAAGGTGCTCTTTGAGTACTAAAAGTACTCTCAAATGAGAACTTTAGTGGTGTACACTATTATTTCTTACACCCATTTTCCCCTGGATTACCTAATGAACATTTTCCTATTTCAGTTCTTATGGTCTCTTGGTAGAGAAATAGGAGTTTAATGATAATATCTTTGATAATTTTTCAATATACTATTCAGTACAACAGAAGTGGATGTTCTTTCATTTTCTTCGTGTCTTATGACTTGATTCTCATGTCCAAAAAATATTTTGGGAGAAGTTTGTAATTTTATCACTGCTAACCATTAAATACAAAAAGGAAGCTTCTGCAGCTTAGAATAAGTTAAGGGCATTTTAATTTATATTTATCATAACATGCAGATTTCAAATTAAAAGGTAAGACCTCAAAATTCAACTAGTTGAATGGAATGGGACTTAAAAGAGAATTCCAATAAGTTAAATTGATAGCAAGAAGAAAACTCTAATAAAAACTATTCTCTTAGGCCACTTCAGTTTTTTAAAATTGTGAGTTGGATATCTTTCAGTTCACTGTTAGCCCTGGTCTCCAGTATTTTGTTTTGTGAGAGTTAAAAGGATGTGCCTATGGGCATGTCAGGCTGAGTAACACCAGCTTTTTACTTCAGTGCTCTCTTTTACTTGTATTACAGCCTAATAAGTAAGGTCATATGCTTGTAAAGAAATTTTCAGTGATTTCTCAATAAAAGATGTTTTATCTCTGAAGCCTTCAACTTAACTTTCTTTCCAAAGCTTTTGTCTGTTAACATTGAAACAAAGCTTTAATGAGCTTAATAATTAATTAATCAAGGGAAAATCCTATTTTGTCATATCTCTCAAAAATTCAAATGTAGAAGGATTACTTCCTGTGAACACACAAGGATCTGTGACTTTTTCAGAGTGAGGAACTCCTTGTGTTAGGGGTGGGAAAGATTAGTATAATGAAATTTAATGTTAAAAATGCTATTATTCAATAAAACTCAATAGTCAAGTCAATTTCTTCTGATATCTTTAGTTAGCAAGCACTCTTAAGCCTTTCAAATTTCCCAGTTTCCACGAACAGAATTTGTAGGATTACCTTGGTCAGATGTCACCCAAATGAGCTACCTTTCTGACTATTCTAAACAAAATTCTGACACTTTCTGTTGTCTCATCCCTATCTATATCCTGTTTTTCTCCACATATTTCTGCTGCATGGTTCTTCTTCAGCCTACCCTGCCCAGTTGCCTAAAGTTAGCAGCTTAGTGCATTCTACTTATACTGTAAAATAGAGTGGGTCCTAAATTCTGTCCCCTCCAGAGTTTGTGCTGTGTCACACAACAGAGACTGAGTATAGAAATATGATCGGAAGAAATAATTTGGTACTTCTTTAGGTGATCGCTGTTCACTGCCATTTTTGTTAAAATCATAGTCACATATACCCTGAATTCCTCTTAATATCTCATAGGTCTGGGGCCTGATTTCTCAATATTTCATACTATTTTGTGTGTGAATTAATCTATCTCAAACATTACATTGACCTCTTACTTTTAGTAAACCAAGTCTGAATAAATCTAGAATCTTAGAATTTACAATATAATTCTCATGAGTTAGCATTTATAAGCTTACCTAATTGCCTATGCACTAAATACAGAATTGGTTATTTTCAATGAGCTATAGTATCTTTTGGATGGGAGCATTTTGTAAATATTACCCTGATTTTTTTTTTTATTGTTAAGTAATTTCGGTCATGTGCAACACTTTGTTACCCTATTTGGGAATTTCTTGTCAGGGATACTGGAGTGCTTTGCCATTTTCTCCTCCAGTTTATTTTATAGAGGGAAGAAATGAGGTAAACAAAGGTAAGTGACTTGCTTAGAATCAGTTAGTGTCTGACCCCAGATCTGAATTCAAGAAGTCAGTGTTCCTGACTTTGGTCCTGGCACTCTGTCCATCGCATCATCTAGCCACCTCACCCTGAATGTATAGATCATTTTAATGCTGCCCAACAGAAGCAAGAAAGACAGTATAGTACAGGGAAGAGATCTGCAGACTACAATGGGAGGGCCAAATGTGAGCAAAATAGCCCATTTTGTGTGTTCTCAGTTAACAATAACTTTTTCACATTTTTAAATGCAATAAAACATTATTTAAAAATATCAAAATCAGTTTTAACTGGGGACTGTACAAAAGCAGGCTGCTGGGAGGCCTAGGCAGTAGGTTCTTGCAGGACTCTAGCAGAAGATAGGCACTTGACTGCCCTGCATTTAACTCTTGATTGAATGGCTTCTAAGGCATATAAGTTCTATGACTATGTGTAAATCATGTACCCTCTAATTGTCAATTTGTCTGCTTTGGTAGAATAAATTCCTTTCTGGAAATTTCCTACATTAATGAAAACAAGTTTTGATCTATTAAAATGTGTGTGATTTTTATGTTATCAATCTAATTGAATTTTTGAACTAAAATGTAATTTGTGTTAAAGTGACTAGCTTTTTTGATGGGGAAACAAATTTAATTTGCTTTTAAGTGATATAGCAAATGATACTTTTTGAGATCACAGAAGAGAGCTGATGTTTATGTGTTCAGGTGTTGTGCAAATTAAGACGCTAAATCACTTACCTAGGTAGGAGTTAAATGTGGTATAGGAGTCATTAAAGTAATTTGCAACTGATGATATGTCAAAGCAGTTTCCTATGAAATCCTACAGAGATGGGAAGAAGTATGAATCACTGAGAATTAAAGATTTTTTTTCATCTAATTACTTCAGCTCTCTTAGGAATCACACATACATTTTTAATGTAAAAATGTAGAGAACAAATACCTTGCAGGGAATATTACTTATCCAGGAATTAAAATTCACTTTTGACCTTTCAAATTCTGAACCACATACAAGGTTAAACTGAATTATAATTCTTGATTATTAGTGTTCATTGTATCTCCTCCCCATTTTCCCATCAGATTTTGTAGCTTATAAAATGAGTGGGATTTCTATTATTTCTTGAATTGCTACATTAGGAACACATGCACAAAACTGAAACTTGGAAAGAGAGGCAGAAATGAATGAGGCATACGTTGGAAACATAGGTTTTTTTATGTTGATGTTTAATTAAGTTAAAATCACAGAACTGAAATACAGTTTCAAATATAGTCTTCAGGTATATTAATTTTTGTTATTCAATTTTATTGATCGATGATCCTGCAAGGTTAAAATAAAACACTTTTCAGAGTAGTGGGGCTGAATTCTTTACTCAGGAGCTACTTCAGTGGCAATTCTTTTCCATCTAAATGGTATTCTTTTTTCTCCAACCAAGTTATTTAGCTTCATGCCTACACAGTATAGGTATTACACATGGAATCAACCTGGAAGATTTGAAATAGAAGGGAGTACAAAACAACCGATCAACAGTCATTTTCTGAGATGTTGGGCTTTTTTCATATTGTACCTCAGGAGTGAGGGAAGAAATTGCTAGTGTTAACCACAATGCATTAGTGAAGAATAATCTGAGTTACGTTAAGAATCATGATAATTTAGTGTGAAAGAAACCACAGGACTAAAGAATTTCAGAAAGTGGGTGTTGGTCACAGTGTCAGAAAGGAAGACAAACATTCAGAAAAGACTATTGAGAAGGAAGTTATTGGTGATCAATGGGAATAGACTTTATTTTTGTTGTTGTTTTTAAATTGTAGAGGGATTGGTAGAAACTAGAGAACATGGGTCTAAGGCCAGTAAAGAGTAATTAGTGAACTGAAGAAAGTACCTTGAGTGAAAATAGAAAGATCAAAGGAAGGCAGGTTTAGAATTAGGGAAAAATGAGTATTTGTAGGTGGATCGACAGGAGTCAGTTGCAAGAGGTCATAGCAGATGGAACAATGTTCTCAAGGCAGAGAGATGGGAAGCTAATGTTTGATGCCCTTGATCTTAGTAAACTAAGAATAAGAGATGTTTTGCTGAGAGTTGAAGGAGTAGGGACAAGAGTAGAATCTTGAGAAGAATGGCGAAGAAAATATTTTGAAATAACACTTACGTTGTATTTAAAAAAAAGTATATCAATGAACTTTTTTCTCCCTGCCCATGCATTTGGTGTCCTGTTCTCTTTCATATGTATTGAGAATCAGTCCCTTGACTCATTCAAAATTGTTAACGTCTTTTTTGTATATTTAGTTTTTCCATTTCTAGTGAAATCTAATGCCATTTCTTCTTCTTTTCACAATGCATTGGAGTCTGTGAAGTGAGACCAAAGGTGATGACTCCAGTATTACTGGTAGAGAAAAGAGTTTCTTCTAGAAATCTTCATGGAAGTTTTCCATTTTTCATTTGTTCTTCCTCTAGTTTCATTTTCAAGAATTCAATTTAACAAACATTCATTGACATCTTCAATGTGTAAGTCACTATATTAGGTGCTGGGCAAACAAAGATGAAAAAGTCTACTTCCTGAGCTTACTGGGAGGACAGAATATACATATAGAAGTAATTTAAAGCTATATAACTAGGTAATCTAGTTTTGTTGGCTTTCTCATAGACTTTCCTTCTGGTAATTTTAGGAAGCTTTTTTTTTTTTTAAATTGACCTGTCATTGTATCAGTGTGGGAAAACTCCCTTGGATGGAATTTCCTTCCCAGTGATGTAAATCAGCACATCTTCTATAACTTACAGTTCTAGAGAACTGCCTGGGTGTAATGAACAGTGAACATATAAAAATCGTTACAGATGCTTATTGGAACTGAAGGTACTTACTCTAATAAGACTTATACTCACCAATGCATGCAATCAAACTTTACTAACTCTTCAACAATACAAACATCAATCCATTTATGAACAAACTACAAACTTGATTCCTAAAAGACTCATAAGCATATCTTATATTGCTGGTTACAAAAAAAGATTTCTTCTCTGCCCAGCAGCAGACAATATGTCTCCTTTCAAGGTAGTATTCTTGCAAGTCTCTACAAATCAGCTCTGCTCTTAAAGGAACACAGGATGCCAGAATTTCTGAGTGCAGAGAATGCAGGAGTCTGTCCCATTGACAACCTAGTAGCAAGGTGATATTTGAGGCATATGGTGGGTTTTTAAAGTTCTGGCTAAAAAGCATTGATAAGTTACTTTTAAGTTCATATTGATGAAAGATCACCTAAACTTACGATGAAAGGAAATTATCAAAATTTTCATTTCCTAATGTTATTAGCAAGTGTTTATCAATTATTTACCAAATTAGGGACATGTGCACACACATAAATTCATGCACCCACACAGCATTGTTTAGTTTAGCAGATTTGTGGGAAATATTATTGTCAAACCATATCAGTCAAGTGCTTATCTTATTACAGAAAAAATCCAACTTATATAACAATGACTCAGCCACAAAATGAAGCTCAAAAAATAGAGTTATTCATCCTAAATTAACATACATATTCCCACTAGACTAGGGAACTGAGAGACTAAATGTTAATAATACTGATTAGACACAGACGTGTATTGTATATACATTTCTATTTCAGAATCTGTTAAACATTTACCAGCACATTCTTGGATCTGACTAGGTAAGTTAGTACACGGAAAGCAGGATCTGTCTATTGTGGTAGAATCTGATAGATCTTATGTTCAGGGTCATATCATGACCTTGCATTGAAATAATATTCAGCAAATTCAATTAAAGAAACATTTGTAAAGTGTAAATAATTGTCCTTGTAGAAATGTTTCATGCCATACTTTTTAAGTCCCCGAAAGCCCCCAACTCTTTATAGAAGTCCTAATAAACTCATTTTGATCATTGTTTAACTTGAAACTTCCTAGTTTTAAATTTCTACACATTATATCCTAAGACTTAACTTTGATGACACTCAGAAATCTCCTTTCTCATGCTTAGAAACTCAAGGTCCTTAGAAACATTATCCTTGAGTGAAATGTATCAGTTTATTCGTTTCTCCAAAATCACCTACATAGTTTTCACTTCAGATGACTATGGAAGCATAAATCTTGGTAACTAGAGACAAGTTCAAGATGTATTCTAATGTGTGATATTATATATATATTATAACTGGAGATGTTTATTTGCCTGATCTTTTTTTTTCAGGTGATGAGGAAGTTTCTCCCTCAATCCACAATCTAACAAATACAATTTAAATTCAACAGAATTCAACAAAAACATTAAATACCTAATATGTTCAAGATGGCATGCTAAATTCTCGTATTAAAAAGACAAACATGAAAAAGTCTCTCCTTCGGCTGACATTCTCTTGGTCATTATGTTCTACTTATATTAGAACTTATACTTAATAAAATTTTCCTTTGTAATTTGGAAATGGACTCATGCATCACAACCTGTTTCTTCTTTTCTCCTATTCTTAGAAATGAGAAACAGCTAAACATTTGAAACTTAAGAAACTTAAATGTGGTCTAAAATAAGTTCTAAATAAGCTCACTAAATAAGTGAGTCACACCAGTATGAAAATAAAAAGATGCTGAGAAAATATTGTTCCATGACATTTATTTCATCATTTTCTTCCGGATTGTTTCCATAGGTACATATAACTATATAACATATATACACATATGCATGCACACACGTGGATATATATTTTCTACCCTTTATTGTTTATATTTCCCACTTCTTTGATTAGCAAAAGAACTCATCATTGAAGATGCTTTCTTAATAAAGTCTTTGTGTATCCAGGACTATATATCTAGACCAGAGTTTGCCTCTGATTGGTGCACAGGAAATAAAGGAAACATGAATTGTAAAGGCGACACTTATACAACAAAGCTGTCAGAAGGCATGACTTTTTTTTAGCTGTCATTAGACTTACCAATCCAGGTAAAATTTTGATAGGCTAGAATACATTGTGGTGAATGTGGACATTTGATCATTATTTAAGAGAAGTATTAGAAAGATATTTCCAAAGTGTTGTTATGACTATGAAGAGGATGTCCTTCATAAGTAGAGATGTTTGAGCCTTTGTCCCTGGTTAATTCTAACTCCCCTTTACTGTTCCCTTTCATTAAAGCTGAGATCATGTTGTACAGATCCTGGTCCTGTATTAGTGTTTGAAGTCATTGTTTCATATATCACATGATTAGTGAACTTTATAACTGGAAGAGACTTCAGAGAATCTATTTTAAATTCAACCTTTACAAGATCCCCATCCTCAGTGAGTGGTTGTCCAGTTCTACTTAAAGACTTCTAGTGAGAGAGAACCTACTGTCTCCTAAGTTCACACATTCCACTTCAGTTTTTCTTTGCATAAAGCCTAAATATGAATATTTATAATTCCCACCCATTAGTTTTTTCTCTTGCCAACTTGTAGATGGTAGGAAATGAACTGGTAGAGGGAGAGATTGAAAATAAGTGAAAGAGAAAGAATGACAAAGGGAACAATTTGTTGGAGGAGATGCGGATGGAATGGAATTACTTGAACAAGTAGGCGAGTTGGTTTCAATTTCAGTTATCCTGGATTCCTTACTATCTCTCATCCTCTATGTCCAAGCTGTTGCCAAGACATGTTGATTGATCCTCAAATTGATTTGATTGATCCTCAAATCTAATTCCATTTCCATGGGATAGTCATTCTAATATCTGAAAACATTTATCATGCTCTCCTTGTCTGCTTTCCCCCTATTCCTTAAGTCTTCTCTTCTCCAAGCTAACTCTCCCTTCCTTCTATGGTCCTGAAATGGTATATAATGGGAATTCAAAGACAAAGACAATCAGTTTTTTACCTCAACGGAACTTAGTCTACTGTAGGATAAAACAATAAACAGAAAAAGAAATGAGAAAAATGTAGACTACTATACTCCCTTATCAACTCACTATCCAACTCTCTAAAGTAACTCCTCCAAATATTTTCATCCCTCCTCATACCTTCCATTACTCCTCCTCCCTCCACCATCTTAGCTGAGAATCTTGCCTCATATTTTACAGAAAAAATCTAAAGCCATTTACTGTGAACTTCTCCCCTTTTTCTCATTTCTATCACTTCTGACACTTTCTCCCCCTTTGTCCCATCTTACATGAGGAAATGACTTTACTCCTGATTGAAACCAACTCGCCTACTTGTTCAAGTAATTCCATTCCATCCGCATCTCCTCCAACAAATTGTTCCCTTTGTCATTCTTTCTCTTTCACTTATTTTCAATCTCTCCCTCTACCAGTTCATTTCCTACCATCTACAAACATGCCCATGTTTCTCTTGTCCTGCAAAAAACCACCTTACTGGATGCTTCTATTCTTGGTCCTTCCACCTCAAGTATCGGCCATCTGCAACAGGTGCTTCCACTTTCTGTTCTCTTACTCTCTCCTTACAGCCTGGTTTCTGACCTTATCATTCCACTGAAATTGCTTTCTGCAGTTACTAATGACTTCTTAATTGCCAAACCCAGTGACATTTTCTCAATTTCCTTTCTACTTGACCTTTACAGTCTTTCATGCTGTTGCTCACTCTCTCCTCCTTGATTTTCTCTTCTTTTTAGATTTTGAGGATTCCACATTCTCCTGATTTTCCTCCTGCCTACTTGACTGTTCTTTCTTTGTCTCTTTTGCTAGATTCTGCTCCAGATCACACATTCTAACCATAAGCATAACCATTCTAACCCTCAGGGTTCTGACCTGGGCTATCCTGGTTCATCTTCAATTCTCTCTCTGTACTTTTTCAATTGGTGATCTCATCAGCTACCCTGAATTTAATTACTGTCTCTCTGATTGACCTTTCCTTACACAATCTTTCTGCTGACCAACAATCTCTCATCTTAAATTGCCTTTTAGATATCTTGAACTGGATGTCCTACAGACATCTTAAACTCAAAACAAAAACTGTTATATTTTCCCCCTAAACCCTTTTCACCTTTCTTGCTGTAGAGGGAAACTTGCAATCTGGGAGTTATCCTGGATTCCTTACTATCTCTCATCCTCTATGTCCAAGCTGTTGCCAAGACATGTTGATTTCATATGTACAACATCTCTCTAGTAAACCCCCCTTCTCTCCTCACCACTCTAGTGTAGGATTTCATCACCTTACACCTGTATTATTGCAGTACTTTGCTGGTGGGTCTGTTCCTCAAGTCTTTCTCCACTTCAATCCATCTATTAAAGTGACCTTCCTAAATGTAGGTCTGATCATGTCACCTTTCTACTTAATAAACTCTGGTAGCTTTCTATTCCTCCTGTTGCTTCCAGAAGCAAATACAAAATACTATTTTGCATTCAAAACTCTTCAAAACCTAGCTTCCAGTCTTCTTATGCCTTAGTCTCTAACATGTACTCTTCAATGCAGTAAAACTGGCCTTTTGGCTGTTCCAAGAAAAAAACTTTCTATTTCTCATCTCTGGGTATTCTCTATGATTGTCCCCTGTACCTAGAATGCCCTTCTTCCTCTACTGTAGCTATTGAACTATCCAGACTCCTTTAAGTCCCAACTAAAATTTTCCTTTCTATATGTAGCCTTCTTTAGCCCTTCTTAATTCTAGAGTCTTCCCTCTGTTAATTAAAAAAAAGTTAAATTTAATTTTTAATTTTTGGTATATATTTGTTTGCATGTTGTCTCCCCATTAGACTGTGAACTTGAGGACAGAGACTGTCTTTTGCCTCTTTTTGCATAGAACTTAGCATAGTACTTGGCACATAGTGGACATTTAATAAATGTTTATTGATTGATAGACAGACATACAGAAAAAGTTCTCTTTAGAAGGTAATTCCTGATACTGTCCTACCCCTTGAAGATAACTAAATATTCCAAGGAACATAAGATGATATAGAAGGTGTGCTTTTTAAGGGATAACAAATAGCCTATGCAAAGGATTGGAGGTAGAATACCATAGATTTAGGGAAAGTCCAGAGCTCTCATTTTAAGATGAGGAAACCAAGCATTAGATATATTATGTGACTCTTAGGGTTTTATAATTAATAAGTATCAGAGGTAGGATTTAAATTCTAAGTATATTAATCTATCACTGTGCTGCCTTTTGTTACATTGCAACAAAATATGAACTTCTGGGATCACTTCAGGTGACTAGAATGTAGAATGAATGAAGGGAAGAAAGATAAAAAGTCTGGAAACATAAGTTGAAACCTGATTGCAAAGGGTATTCAATGTCAAACTCAGACATTTATAATTTTAAATTTGAGGAAACCAATGATGTTTCTTGAACAGAGTTGTGGTATGGGTGGAACTATGTGCTTGGCTACTATGTTTAGGATGGAAAGGGGAGAGACTAGAAGCAAGGGGGTCGTTATAATGGGATGAGTAAGAGTTACAAGGATGATGATCTACTGTGTTGGCCATATGAATGGAGAGAAAGCAGAGAGGTGTATATGTATTGACAGGATACCTTCAGAACTGATTATAGTATTCCCAATGTATTCAGACTACACAAAAGTATAGTAGGATAGTCACTTCTATGGGCCTTTCTTAAGATGTAGCATAAGGTCATGTTAACTATTGCTTTGTCTGCCTCATGATAATGCAAATATTGTGAACAAATAATAAGTGAACAAAAGATTCACTCACACCTCCAAATCTTTTATTATATAAACTACTCTTTGATGTTTTAGACACACTTCTGACCTTTTATACTTGAAAAGTTGAAATTTTTTGTCCAAGCTTAGAAATTCCATTTATTCCTATCACATTTAATTTTATTAAATTAGATTTATATTCCAGCCTGTCATGATCTTTTTTTAATGCAGATTACATAAGTAATATATTCCTCCAAGTTCTGTGTTATTTCCAAATTTTATAAGCATACCTAATATTTTTTTCAGTCTGAATTTAAACACCAAAAATTAGAATTTCCCCACACCCAGCAGAACATAGAAGGATGATTCTGTATGAAATCACAAATCTCCATTTCATACCTTCAGAAATTTTCTCTAATAATATAAAAATTCCATTTGGGCAAAACAAGTGTAAAATTTTGAGTGTTTGCCAAGGAATCACATAGACTTTCAGCTTACATCTGGAGTTTAAATTGAACCAATCAGTGATGGTGAAACTTATAAATATCTTGGACTTTTCCAGGCCAAATATATTGATATAAAATTATCAAGGGCAAAGCTTTGGCTTTATATGTTAAAAAACTTAGTGGCATTCTAAGGAGTCTCAACTGGTGAAAAGCCATAAAGCCAAAGTGACTAGTATAAGACCTTATGTGTCTGGATATCTACTCACCTGCATTGTCAATGATTTCCAGGTTTCTGGGAATCATATCAGCATTAAGCCAAAAATCAAAACATTAGCTAAACTGTGGTAATATATGTAATGATGCACTATCGCTCCTCCTCCTTTGTTTGATTTCTATAATTACCATGGGGCCATTTCAGAGTCGTTGTCTGGCCACCACACCAGATTCATAATTATTAAACTCTTGGTGGGGGGCCACCATGTGTCTAGCTGCTGCCCCAGACCATCTGCCCCTAATGTAAGTAACCTGTATGATTATTAAACTTCTCTTATAATGAAACTGACCTGATTCAGTACTGAAAGAGGCTCCTGTCCTCTTTCTTTTGTATTGAACTTACTCTACTGTTCGGCAGTATCAGGGGCATGAATATCCAGGAATTCTGAAGCTTTCACATTCTGATGTCAAAATTACATGGAAACAAGTGGAATTACCGCTTTTTTAAACCCCAGTTATAATGTACAATTTTGCAATGCTAAAGGGGATAACAACAGATTTAATGAGCATTTCCCAACCCCACCCCAAAACAATCCCATGTGATATTAATGAAACACAGTGCCTAGTACCTCAAGGCAGATAGAAGCAGATTAAAAAGGAAAGATTCACAAAGGAAAAAGAGAACTGATAGATGTTCTGAGTATGTGACACATAAATTAAAAGCTTACTGAGACACTTCTAGAACAAACAGATAAGACTCAAAGAGTAACCCTAAAGGCTGACAATAAATGTCACTAGATTTGTCAAATATAACCCAAAATAATTTGTCTTTTTGAATCTATGAAATAACTGAGATACAAGAGTAGAGTCAAAAAACCCTCCATGGGTGACATCCACATAAGCTCACTCAACAATGTGTAAACAAAAAAGCATCAAATAAATGGCTGTCACATGGATTTATTTAGAGAAATGGAGGATTTTGTGATAATTCAAAATTAGCTCATTGCCATCAGTAATTAAGGAGTCAGAAGGAAATAGAAACTGTTACATAGTACTGTAGATTAAACTCCTTATTGATCATTAAAAGCAGTATGATGTGGTGACCAGAATCATATATCAGTAACTCACAATCTTTCCTTAGCAGACAGCAAATCATCATTCTATAAATATAGAGCCTAAAATATCTCTGAGAATTCAACAAACAAACTGTAATGGAACAAGAACATTATCCCAGGCAATATTGTTGCCCAACACACTGAAATAACATTTATCCAAACACATTTAAGAAAATAGTTTTAATACATGGCATCATATGAATACTCATAACCTCTTACTATGAGGAATGAAAGCCTCTCAAAATATTGAAACTTAGGGAATGAAGTAAAAATCTTGTGGTAATAGGATATAGTACATATCCCCATCATCCAGTGAGATATGGTAATTTTCCTAAAGATTCCTTCAGAGAACATATAGGAAATGATTCTATATTCCAATACCTAGTTACAAAAGACCAACATTTTATCCATCTGTGTAATAGACTATTGAACATTGAACTTAAAACTAATGCTAGGAGGATCACAATTTGTCTGAAGATTGAATCTATCCATTGAATGCAAAGACGAAAATAACATCGATACCCACAACTGAACTGGCACTTTAAGAATTGCAAAGGGTTTTACGTGGCATTATCTTATTATGTCCTTAGAGTAGGCTGGGTGTTTGATAGCTAATTATTATGTGAAAGAAGGCACTAGGAATGAATATTTCTATTTCTTCAACTTTTAATACTGAAAGTAAGGTAGCTACATTCCTGTATGATTTTAGGTCTCATATCACACAGAATTGATGGTAACAGAACATCATAACCTACCATTCACTTCCATAAAGTTGGATTATTATGGTGTAGTAGTCAACCACCAAGGGTCTTGCATGGAAGCCAAAGAATAGGAAGGGACTTTAATTAGTTGAACATAAATCCTCAGGGAAAAATGTTTGACTTCTATTATACATAGTGTCACAGTAAGCTGTCATGCAAACCAAAGAATATATATTTTTCATAATCTTGGAAGTGGAGAAGCCCTATCCTTTAGTATTCTCTAACTCATGCAGTTCTTGTTTTGTGACCTTGGACTATGTTAAGAAAGACATAGTTTCCAAAAGTAAGAAGATGCTAATATCACTGTACTCTTTGGTCAGACCACCTCTGGTGTATTATATTCAATTCTAAGATGCCACATTTTGGGAAGGACATGAATAATCTGGAAAGTGTCCACAGGATAGCAAACAGCATGGAGAAGGGGATTGAGTTCATGCCACTTGCACATTATTTGAAATAACTGCTGATCCTATCATAGGGAAAAGCAGATCCCAGAAGAACATGTTAGATTTAAGTTTTTGAATGACTTTCGAGTAGAAAAGGCATTAAATTTGTTTTGCTTGACTCCACAGGGTAAAACTAGGAGGAAAAAGATCAATTTAATGTTGGTTTCAGTATACATTTTCATTTAAAAAACAGTTATTCAAAATAAGATGAAGTCATGGTGGATTCCTCCACTCCAGGTCCCAGAGTCACTGCAGACTGGAGGTCTTTAAATAGTGGCTGAATGACCACTTGTGGATACAATGTAGTGATGATTTCATTTTGGCTATGCTTTAAATTAGAAAACTTCTGAATTCCCTTTCAAATATGAACTATTTTTCTTTGAATCTAAGTCCATTAAAACATCAGCAAAAGGCAATCCATTTTCCTATATGATTGTATGTAAATAGTTTGCTTGGCTGTATATGTCACCTGCTTAGATTTTATTAGGTTAGATGATTTTTTGTTCTGATGGGTGCAGTATAACTTTAAAAGGATTATTCTGATTTAAAATGTTCAAGATAGCTGTTTTCTATTTATGTTTTTAATCAGGTTACCAAATGACTAATGTCTGGCATTAAATTCAGCATAATAATGGACGTTCAGTCTGCCTATTTTGGAGTGGATCTCATTCAAATTCTTTTAGGAGTGACTGGAAGTGTATAAATAATACTATAAATATGTGTCATATTCCATCCCCCCAACCTAAATCAAATATCTTGTTGACTAAAATGAAATTCATTGCAAGAGGAGTACTTTGGATGAATAAGTTCAGAAAAGAAAATAACATTTATATTCCTTAGCTCCCAGGCATGGAATAGTAGCAAACTAATCAAAAAATAATAGGATGTTTTAGTATTCTCATGAGATAACTGGGTAACTTCACGTCATTCATTGTATTCAATGGAAAACTGATTACTAAAAACTGCATTAGATTTTATTTTGGACAAAGTTTTGGACTGGTGATTTCATTTGTGTAGGGAACTACTGGTATAGAAATTGCCTCCAATCCAGCAGCCCCCTATAGACTTAAAGAACTGGCCAGCCTACTCAGTAACTAAATCACTTACTGATGCTCATAGCACTCTATGTGTCAAAGGCAGGATTGGGACTCATTTTCCTTTCTCTGAGATCAGTTCTCTTTCCAGTCTACCACTTTCTCTCATAAGATTTCATAACTCTTGTTAATAATTCTGTTGTGTGTCAGTGGATACTTAGAGGTTTAGAGGAGGGAAGACCTGATTTAGGTAGGTTGTCTGCAATTCATCTTGTACCTAATGACATTGACAATTGTTGGAAATTCAGGAAGGGAAAGAGTACTCTGGCCTTTAACAGAACTGGTGGAAACATTTAGTAGTTCTGGTAGAGAAACACATTTCCCCTTAGAGTTCTGTGCTCCAGTGTTTATAACAGGGAAAGACTAGAATCATATATCTTAGAATTGGAAGGGACCTTAGAGGTCAACTAGTCCAGTCTTCTACCTAATGCAGCAATCTCTTTTTATGATAAAGTGACAAGAAAATAGCCTGGCATGGGAGAGCAGAGGGAACACTGGATTTGGAAACACAAGATTTGGAATTCTATGAATTGTGCCTTTTGTACTTACTAGATATGTGACTTTGGGTCAAATCATTTAAACTTCTTCAGTCTCAAAACTGAACCAAGGCTGTTGTGGAGATCAAAAGAGATAAAGTATCTAAAGTGTATTGTTGACTTTAAAGAAAGAAATATATATTATGTACATGTATTTTATATATATATATATATATATATATATATATATATAAACTTATACATAAAACTAACATCATTCACCTTCCCAGAATTTGGTTATATAGCTTCTATTGAAGTATTTCCACCAAGGAGGAGCTAAGTATTCCATGAGATAATCCATTCCACTGTTGGACAGTTTTAATAGTGACAAAGTTCTGCCTATATTGAGGTTTCCTGCAGCTTGCGATTCTGCTCCAAGTTCAACTTTCTACTGAACTATATTGAAGAAGTCTGTTCTATCTTTCAAGTTGCAACTTTTGAACATTCAACACGGTTCTTGTTTCTCTTAGTTTCTCCCCCTGAGGCTAAATATTCTTAGCAATTTCAACCATTTTTTTCCTGTGATTTGCTTTTCTTGCCTATTTGCCATTTTAGTTGCCCTCCTCTTGATACACTTTCTTTTGTTTATCATTTATTCATATTTGTTCAGGTTTGTAATTTCATCAGTGCAGTACCAACACTCATCCCCCATATGGAAACTCCACCTATCCATGAGGGTCATCAACTATCTATATCTTAAAGTCTTAGAGTTGCCTATGATTGAGTGGTTAAGTGAGTATTCCAGGATCATGCAGATAGCATACGTTAGAGTCAGTGCTTGACTCCTGGGCTTTCTGATCTTAGAGTGGCCCTTTCTCACTAAGATAACTCAGATTTTATGTTGGTAGTAAAGCTGAAAGCATCCATAAAAAGAACAAACATTTAAGACCTGATCGTTATTTTAAAAGGAATTAATCTGAATGGAATAATGAAACTGACTACTTATAATTAACTCCTTATATGGAGCTTGATAGCTTTGCAGTAAAATAGCTCTTGTACTCTAAGCTGCTTATTGAGTATGCCATATGAGCATTCCGAAGGTGAGAGTGAGAGTGAGAGAGAGACAGACAGACAGACAGACAGACTTCAGAAAGCATCTAATATAATACATAATCATTCTTTCTCAGCTTTGGGTAGAGTAGTGATCAAGTAAAGAAAACTGAAATGCATATTCCCAGACATGATCAATGTATTAATTTGTTTTTCTTGGCCATACATATTTCATATGGGGGGCACTTTTATTCTGAATCAAGAAGAAATCTATTAATGATTGGTGGGCAATGGTAGATAGACTAAAAGAGAATCAATTAAGTATGTTTTAAACACACAGAAGGAAAAAAGGAGATGGAGAAAGGAACAAATATAAATTCTCCAGATTAACAGAAAAGGAAATAAAATATTTAACCCCATTTTAGAAAAATAAATTGAATAACTCATAAATGAGTTCCCTAAAAAAATCCCCAGGACCATCAGATGCATTTATAGGTTAATTCTACCAAACACTTAAAGGACAATTAATAGTATATAAACTATTTGAAACAATAGGTAAATGAGTTCTACTAAATTTCTTCTAAGATACAAATATGGGTATGATACCTAAACCAAGGAGAACAGAAAAATAAAATTATAGATCAATATCTGTAATGAATATTAATGCAAAATTTTTAAATACATTACTACCAAGGAGATTATAGTAACATATCAGAAAAATCATACACCAAGACCAGGAGGGATATATACCAGGAATGCAGAGCTGTTTTAATATGAGGAAAATGATAAGCATAATTGAACATTTCAATAAAAAACAACAAAATCATATGATTATATCAATTGATGCAGAGAAAGCCTTTGACGAAACACAACACTCATTCCCATTAAAAAGACAAGGAATAAATGGAACCTTTCTGAAAATGACAAGTACTATTTATGATAGTGAAAATCAAAAGAAAGCATTATCTGTAATGAGGATAAACAAAAAAAAAAACTTCCTAAAAAGATCAGGGTGAAGCAAGAATGTCCATTCATACTACTGTTATTTAGTATTGTACTAGAAAATTAGCTATAGTGATAAAACAAGAAAAAGCAATTGAAGCAATAAAATAGGCAAAGAGGATACAAAAACTATTACTCTTTGCAGATGATATGATGGTATACTGAGAAAATCCTAGATACAATCTAAAAAAAACTAATTGAAACAATTAACAACTTTAGCAAAATTGTAGGATACAAAATAAACCTAAACAAATCATTAGCATTTCTATATCTTACCAATAAACCCAGCAGGAAGAGGTAGAAAGAGAAATTCCATTTAAAATAAATGTAGGCAATATAAAATACTTGAAAGTGTACTATATGAAAACCATTACAAAACACTTTTCTTTTTTGGAGTTACTGGAATAATTTAATGAGTGTTTACTAACATGTAAATTCTAATAACCCAGGGGTAATATCTGACCCGCTGCCTCGGACCTTTGATTTGAATATTCAGTGGCTTGCCATCAATAACCTGTGCAACTTTGTCGAAGACTCCTAAGTAACATATGGTCTTAAAAATGTTTAACAGGTCGAATTGGTTTAAAAAAACAACTCCTACTGGTTTATTTATGGCTTCCTTCAACAGCTTGGCTGTCTCTTCCTAGTCATTCTGCTTCTTTTCTTCACAGGTGTTAAAAGAGACCTTCCTTGTTGGTCAATAATGTGTCTGTCCACTTCTGGATGGTTTAGAAGAATTTGTACTATTTCAACATGTCCTCCTCCGGCAGCAAAATGAAGGGGAGAACTGAGCTGTCCATTTAGAGGTTTGAATTACACTTTCCTTTTTCTGACAGCATGCGAGTAGCCTCAACTTTTCCATACCAGCATGCATAGTGAATAGGTGCCCAGTGGGCATTATTGAGCTGATTTACTGAAAACCTATCATTGAGAAGACAGTTCAGTAATTCTGAATCTCCTTCACAGGCACTTCGATGAAGAGGAAAGTCATCTACCCTCTGATGTTCTTTGTCTTCTGTAAGTAACACTGCTCATGCTTCTCTGCCATTTTTCTTGCTTAGAAATCTGAATCTTCAAATAATCTAGAGCTCCAAGGCCAAAGTATGGATTTATTACCACTTTATCGACCCTGTTTGTGTACTGGAGATCCAAACCCAAATAAAGGGTTATAGATACAGTTATCTGCTTTTTCCAAGGCTAACATTTTACTTTGTATTTCTAATGCACTATAGCCCATATGAAGGGATTTTTCTGTCTGGCTGGGTTCAGTGGCATATGCTGGATTGATGACATTAGTTTTTATACGCTCAAGAGGAAAAGGTCGGAATAAAGCTGAATGAAATGAGATTGGGTATGTCGCTCATCTAACCACTTATCCAGGGCAATTAACATTCTTGCTGTGAGAGTAGCTAAATGAGTGCTAGATTCACTACCGACTCACATGATGTCTTGTAAATGGTAGAAAACTGGACATCCTGGACTATATGAATATTTAGTATTATCTTTGACAACTGGTGGAACAATAAATAAAGATGCCTCTCTGCCCACTTTTTCTCCATCAAGAGGAAATTTCTTCATCAATACCACTCATTTTACTTTGATACCCTGATTGGCAGGAGAAATTGGTTTGGTAGTTTCTACCACATAATCCAAAATGCTTTGTGTTATTTCACCACTTCCCTGAAATTGAGTTTCTAATAAAACCTTCTTTCTTTTTTTCTTTTGTCCTTCAATGGGAACTTGAAGCAAAAAAATTTCATATGATTTAGTTTGATATTCCTGAGATTTGAGACTGGCAGTATTCTTTGGATGAATGATAGTAACATATACATCTTCTATATTTTCTGGATTTCCCATAGCTCTGTGATAATTGGACTAGTCAGTGACCTCAGAGAAGGCTGGAGTAGAGGCCCCTTCCAGATGTAGCTTGGTGACCTTAATGTGTTCCACTTCTGCTGAAGAATGGAGCTCAGCGGGATGGGTTCACAAAACACTTTTCACATAAATAAAGAAGGAGCTAAACAACTGGAGAAATACTAATTCTTCACAGGTAGGTCAAACCAATAAATTCAAATGACAGTTCTATCTAAATTAATTTACTAATAACCCCCATATGAATCAAAATACTAAAGAATATTTTGTAAAGTAGAAAAATGATAATAAAATACATTCTGAGGAACAAAACATCAAGAGTATAAAGGGGATATCAATGAAAAAAAAGGAAAGTAAGGGCAGCCTAGCAATACCAGATTTCAAACTATATTACAAAAGAGTAATTATTAAAACATTCTTCTACTTATTAAGATATAGAGTGGTGAACTGGAAGAACAGGTTAGGTATACAATACACAGTTAATCCAACATTTGATAAACTCAAAGATCCAAGCTTTGGGGGCAAGAACTCACCACAAAACAAAAATTGCTAGGAAAACTAGAAAGCAGTTTGGCAGAAACTAGGCAGAAACTAGCATCTTATATCACATATTAAGAAAAAATCAAAATGGGTCCCTGATTTAGACATAAAGAGTGATATCATAAGTAAATTAGGGGAGGAAGAATTTATGGCCAAATGAGAGCTCTCTCATCTCAAGAATAGGATATCTATCTCAAGAGATAGAGAGAATTACAGGGAGTAAAATGAATGCTTTTTTTCTTTTTTTTTCATTTATTTATCTATTTATTTATAAATTTTTTTCTTAAACTTTTTACACTCATTTTCACAAAATTTTGGGTTCCAAATTTTCTCCCCATTTGTCCCCTCCCCCACCCCAATACACCAAGCATTCTAATTTCCCCTATCATCAATCTGCCCTCTCTTCTATCATCCCTCCCTTCCCTTGACCCCATCTTCTCTTTTGTCCTGTAGGGCCAGATGACTTTCTATTCCCCATTACTTGTATTTCTTATTTCCTAGTAGCAAGAACAATACTCAACAGTTGTTCCTAAAACTTTGAGTTCCAACTTCTCCCCATCCTTCCCTCCCCACAATTCAATATGGGCCATATCTGTGGAATTTTGCAAATGACTTCAATAATAGTTGTGTTGTGTAAGACTAACTGTATTTCCCTCCATCCTATCCTGCCCCCCATTGTTTCTATTCTGTCTTTTGATCCTGTCCCTCCCCAAGAGTGTTGACTTCAAATTGCTCCCTCCTACCATTGCCCTCCCTCCCATCATCCCCCCCACCCTGCTTATCTCCTTCTCCTCCACTTTCCTGTAATGTAAGATAGGTTTTCATATCAAAATAAGTGTGCATTTTATTCCTTCCTTTAGTCGAATGTGATGAGGGTAAACTTCATGTTTTTCTTTCAGCTCTCCTCTTTTTCCCTCCACTAAAAAGTCTCCTGCTTGCCTCTTCTATGAGAGATAATTTGCCCCATTCCATTTCACCCTCTCTCCTCCCAATATATTGCTCTCTCACAGTTTACCTTAATTTTTTTTAAGATATGATCCCATCCTATTCAATTCACTCTGTGCTCTCTGTGCGTGCGTGCATGTGTGTGTATGTGTGTGTGTGTGTAATCCCACCAAATACCCAGGTACTGAAAAGTTTTAAGAGTTACAAATATTGTCTTTCCATGTAGGAATGTAAACAGTTCACCTTTGGTAAGTCCTTTATGACTTCTCTTTGCTGTTTACTTTTTCATACTTCTTCTCGTTCTTGTGTTTGAAAGTCAAATTTTCTTTTCAGCTCTGGTCTTTTCATCAAGAATGCTTGAAAGTTCTCTATCTCATTGAAAGACCATATTTTCCCCTGAAGTATTATACTCAGTTTTCCTGGGTAGGTGATTCTTGGTTTGAGTCCTAGTTCCTTTGACTTCTGGAATATCCTATTCCATGCCCTTCAATCCCTTAATGTAGAAGCTGCTAGATCTTGTGTTATTCTGATTGTATTTCCACAATACTGGAATTGTTTCTTTCTAGCTGCTTGCAATATTTTCTCCTTGACCTGGGAATTCTGGAATTTGGCCACAATCTTCCTAGGAGTTTCTCTTTTTGGATCTCTTTCAGGCGGTGATCAATGGATTCCTTCAATACTTATTTTGCCCTCTGATTCTAGAATCTCAGGGCAGTTTTCCTTGATAATTTCATGAAAGATGATGTCTAGGCTCCTTTTTTGATCATGGCTTTCAGGTAGTCCCATAATTTTTAAATTGTCTCTTCTGGATCTATTTTCCAGGTCAGTTGTTTTTCTAATGAGATATTTCACATTCTCTTCCATTTTTTCATTCTTTTGATTTTGTTTGGTGATTTCTTGGTTTCTCATAATTCATTAGCCTCCATCTGTTCCATTCTAATTTTGAAAGAACTATTTTCTTCAGTGAGCTTTTGAACCTCTTTTTCCATCTGGATAATTCTGCTTTTGAAAGCATTCTTGTCCTCATTGGCTTTTTGAACCTCTTTTGCCAATTGAGTGAGCCTATTTGTCAAGGTGTTATTTTCTTCAGCATTTTTTTGGGTCTCCTTTAGCAGGCTGTTGACTTGCTTTTCATGCTTTTCTTTCATCTCTCTCATTTCTCTTCCCAGTTTTCCTTCCACCTGTCTAACTTGATTTTCAAAATCCTTTTTGAGCTCTTCCATGGCCTGAGCCCATTGGCTATCTATTTCAGATGTTTGGGGTACAGAGGCCTTGACTTCTATGTCTTTCCCTGATGGTAAGCATTGTTCTTCCTCTTCAGAAAGGAAAGGAGGAAATATCTGTTCACCAAGAAAGTAACCTTCTATGGTCTTATTTTTTCCCCCTTTTCTGGGCATTTTCCCAGCCAGTTACTTGACTTCTGATATTCCTCTCCACCCCTGCCTAGATCCACCCAGCTAGTGCTTGGGGTCTGAGATTCAAATGCTGCTTCCCAGCCTTGGGGCTTTCAGTGGGTGGGTGGGTCTGCTATTCAGTGTGAGAGATTAAGTTCAGGTTCTCAGGTGGGGGCAGGGCTGCCTCCCAGGCTCAGTTCCCTCAGGGGGTTTATGGGGAGATCTTCAATAATGGACCCAAGCCCTTGCTCTGGGAGCCCCTGGCCGCTGCTTCCCCCTGCTGCTGCCTCCCGAGGGGGCCTGAGTTATGGAGACACCCCGCTCCCCTCTCAGCCAGCCCAGAAGTCTTTCTCACTGATCTGTAGCTCCTGTGGGTTGAGGGAACTTTGCTGCCGCTGGAGATTTCTGTCCCTGAAACCTGCTCGGATCTGCTCCTCTCAGGGCCGCAGCCAAGGCAGGACTGGGCTCCACTCCAGTCCGGTGCGCGACGGACCTTTGGTGATGGTTTTTCAGGGCTCTCTGGAACAGAAGTATCCTCCACCCCATTGCTGTGTGGCTTCCACTGCTCCAGAACCCGTTGGGATTTCTTTTTATAAGTAATTTATGGGCTGTTTGTTCCGAGCTAGCATATGTGAACCTTTCTACTCCTCCATCTTGGCTCCTCCCAAAAATGAATACTTTTTGATTATATGGTATTAAAAGGTTTTTGCCCAAATAAAAAAAGATGTAGCCAAAATTAGAAGAAAAGGAGGAAACTTGAAAAAAATACAAAAAGTTTCTTTGAGCTTCATTTCTCAAATATGTAGAGAATTGAACCAAATTTACAAAAATAATAGCAATTCTTCAGTTCATAAATGGTTGAAGTATGTGAACAGGAAGTTTTCAGCAGTGAAAGCTATTGACAATCATATAAAAATGCTCTAAATCACTACTGATTAGAGAAATGCAAATTAAATGATCTCTGAGATACCAGCATTGGCAGATCTGTAAAGTGGTCCATTCATTCTAGAGAACCATTTGGAATTGTGCTTAAAGGGCTATTAAACTGTGCTTACCCTTTGACTCAACAATACTGTTACTAGATCTGCACCCCAAAAAGATTTAAGAAAAAGGAAAATGGTCTATATATACAAAAATATTCATAGGAGTTCTTTTTATGGTTGCAGAGAATTGGAAATTGAAAGGATGTCCATCATTTGGGGAATGGCTGGGCCAGTTGTGTTATATGATTGTGATGGAGTACTATCATATTATAAGAAATGATGAAGGAGATGGTTTCAGAAAAACCTCAAAAGAATTATATAAACTGATGCAAAGTGAAATGAACACAACCAAGAGAAGATTGCATACTGCACATACTATATGTTGCACACTGTATAATGCTGTAATAATGATCAAGTGCAAAAGACTTAGGTACTCTGTTTAAGACAATCATCCAATAGCAAAGGATTCATGATGAAAAATGCTATCTACCTTCACCCCCTCTCCCGTGAGAGAGAACAGATGAACTTGGAGTACAGACTGAAGCACCCTTTTCCATTTTATTTTTCTCATTTTTTTTTGAATTATGGTTAAAATGGAAATGTGTTTAGCTGGTATCATACTGCTTGTTTTCTCAATGGGTGGGAGGTACAGGAGGAAGGGAGAATCTGTAGCTCAAAATAAAAAAAAAATAATGTCTTAAATAACAAAGCAAAAACATTTTTTATTACTTTAAGGATTTATAAAGTGCTTTATATGTATGATCTCATATCCTCACAATAGTTATTGTTTGGCCTTTGCTCTAAGTTGGCAAATAGCGCACCATTTCACAAATAAGGAAAATGATACTGAAAGAGAATAAATCTTATCCAGAGTAAGTCTGTTTGTAGGTCTCTGAGGCATAGTTTTAAATTTCCCTACTTATATCCTACCTCCATCTTTCCAGGTTTCCTTTCATTTTTTTTTCCTTTGGAGTAATGGTGGTGGTGGAGAACAACTAGTTTTCCCTGGGCTTTTGATTTTGGTTCTGGTGAAAAAAGCCTAGCTCTGTGATCACGTTGGTCTCAGACAAGCTCCCCTGATAGGCTATGCTCTCATGAAATTGATAAGCTGGTCTTGTCTCTTGCTGTGGTTCCTATTGCTCCCGACACAATGACTTACAAGGTCTATTCTGTCCCAGCTGCTGCTCTGACAATTTAGAATGGAAAACTTCCTGGTTTCAGATCCTGGGTAGAAGAATTCTTGCTGGCTAGTCATGCATCCCTGGTGCATCCCATCTCATAACTATCTTTGCCTTCTGGCCTTGATTTCTTGAGGTGAAGAGAGCTTTCAGCCACTCTAGTTTCCCCCAATTATATCACCCTTATGTTTCAGACTTTGCCAGAGATTGGGCTGCTTTCAGGTTCACTGGCATGTCCCAGTCAGAGCTCCTATAGCCTTCAGGGCATATTTACTAAAGCTTGGCTGGGTTTTTTTTGTTGTTTTCTTTTTGTTTGTTTTTGTGAGAATACTGGATTCCTTTACGATCATTCACATTAGTATCTTAAATGTCAGACTTAGATCTGTTTTTTGCTTATGAAAAATCAATCTATTAGAAATAAGAACATATGGAATACAACTCTTTCTATGTCTTACAAAATACTTTAAAAATACTTAGGGAAAGGAGGAATTGGAAGCCTTTGTGGTATCTTTCATTAATTTAAGAGATACAACAAATATGTAACTACTGGACAAGTTGTTTGCTGCCTGAACACTCTTCTTGAATGTACAGTAAGATAAAGAAGATTACTTCTTTTATGGGTATAAATAAACTGCCTTTTTAATTCTTACTGATCAAGGAGATGTAAGTAGAAATTGAAGTAGAGTTGGAATAATTTAGGAAGCCATGGGCTAATTTACAAATCTGTGACTTTGGGCTTTGATTAGTTGAATTCTTTGATCCACTGGGTTTTTTTTTAAAGGATTAGGTAATCGGAAACAATGGGGGTCTATTTTAAATTTAGATCATATAGTCATGCTGGAATATTTTCTAGAAATACAAACCTTTCTTTCCTCAGTGCCTTCTATTAAAATAAAAAAGATCTCAAGAAATGTGTTCTTTTTGAAAGAGTTAAACCACGTTTCAAATTTCCCTACTTATATCCTACCTCCATCTTTTCAGGTTTCCTTTCATTTTTTTCCCTTTGGGGTAATGGTGGTGGTGGAGAACAAGTAGTTTTCCCTGGGCTTTTGATTTTGGTTCTGGTGAAAAAAGGTTGTTAGTCTTTTGTGCATCATGCAGTACTTTCTCTGTGACAAGTATTGTAGCTATGGATGAATGAAGAACCAAATCATTATTTCAGCATGAATCTATTTCAAAATTAGTATACTGGAAGTTATTCTTCCTAATGCAAAATATCTACCTAGTTTATTTCGAATTTGAATTTCCAGAATTTAATGCCATCTTTTCTACATGCACTGCAGTTGGGATTTATAGCATTTTGGTTCAGTGAGTACGTGAATTGTATATAAAATAAGACTTTGTTAATGAAACAACTATGTCTTCTTTTTGATGTTCAGAATATTTCACTGGCATGGTTTCCTATGCAATTTGATCTCATGGTACACATTTAAAACTCTTTTTATAGCCACAACTGCTAGAAAGCTAGGTCTGAGATGTGAGATCACGATGATTGCTAAAGAAAGGATCCTGTGATTCAGAGAAGACACCGGACACCTAGGTGACCTTGTTGATAGAGTGCTGGACCTTAAGTCAGGAAGCCTTGAGTTCAGAGTGGGGCTCAGACATTTACTAACTGTGATCCTGGACAAATTGCTTAACCACTGTCTGTCTCAATTTCCTCATCTTTAAAATGAGAATAGCAATAGCACCTGCTTCTCAGAGTTGTTATGATGATACAATGAGAATATTTGTAATGCACATTTCAAATCTTAAAGAGCTCTATAAATGCTGAATATTATTATATCCATTTATTTATCATGCGGTAGTTTTGAACACCTACTATGTAAGTCATTGAATACAGAGAGTTTAAAAAGCATTTAGTTGCACATTAATATGTAGTCTCTCTTCTCTTTTTCTCCCCATGACCATCTCAGTATTTATGTGTTTAATTTTGTCTCTTTCCCTCTTCTTCCTATTGTAATTCCTCCCTCTCCCAGCATTTGTATAGCTCTTACTATATGCTAAGAGTTTTTATAAACATTGCTTCATTTGATCTTATGGGGAAAAGAATCCTCAGACACTTTAATATTTTGAAAGTCTCCCCTACAAGATACTTCTAGTAAAACCATTTTTGAGAACAAAAGTAGAGATTACTAAAAAATCATTTGACTTATTAACTGGATGGGTTAGGACTGTTTTGTATATCTAATATATTTAGGGCACTAGTTAAATGGCATAGAATCACATAATTGGAAAGGGTCTCAGATGGTATTTGCTTCAACCCATATCTGACGCCCCCCCCCAAAAAAAAACCTCTCTTCAAAACATCCACCATGTGTCTTCAAGTTTTACTCACAGAAGTCACATAACGATAAACCACTACCTCCTGAGGCAGCATTTCCCCCCTTGGCACCCTCCCTCACTCGATTATATACCTCTAATTGTTAGGAGGTTGTTTACATTGCATCAAATTCTCAACAACATCTACCCAGTGCTCCTTATTCTTCTTATGGGATCTAGATCAAATCATGACAGGACCTTTTCCTCCATGAGAGCCCTTCAATCATTTGAAAACAGATATCCTACCCCTCTTCAAAAATCATACCACATATGGTCTCTTTACCTGACCAAATTTCCTTCTTTTTTTTTTTTTCCAGATGAGAATTGATTTTATTTTATTTTTTTAGGTTTAGGAGAGTGCTTTTATTTTTTTTTTTAAATTTTTTTTAATGTTTTACAATCATTTCCTTAAAGTTAAGATTTTATCCCCCCCACCCTTCCCCCAGTACCCCCCTCCCTCCCCATGACAGCATACAATTCTGTATAGGTTCTACATATACTTTCCTATTGAGCACATTTTCACTATAGTCATAATCGAAATAAAATAAATGGAAGAAACCATATAACAAATCAAAACATAATACACTGAAACCCACACACACACAAACATGATCTGCTACATTCTGCGAATGACTCCCATATTTCTTTCTCTGAGTGTGGAAGGCATTTTGCCTTAGAAGACCGACACTGGGATTTTTTTTTTCTCAGCAAGTTCTTGTGTTATTACAAAGTTCCAAGTCTACCAGAAAAAACTCTCGCACACTGTGGTCGTTGCTGTGCACAAAATTCTCCTGGTTCTGCTCCTTTCACTCAGCATCAGGTCATATAAGTCCTTCCAGGCCTCCCTGAAGTCTTCTTGTTCATCGTTTCTTATGGCACAATAGTACTCCATTACATTCATATACCATAATTTATTCAGCCATTCCCCAATTGATGGGCATCCCCTTGACTTCCAGTTTTCGGCTACCGCAAAGAGCGCTGCTATAAATATTTTTGTACACATAGGACCTTTCCCGTTTTTATAATCTCTTGGGGATACAGTCCTAGTAGTGCTATTTCTGGGTCAAAGGGTATGCACATTTTTGTAGCCCTTTGGGTATAGTTCCAAACCGTTCTCCAGAAGGGTTGGATGATCTCACAGCTCCACCAACAACGAATTAGTGTTCCAACTCTCCCACATCCTCTCCAGCATTTATCATTTTCTTGTTCTGTCATGTTTGCCAATCTTATAGGTGTGATGTGGTACCTCAGAGTTGTTTTGATTTGCATCTCTCTAATCAATAGTGATTTAGAGTACTTTTTCATATGATTATAGATATCTTTGATTTCTTCCCCTGAAAATTGCCTGTTTATATATCCTTTGACCATTTATCAATTGGGGACCAAATTTCCTTCTTGATGCCAAGGCCTTTCTCTATCCTCATTATTCCCTTCTGAGTGATGTCTAATCCATCAGTGTCCTTTCTCAAGTGTTCTTAGAAGTGAACATAATACTCTAGTGTTGTTTTAGTATGAAATGCTACTGTGGGATTATTGCCTCCCTATTCTTTGTTGCAATGCCTCCTGTAATATAGCCTAAGTTCATATAAAGTGGTTTTTTTTCCCTAGCTTATTACACTCATGGTTCATATCTAGTTTTGTCCACTAATGTCCTCAGATGTTGTTGAAAATTATTGTATAGCTCTTTATACTTGTAGAGTTGTAGGTATAAATAAGATTTTATAGTTACTTCTTTAAATTAGTATTCAGGATGCATGAGCTGTCCCTTTCACAAAGGTTCCCTACACGTTTCCCACTGCCACTTTGCTATATGTTTAAGCCCACTTTCTCCAGGGACTCTATGCATGTAAAAGAGAGCACATATCTGGTTTAGAGAGATTGTTTCTATAATAACTCTTCTAGTTATAAGCACTTTTTACATACCCTTTTTAAAAGCTAATGAAGTCTGGCTATTATCAATGAGAAGCACACTGGTGGGGGCTTATTAGCAACAGTACTAGAAACATCAGTGACTCTCAGGGTTATCCTTGGAACCAGTAGTCAACCATTCACCATTTCCAATGGTAGTTGAGTAAATAGCTTGAGGTGCAATTTGCTATATCTTATAACAAATAATAAATTCAATTACTTTAGCTTTCCTTGAAACTATAAATTTAATTAGAATAGTTCATGATATATTAAGGAATCTATTGGAAAAGGAGATTTGTTTCAGTTTGTAAACCATAGAGTTTTGATTTTTTTGTATATTAAAATAGCATTCCAAATAAAAGTTTAATAACTTTTCCTAAGCATGAAGTGAATGATATAACATAGAGTTCTGTATCCAGAACAGTATAGCACACCATAGTCACATTCAGAAATCTGAAAATATCACCTTCCATAGATAACTGAAATCTGAAACTGCATTATGAAATTCACTCTTTCTAGTTGATTGCACCTGTTTCTCCAACTGCAAACTAATTTCAAGAGGTTAACTATGCCCGTAATCTTTTTATATCATATGCAATTATAATCACAGGCAGATCTAAGATCATACCGAGTTGAGTAAAATGAAAAGCCCAAGTAAGGTCACAACATTAGAAGAATGTTTTGATCCTTCATCAAATTAAATGCAAAGGATTCATTTTAGCTAAAATTGCTTCTGTAGGTCTTTGGTTACTAGGTGATGAAGGTCGCTAAGCTGATAAACAGGACAACAGAGTTTATAGAAATGCATGCAATTTACAGATATAATACAAAACAACCATAGTTTGAAAACACATGGAGATTAACCGGTTGTGTGTGTGTGTGTGTGCATATGTGTGTGTGTGTGTGTGTGTGTTTGCGAGGGGGAGAAGCAGAGACAAATGGAATCCTTGAAAACAGTAGTGCACAGCTTTCCCAGATGAAGAGTTTGAATGATGTACAGCAATTAGTTTGTCTTCATTTCTCCTTTGGATGGAATAAAGAAGGCAAGTTAAAAATGTAGTTGAAAGGCTGTAATTGACATGGAGAACTGAAAGAAAATTCCAAGGTACTGAGAGGAGAGAATTTCTGTACCAGGAGCTCTATGTAACTGAGATAGGTCACTATAAAAGGACTATAAAGCATTAACTGTCTCTAACTCTGATTTAGGAAATACCATATACTGTCTCAGCTTGTTAATTTTATTTATGTATTTTTCTCATCTCCCTAACTATGTGACTCTGGACCATTTCTTCCAGAAAGTTCACCACAGTTGATCCATCCATCCAACATCCTGGAATCCTTCCTCACTTTCTCAAAATATTATGAGAGTTTTTGTGGAGTTCTCTTATCCTTTGCTATTGCCAAGTGACCAGTCCATTTTTTTTTCTGTCATGATTCTTTGATGCCTTCCTGTACCATTCTTTAGAGTTCCTCACTGGTTATATTTGTCAGTTTGCTCACACCACCTGTGGATTGCCTTCTATATGGCATATATGTTTAATTTTTTAGAGGTGATGGTATTCTAACTCTCATTTCCATACAGAAACACCAATAAAGTATCTATAGGCCTTCGCTGTTATAGGAAACTTGGCGTAGTTGAAGTGCTTTGAGATTTTGCAAATGCAATTAAACCTTCTATCTTGTGCCTTTTCAAGGATGGGCTCTACTCATTGTCCACCTGTACATTCTGTCCCAGATATACAGACTGTTGGACAAACTCTACAGGTCTCCATTCAGATGCATGCTGAATTCTGGGCAGCAGATAGTCTTCATTTATTTGATCTTTTTTTATGAAAATGGATGGGTCAAACCCCTTTGAGTTATTAGAGATCTCTAGGAGGTTCTGCAATGTACTAGGTATCATGCCATCATCATATTAGTACTCACAAAGAGAAACATCTGAAGGACTTCATCTTCCACAGGGAATCCCTTCTTACTCTGAACTATATCCTGGATCTCCTCCATCAAAGTAGTCAATATTTTTGTTGAGAGTGCTGAAAAACATTTTTATGTCTTGTGTATTGTATTTTAGCCTAGGGTCATGGAACAAAGTTTTTATGCTGTTACATTTTTGAAAGAATCTTGAATAATCTTAATATATGGATGGTACATTGATATTAACAAACCTTTAAGGTTTGTTCTTTCAAGTCTAATATTTTTTTTGTAATCAATATACAACACAAAGGGATCTTCTATTCTCTGTATCTTTCAGTCAGCTGAAGAAATAGATAGATAGTGCAGTGGATAGAGCACTGGATCTGAAGTCAGGAAGAATTGAATTGAAATACAAACTCAGGCACTTACTAGCTGTATGACCCTGAGCAAGTCACTTTACCAATGTTAGCCTTGATTTCCTCATCTGTAAAATGAGGATAATAATGCTTACTTCCCAGGGTTGTTGTGGAATTAAATAAGATAATAATTAATTCTAAAGCATTTCTCACAGTACCTGGAACATAGGAAAGGCTATATAAATGTTAGTTATTAATTTTGATATTGTCATGATTGTGGTATCTTGTTAATTGTAATTTGTGAAACTCTGCTTGCTCTCTATTGATGCTTTCATTATAGTTACCCTTAAATTACGAAGACACAACCCTCATAAATATTTTCAGAGATGGGCATTAGGATAACGGGTTCAAGCCCCACCTCCAGCAGATACTAAATGAGTCACTAGAGGCAAGCCACTTAATCTTATTGTCCCATTTGACTGCCTAAGACAATACATTGCTATGTCAATAAAATCACAGGTCTAGACTTAAAAATGCATGTTATGTTGCTCTGTCCAAATTATACTCTATATTATGTTTTACAAATATATCCAATATAATGAACATCATGTGACTTTGTTCATATTATACTCTCCATACTTTTTACAAATATATACAATATAACATCCTACTCTGATACCTTATTGTGATGTGGAGGTGTCTCAAAAGCTGTCTCAGTAAAGGGGAAGTTTTAGCAGCTTTCTACCATGCTGGAAAGATTTTGAGTGTCACCCTGGACAAAAATTTTGTTTTCTGAGGATTAGTCTAACAAATCACTCAGAAACACCTGGCCAGTAGCTCTGTCCACCTGGTGATGAAACAGTTTTCACCCTGGAGACCCATGAAAAGTAGGGAAAAAAATAAAAAAAATATCTTTCTGCCTCTGATGCTTCCTTTTGCTTCTGCTGTGACAATAGTGAGAAAAGGGACAATGGACAGCATCAATCACAGTTTTAAAATTGTAAAATACTTTAATTTCACAGCTATATTTTAAATGCGAGATCCTTGTCTAATGACCAACAAGTAGACATGTTGCTAGAAGTGCTGAATCATCTGTTTCAACAAACTTTGTTATTAAAAAAAAAACAGAAGAAGGAAATTGCAGCTTAATATAAGGATGACATATTCTACTCCTGGTAGAGACAAAGAAAAACAAATTGGCCAGGTGGATTTTATCATGTACCTTAAGTACATGAAACATTAAACAAACATTGCCCCTCTTTCTCTGGTGCTAAGCTCATAGCAGCCTATGCAACCTTTAATCACTTGGAAACCACTTGCACCGGTATTCTGGTTGATTTCTGGTACCCCTAAAAACCCCTTGTGGAGTTACAATCAGTCAATTTCTTTTGTAATTCTGCCCCCTTATAGTGGGAGATGAGAAGAAATCTTCCCAGAGGTGGAGATAAGGTTGCGGAATGTATAAAATTTGCATCTGATATTATCTTTCATATTTCGTAGCTCTTGGTAATTATAGATAATGAATTTTAATAAAAAAAAAAACAACAAAGGACAGGTAGCTTAAATTGAACTAATTCAGAGGAGTAGGTCCCTATTCTGCCAGGAAAAATAGTCAGTCCCTTTATGTGGTAGATTAATTTCTGAAAAGTTGTAGGTAAATTTATTTTTATAAGTCATATATTTTAAATTCATCAGGAGATCTTTCTATGATGGATCATTTTGTTAAACAGAATTATCTGGAAAGTTAAAAAAATATGTTTAGCTTTTTGGATTGGGTTTTCTTTAAGAACCCCCCCCAGCCAAATAAATGACTTTAACAACTTTGTTTTTATTCACATTAAAATCAACTTTACATTTTTAAAACTGGAATGACGTTTTAACCTTTATATCAACATTTCTCTGTAAAAGGCAGCTCTTTATTGCTTCTATAAATGACCAAACATTTGTTAGGTGATCTCCTTATCTCTTCTCTTATCTTTTCAGCTCATCTACTATGCTGCTGCCAATCTGATATTCCTAAAATATAGATCTGACAGTGTCACTCCACTATTGAAAAATCTCTAGTGAATCCCTAATGACTCTGGGATAAAAAGCAAATCTTCAGTCTAGTGTTTCAAACCCATTGTAATGTGACTTCTGCTTACTTTTTCAGTCTCTGTTTAAACTGGCCTGCTAGCTATTTCTAGTCTCTAACAACCTATCTCTTGTCTTCATACCTTTGCATAAGTAGCCTCTATCTAAAGTGTGCTATCTCCTCACTTTTAATTCTCAAGCATTTTCCTTTTACTCCCCACATTAGGCCCTTTCTGCCCTTAGGCATAGTAATTGCTCCCTCTTATTATTGCTTTGAATAACTTTGCATATGGTTTATATTTATTTATCTATGTATATGTTATATCCTCCTCCTTTTCTAACTGAGAACATCAAGTCTGAGAGCAGGGAGTGTTTTCTTTTCATTGTATTCCCATTTTCTTGCTCATAATAAGAGTTTAATAAATGTTCATTAAATTAAATAAGTTCTCACTCTGTACAAGGCTCTCTACATGGGAACTGTGATTACAAAAATGAAAAAAATACCTTATTCCTTGTCTTTAGGGAGCTTTTGATCTCATAATGAGGATATATCAGGGATGTAAATGAGTATATAGCAAGTTAGAATTGGATAAGGGCAAAAAGATGAGATTAAGACAATGTATTATGAGGAAATTTGATGAAAGAAAGATCATTTTCAATTGGGGGAACAGAGGAAGTCTTCAAGGAAGAGATAGCCTGGGGAAGAGGATTCCAAGATATAAAGACATGAATGGGGCTTCCTTTCAGGTATGAGGATAGGATACCTTGCATGAAAGTGTGAAAGTGCTGGACAGAATTAGAAAAGAGTTAATAATCCAAATTGGCTGGAATACAATATAAGCAATAACAGGAAACAAAAGTGGGAAGGACAGTTTGAGGCAGTCTGTGAATCCTTAACCATGCTAGTGAACCTGTCTTATCTACCAATTTAATTAAAACTTTATAGGGCCATTTGCAAAAGGTTGAATTTCCTATCACAATAACACAATCAGAAAATTTTAAAGAAGGAATATAGTGTAGAAGACATTTGATCTTACTCATTTATAGAATCTAAATCTAATATTCTCATAATATGACTCATCTGTTACATGAATTAATTTCTGGAAGGAATCCAAGGAGAGACAATTGAATTGTTGACTGGCAGTTTTCAGCTCTAATGATCAAAATCCATAATGCCAGACCTTGTGGTTTGCTCATGATCATGTCAGTTTTAGTCTTGATAGGTTGATAATATTCACAATCTAGGCAAGATTGGCCAATGATGAAAATATGCTAATTATTTTCCAAACTTATTCTTTCTTTCCTCCTGAATATTTAAACAAAGAGAAGGTCAATATGAATACACTGTGAAGTCTTTTTTTCTTTTTGTTTTCTTCTTTTACTGAATTGGAATTTCTTCCAGATTGCTATCAGCCTTCAACTTTGCAGCTGATGCGAAGGATCAGAGACCTGGGCATACAAGTGCCCTCTCCACTCAATAGCCAGCAAACTAATTTGATGTTCATATTGACCTGAATCTGTGTGCCTGATATGTTGAACCTCTGAGTCTCTGACCTCTTCTACAAAAACTTGCTGCTGCTGGGCATTTGGTAAAGTGCTGAAATTGTCTGGAAAACTGTTCCTGCTTTACTCTTCTCAGCATTTTGCAAAATAATAGAAAAGGAGCAGCATATTGACTCTGGTTTCCTATGGGAACTTTTCAATAAGCAATTGAAAAATGCATGTTTTAATATTCCTGTGGTTTAATTTCTGTACCATCATTTTGGAGACTCTATATTATTAACAATTACTCTGTGCCTGTCACCTGTTCCTCATGATCCATTGTCCCTCGAGGTGTAATTTCTTTTCAGCTGGGCTTTATAACAAACAGCTTCATATTTTTAGATCTCTTTCCAAGTCATTCTGCTTCTCAGAAATGAAATAGAAGTTAAAAAAAAAAAGATATCACTCAGCTAGCATCTCAATCTTGAAGTTGCATCTATTTCCTTGTGTGGTTAAAAACTATGCAATTAAGAGGTTGGCCTCCTCTGTCATCATCTCAGAAAATTAGAGAGATTTTCATCACACTTCAATTATGTGCTTTGAAAAAAACAATTTAGAGTTCTTTCCTATAAATTGCAGAAACAGTTATTTGCCTTGAGCTTCTGTCTGTGCATTGGTCATTTTCAAAAATAAGGACCTCGCTTTCCCCTCCTTCTTCCTTTTCTTTTTCTCTTTAGTCTCTCATGTTGTACTGCTGAAATCTTTGATTGAGCCAAGACCATAGTGTTTCATGTGTGTAAATAAGTTCCTTTTCATTTTCCGCGTCATTTCTACAACTGAAGCTTACATAACTTTGCCTTTATTGTTCTTATCCCATTATTTTTCATTGTAGGTAGTTTTTCCTCTATCACATCCTTAGATTAGATCATAAATTTAGTGAGGTCAGGTAATATCTTATCTAATTTTTTTGGTCTCAGTCTCATAGAATGATGTGTTGCACACAATAAGACCTTAATAAAAATTTGTGAAATTGTACTTTTCCTGGAGGAGAATAATATGTATAAATTCATCATCTGTACATATGTATATTACCTAACTTCAGTTACATACAGAGGCACAAACAAATCTGTCAATCTGAAATATATTTTATCCTTTAAGTACTAGTGACTTCTATGCAAAAGCATTTTTGATATAATGCCATGGAGAAGCTCAAGGTACTTTGGGAAGTCTGGCCAGAGAACTAAATGAAATCATTAGATATGGTGAATGATCTAACATATGTGAATATCTCCCAAGACTTTTTTCTTGGATCTTGTCTTCTCTGTACTTTCTCTCTCGATGATAGCATAAATCCCTCTAACTTCAGTTATTGCATCCCTATGGATGGAGACTTCTCAGTCTATATCTCTACGTCTGCCAACCGAACAGTTCTCCAGTTCCAACTCCTTCCCTTTGCCTACTGGAAATCTCCACCTGGATGATTTGTCTTAAAGGCCGTATTATTTTCCCCAAACAATCTCTTCCTCCTGATACTTTTTCACTCTATTAATGACAATACTATTCTCTCAGTTACTCAGTCTTGAAAATTTGCATCCTTGGCTCACCAGAACCAATTAGTGACATAGAGGATCAAACACTAGACCTGAAATCAGGAAGCCTTGAGTTCAAGTCTGTCCTCAGACATTTAACAGCTGGGTGACCTTGGGTAGTTTTATTTGCCTCAACAGTAAAAGGAGGACAATAATAGCACCTACCTTTTGTGGTTGTGAGATCAAATGAAATAATATTTGTAAAAAGTGTTTAGCATAGTGTCTTGCATATAGTAGGCACTACATAAATGCATACTCTCCCTTTCCCCCAATCTTTTACTCTGCAAATCTGATTGAGTGCCATATCCTATCCACCCTTCCATTGAATGCTTATGTTGGGGAATTAGGTCCTTCAGGGTTGAGAGGAGAAGAGTAACTAAGTAGCTGCTACTAATAGAAGAAAGGTAAGGTTACTGCCATAGCTGTCACTGTTAGAGGAGTAATTGATGAAGGAGTGACTGACTTGCTGGTATTTCCACTAAAGTATTTAGGTGTGAGATGCAGTAGAAAGACTTTTGGAGTAGATGCAAAGAGCAACTTTGGAGATAGTAAAGCATCTGTTGAAATTCAATGGATATTGTGGTGAGAGGCAGAGAAGAGTGCTATCTATGGGAGTTTCATCATAGTCTAACCACGTGGCATCATTGTGGTGTGGAGTACTTGTGAGAGGTCTTTGTGGCTCCAGGTTCCCAGCTTGTGCTGCTGTAGTGCCAGTATGAAATAACAAAATCATGAAGGGCATCCAGTTTAACCCTGTCTATATACTTCCACTAGCTGAGCTTACTTTTGGTTATCTATCTTTAGAGAAAGGTAATTTTTGACAGTACCGAACTTACCTAACTGTATTCATGTCTTCCTCCCATAATACATAAAGGAAGAGCCTTCTAATTATCCTGCATGCCTATCTCCTCTTTTTCAATCCATTTAGGCTACTGCCACATTAGTCTTTCTGAAGAACAGTCTTGATCATTTTGTAACCATACTTAAAATTCTTCAGTGGTTCCCTTCATTGTTTAGTGTCTAAAAGAAAAAAAGTTCATTATTTTACTAGCATCATTTACTAGTTCTCTTTTATATAGCTCCAACATACCATTCCAGCCCAATCTCCATTACTTCCCTAAGCATACTCTATAGTTTAGTCAAACTGGATAATTCAAACTTCCCTAAATGCACCCTTTACCTTCTTACTTTTGATATATATCATACCTTTAATGGGGATATACCCTGACCATCTATTTGCACCTAACCAAATCTCCTCCCCTAAGAGCTAACTCAAAAGAGTTAATGTCAGTAGGGATATTGCAAGCTCACCAACTCCTTCACTTTATAAAAGAAAAAGCTGAGGCCCAGAGAAGGAAAGAACCCAGCTCAAAGTCATAAAGGAAGTAAGTGATAAAGCTTGAGTTTGAACCAAGGTCTTCTGACAAGATTCGATGATTCTAAAAATCCAGTGTTGTTTTTTTTTTTAAATTATAAGGCAAGTCATTACTTCTGTTTGCCTCAGATTCCTCATGTATAAAATGGGGGTAATAATGGTACTGACATTACAGGGTTGTTGTGAGTATTAAATGAGATAATATTTGTAAAGCAATTTGTAAACCTTAAAGCACTCTATAAATCATAACTATTATCTTTATTGGTTAGCTCTTTAACATTAAGACTTTGCTCATCACCGAAGAGAGTGATCTTTTCTTCCTCTTAATTCTTATAGCATTGCCCATATAGCACCTGTTCCATGTTTCTTGTATTATAGATTTCTTCAGTGTATATTTTAATTTCTAGTTTACTTTTTGAGAGCTGATATTATTCATCTTTGTAACTCCATAGCAACTAATATGGTACCTTATATGTAATAATAATGAATAATGATAACAGCTGATATTTCTATAGTGCTTTCAGACTCATCAAGTGCTTTGCACAAGTGATTTCATTTGATTCTCACCATATGCCCATGAGGTGAGCACTATTATTCTCATTTGATAGGCAAGGAAACTAATGCTGAGAGGTTAAATTACTTGAATAGGGTCACCTTGCTGTAAGAGTCTGAGGTAGGATTCAAACTCAAGCCTTCCTAACTCCAAGTCCAACTCTCTAATACTCCATCTAGCTACCCATCTGCATAATAGACATTCAGTCCTCACTGCATGAAAAATACTGTTAAAATCTTGTGCCTGATGCACTTAAAAATACTAGAATGGCAACCAAGAGACCTAGAATCCTCATCCTGGCTCTGCCATCAAATAATTTGGGTAAATGTGAACATTTTTGTACCTCAGTTTCTTCATCTATAAAATGATAGGATTAGATTAGATGACCCTTAAGATCCTCCTATGGTTAATTATATGCTTAAAAGTATTCAATGATGCTAGTGTTTTGTGGATCTGTGGTAATAAAAAAATAAACATACTGTGACAAGGAATTAACTCTGGATTCTAAAAGGCTACTCTAGTGCAGATCAAGTGCTGGCAGATCCTACCATACTAAAAGGCCTTGAGCAGGCTCCTAAAAACAAGATATGTCTCCTGTTTGAGTAGCAGCCTAAGTACAAGAAGGCTAGTCATTAGGTTGACCCTTGTGTGAATTTATTTTTTGGTGAATTTTTACAAAAGTCCTACTCTGAGGCTTTCTTGTGACTTGGAGGCAATTCTGGGGTCTTGAGAGCTATTCCAGTAGAGCACTCTGCTCATAAACTCTGGGTGGTACAAATAAGCGTAAAGATACCTTCCTTGATTTTAAGAAATTTATAATTTTAGTTGAGGAGGTTTAGTTTAGTGTAGTCTAATGTGCTTAGACTAGCTAATGAAATGAATGAATGTTTGTTTCCTACCTACCTGATATCTACCAAAGCTGGAGAAGGAAGTTGGAAGCAAAATTGCAAGTATCACTATCTTTTTAAACATTTTCTTTTAAACATTTATATCTATGTCTATGTTTATATCTATCTATAAATCTGTATTATTGTTCAGTTGTTTCAGTCATGTTCGACTCTTTATAACCCTGTTAGGGGTTTTCTTGGCAAAGATAATGAACTGATTTGTCATTTCCTTCTCCAGCTCCTTTCGTAGATGAGAAACTGAGAAAAACAGGATTAGGTGACTTGCCCAGGGTCTCATAGCTAGCTAGTGTGAGGCCAAATTTGAACTCAGATCTTCTTGACTATCCGCTGTACCCTATCAATAAATATATCTGTCTTCACACACATACAAATATACACATGTATCAATCTACACATAATACACAATGCATGTATTCATATCAACATACACACATACATATGTATAGACATGTATATATGCATATGTGTACACACATAAATAGATATATGAAATATCAAATAAGTAAATAAATAGGTAAGTAAATGAATAAATATGGGCAGGAGGAGGAAAGAGGAAACCAGTTTTGAGTGTAAGGTTGCCTAAAGGATTAGGTAAATCATTAGGATGAAATTAAACACAGCTATTCTTAGCTGTGGAATCTTATGGCAATTGGATTATATAAATTAACATAAAAGAAGTTTCCATGATGGCAGAATGGAAGGAAAAAAAAGTCTGTTTTCTAGAGTTGAGATTAGTATTTCTGTGCATGAAGCTTTTCCTGAGAGAATTAAACTAAGGAAGAAGCAGTTTGTGGCATGAATGAAAAGCTCATGGTCTCACTAATAATTATCTATTAGATTTGTTGATGAAAGACTGCTAACAGTTACTTATTTAATCCAGTTATTTGATATGACATAATAAGAATGAATATACCATTTCTAGAGTTCTTGGTGCATTTAAAGTGCCTTAAAATCTGTTCACTTGATTTATATATTAACAGATTTCTCATCCTGAACCAGTTCATTAAGATGCCTAATTTTTAAGTACTAGTCAAACAGATATAGAAATGATTTCTCTTCTTATAATATCTTCTTAATTTTAGGAATATATTGTCAAACAATGAAGTCCAATCTGTAAAGCAGGTTTGGAAAGACACTGGTTATTGTTTGGGTCAAAGCATAAAAGAAAGTTCTGACTATAATTTTTCTTTTTTTAAGATTAAATTTAAATAATCAGCAAAAATTGATTTTCTTTTTATCTAACTCTCCACCTTCCCCTAGAAAAACAGCAAAGAAAAAGTATGCCAAACCAAACAAATGCCTGAATTGGCCATGTCTAAAAATATATGTCATTATTGAATGTATTTGCCAGGAGGTCTGTAACAACCTTCATCGTTGCCCTCTGGAATAGGGATTGGTCATTGCATTGATCAGGGTGGACATGATGGCAAACTTCTAATGTTGGAGGGATTGTCACATTAAGCGGGGTTTAGACTTGTGCTGATTGGGCTCAGTAGGCAGACTGGAGAGAATTAGATGAGATTGATTACAAAGAGAAACATTGAGGTTTGATATAAAGAAAACTTTCTTACAACTAGAGTTATTTAAAAATAGAATGGGTTGTCTGGAGAGATGGTGGGATCCTCTTTATTGAATGTCTTCAAGTGAAGGTTGCGTGAGTGCTTGTGGTATATGTCAGAATAGAATTCTTGTCTAGAGCAGGGTTGGACTTGACAGGTTCCTATGTGCTTTTGTACCCTGATAGTCTGTGTTTCTGTATGTAAGTCCCTTTCTGGGACTTTCTGTCTAGCCAAAGGCTAATAACATCTGGCTTGTTGCCATATATTTCCTGTTCTCACCATCAGTATTTTGGAAATTTTTATGTTGCATATAATAAAAGTGTCCTACTTTTGTCATTAAGGTGGAGGTTGCTAAAAAGTTCTTTAGTATATCAAACTTAGGGCAGAATGAGGAACAGTGTTACGTAGCAAGGGGATATGAAAGAGAATTGGAGATCAGACCTTTTTATACAGGTTTCCATTTTTGAGAGAATAAAATGATATATATCTGCTTAGAAAGCTGTTAGTCCAGGCAACACAAGGTCTGGCATGTCACTTTTACAAAATAGATAAATGTAGATTTAATAACTAAAATTTGAAAAAGGAGGTTTTTCCAAAATTTTCTTGATTTGATACAAGGATGACTTTAAAAAAAAAATCCCCTAGGAGGTCAGAATATTTTGCTAAAGCAGTGTGATTCATAAGTGGAGGGTAGGGAAGAGGGAAAGAGGCTGACAGAGTAGGAATTCCTGTTTTTACATTTCCTGTTGCAACATAAAGGGCTTTCTCCCTTTTTCTTTTGTTGTAAGGAAATTCTTTCCCAGAGATCAGTTGGACTTAATGGGCTTCTAAATTCTTTTCTATTTTGATATTAAGTTCTTTTTAGGGACATTCTTTTTCTAGTCAAGATTTTGTCTTTTCCTGTCTTTTCTTCCTCTCCTCTCCTCTCTCCTTCCCTCCCTTCCTTCTCTCTCCCTCTCTCTCTCTCCCTCTCTCTCTCTCTCTTTCTCTCCCTCTCTCTCTCTTTCTCTCCCCTCTCTCTTTCTCTCTCTCTCTCTCCCTCTCTCTCTTTCTCTCTCTCTCTCTTTCTCTCTCTCTCCATCTCTATCTCCCTTTCCTCTTTTCCAATATACTTCATTTAGACAGTTAGAAAATTGCAGTCTATATGTTCCCCTTAGCTTTGTCTTGAGATCATCATTCCCTTGCCATGAAATAATATAGTGTGAGGCGCCATCATTGTCATTATGGAACAGGAATTAATGATTTTAGATGTCAGCCTTTTTTAGAGATGCTAATACCAAAATCTAAAAATGGCTAGCAAATTCCATGTATTGGAAAGATATTAAAATATGGCACAGCACTGATGCACATTACAAGAAAGTGTAGAAAAAGTCCCTAAAGGAAGGACTCAGATGAAGAACAAAGTAATTTAGAAGATTCAGAGTGATTTGCAATGGGTTAATATTACATCCAACCAAAAAACGCCTTGCTTCCTCTACATGTGTCTTTCACCTGTTACATAGAAAATACAGTTGCTGCCAAATGAAGTAGCATTTCCATTGTTATTCAAAAGTGTTCACAAGATCATCAATTTTCATTTGAACATATTCTTTTAAATGATGATTTCATTTAATAAGTATAGTTTCATTTTACAAATAAAGTGATTTTTTCTTAGGGTATATATCTTTGATTTTATAATAGAGAAAATTGTGCCTATTAAATAGAATTTTGTCCTTTTACCTAGACTGTATACATTCCTTATAGGAAGTATTAATTACCTTAATTAGAGACTAAGTTAAAGTTTTGAATCTAGTTAACTCTGCCAAACTCTCTACTTTCTGGAAATGGAAAAATGGGTAAGACTTGATATGGAAGATGAGAGGCAGAAAGTTAAAGAATGACAGAAAAAATAAATGGAATTCATTAGATCATTTCCTTTTCTACTACTCTCTCTAAATTTATTCTTAATCAGATAGAATTTAGGAAATATAATGTATTTGGTATTGGTAATGGGTACAGAGTGGGAAATGTTCTATTACACCTTGTCACAGTCCTCTCTGTATTGCCATTCACTTCCTTTCTTCTTCCCACCCATTTATTTAAAGAAAATAGTAGCTATAGACCATATCTTATTTTTTAAAAATTATTTATTTAATTTTAGCTTCCAACATTCATATCCACAAGATTTTGAGTTCCAAATTTTCTCCCCATCTCTCCCCTCCCCCACCCCAAGATACCATGCATTCTGATTACACCTTCCCCCAGTTTGCCCTTCCTTCTATCATACCCCTCCCTTCCCTTATCCCCATTTCTCTCTTTTCTTGTAGGGCAAGATAGATTTCTACACCCCAGTATCTGTATTTCTTATTTCTTACTTGTATGGAAAAACAATTCTCAACATTCATTCATAAAACTTTGAGTTCCAATTTCCCTCTCCTGTCCTCCCCCCCATTTTCTCTTTTGATCTTGTCCCTCCCCAAAAATGTTTACTTCTAATTACCTCCTCATCCCATTTGCCCTTCCTTCCTTCCCTTTCTTCCCTACCTTCCTATAGTGTAAGATAGATTTTCATACCAAACTGAGTGTGAATGTTATTCCCTCCTTATGCCAAATGTGATGAGAGTAAACTTCCCCTTTTCCCTCTCACCTCCCCCTTTTACCCCTCCATTGAAAAAACTCTCTTGTCTTTTTATGAGAGATAATTTGCCCCATTCCATTTCTCCCTTTCTTCTCTCAATATATTCCTCTCTCACCCCTTAATTTTATTTTTTAGATATCATCCCTTCCTATTCAACTTACCCTGCACCCTCTGTCTATATGTATATAATCTTTCCACCTACCCAAATACTGAGAAAAGTCTCAAGAATTATAAATATTATCTTTCCATGTAGGAATATAAATAGTTCAACTTTAGAAAGTCCCTTATGATTTCTCTTTCCTAGCTACCTTCTCATGTTTCTCTTGATTCTTGTGTTTGAAAGTCAAATTTTCTATTCAGCTCTGGTCTTTTCCTCAAGAATGTTTGAAAGTCCTCTATTTCATTGAATGACCATTTTTCCCCCTGAAGTATTATACTCAGTTTTGCTGTGTAGGTGATTTTTGGTTGTAATCCTAGACCCTTTGAATTCTGGAATATCATATTCCAAGACCTTTGATCCCTTAATGTAGAAGTTGCTAGATCTTGTGTAATCCTGATTGTATTTCCACAATACTCAAATTGTTTCTTTGCTTGCACTATTTTCTCCTTGACTTGGGAATGCTGGAATTTGGCTATAATATTCCTAGGAGTTTTTCTTTTAAGATTTTTTTCAGGAGATGATTGGTGGATCCTTTCAATATTTATTTTACCATCTGGTCCCAGACTATCAGGGCAGTTTTCCTTGATAATTTCATGAAAGATGATGTCTAAGCTCTTTTTTTGATCATGGTTTTCGGGTAGTCCCATAATTTTTAAATTGTCTCTCCTGGATCTATTTTCCAGGTCAGTTGTTTTTCCAATGAGATATTTCACATTGTCTTCTATTTTTTCATTCTTTTGGTTTTGTTTTGTAATTTCTTGGTTTCTCATAAAGTCATTAGATTCCATCTGCTCCATTCTAAGTTTTAAAAAGAACTATTTTCTTACTGAGCTTTTGAACCTCCTTTTCCATTTGTCTAATTCTGCTTTTTAAGTATTCTCCTCATTGACTTTTTGTACCTCTTTTGCCATTTGGGTTAGTCTATTTTTAAGGTGTCATTTTCTTCACCATTTTTGGGGGTCTCATTTAGCAAGCTGTTGACTTACTTTTCATGATTTTCTTGCAGTGCTCTCATTTCTCTTCCTAATTTTCCCTCCACCTCTTTTATTTGATTTTCAAAATCCTTTTTGACCTCTTCCATGGCCTGAAACCATTGCATATTTTTTTGGAGGTTCTGGATGTAGAAGCCTTAGCCTGTCAGCCTTCCAGGCTCTTTTGGGCTGGAAATTTCTTTCACTCTGTTGTTTTGTGGCTTCTGCTGCTCTAGAATTTGTCTAAAGTCATTTTTTTCAGGTAATTTGTGGGCTATGGGGGTAGAGCTAGAGCAGGTCCATCCTTCTACTCCATCATTTTGGCTCTGCCCCCAGGTAGACCATATCTTCTTAACTGATTCAACATTATTCTAATTGTGAAGACATCAATATTGTTGATTGACCTTGGAGTAACAAAAAAAGCTCTGAAATTTGAATCAGAGGATTTGGATTTTAATTTCTTATCTATAACGAATTATGTGAACCCAAGCAAATTCACTTTCCTTTTTTTCTGGATATCAGTTTTCTCAGGAGTTGGACTAGACTATATCTAAGTGTCTTTCTGACTTCAGATTTCAGTTAAAGTCATTGGATGTAACCTATTTTCAAAACAATGGTAATTTATAAAAGTATCTTTTTTGAGCAGAAAATTCACATGAAGTTATGGGAGTAGAAAGATTCTTCATCCTTCCTCCTACAACCTTGCCTTTCCTCTGTACACATCCTCCATATCTTCTAAGGACAGAATTGTTTTCATGTTGTCTTCCTCATAAGAATATGAGTTCTCTGAGGTCAGGGACTAGGTATTTGTCTGTCTTTGTATCCCCAACATTTAGTTCAGTGTTTTGCACATAGAAAGTACTTTAAAAATGTTTGTTGACTGACTAGAGAATGAACACAATTGGAATAAATTTGTCCTCTCAGGAACTATGAGGGATTAAATTGTTTTTGGACAGGTAAACCTCAAAGAGGACTTGTGAATGGGAAAATAATTAGGAAAAATGATCTGAGAGTAAGTAAGGGCTTTTCTTTCTACTGTGCCTAATACCTGACTGCAGGCACCATTCAGCTAGTGAGAATAGCTCTAAGCTGAAGCCTCAATGTTCTTTGAAGACTTTAGTGTCAGATGGTCCTAGGAAAAAGCTTTTGTGTGTATCCTAGTAGCATCCTGGAATAATCTGCAATTACATTAACATTGTTGATCGTCCTGAAGATGGACAAAAACATTCTTCTTTTTTAACCTTTTGAAATCTCTTCTATAATTCCCCCCACCCCCAATTGCTAGCAATTTTTCCCCTTTTTAACTTCAGCACACAAGAGTCTTGTGGATTTGTGTGCCTTCTTTAAGATAGAAGGTTGCCTTATTCCTTCCCCCTCCACTTTTTTTCTGGTGCATCTCATCTTGCCTTTGCCTCAGACTGGAAAAATGAAAACACTCAGTGTATTTGGAATTTTCAGCAGGCAAAATGCAGGGGCCCCACGAGCTCTCACATCACCATTTTTAATGTCCTTTAAAAATGTCAGTTAGCACCTTTAAAATAAAATCTGCCATCAAAGACTCACTCTTCTCCTCCCTGTCTGGTACACCAAAGATAGACATCGCTCTGTCTGCTTCAGTTCTCAGCTTCCTGTCATGTTTGGCAAAAAATTAATTGCTTCTCCTTTCAGAACAACGTTTGTTTTTATAGCTTCAGCAGCTTTTCCTAGGGATTTTTTGCTGTTGTTGTTGTTGCAGGTGATAGGGGCAGATTTTGTTTTGGGCCATTTTATGTTTATGATTCCTTGACTCTTTTCATATGAATGTGTGGCCAGTAGGATGCCCAAGGAACTAGATGGAGTTGTTTTATTCAAGAGCAGCCTCACTCTATGTCTGTTGTTGAATTTATGTAGCTTTAGTACTAGCCATGGCATCACTGTTGATCATAACATTTATTTTTTGAAAAATATTCTTAACATTCCTTAATTAAAATTTGAGTTCCAAATTCTCTTCTTCCTTCTTGTCCCTACCACCTGAGAAGGCAAGTGATATGATATTAATTTTACCTGTGATCGTCCCATTTGTTATATATATCCATGAGCAGATGAACAGTGTTGGCAAAGCATTTGCCAGTTACATCTAATCCTGATGACAGCAACCTCCATTTTTACATTATGTAGCCCTCATTCTCCATTCCTATATAATTTATTGATATGAATTAATGTCCATGTGTGAAATATAATCACAGAAATAACAATTGAAAAATAAGCACAAAACAATGAATCATAAGGAAATAGATGGAGCTGAATTTTTTTCTTTAAAAATAAGAGGATTTTATATGGATAAAAGCAGGTCATTCTTTGAATATTTCCATGAATCTTCATTTTGTATCCTTACCAGTAGAAGGTAAGTTTTTCTTTGAATCCCCAGCAACTAGCCTATACTAAGGGCTTGATATATAAGCTCTCATTATATGCTTGTTGTACTGGATTCAGTGGTATAAATTTGGTAAACTGAGGCAGTAATAATCATGCAGGCAAATAGTATGTATTTTGTAGGACAAGAGATAGTTTTGAGTGAGTTTTTGAGTGGGCAAAAACCAGAAAGGACATTTTGAAGAAATAAGATAAAGGAAAATAGTCCAAGATGATCCAGTGAAAAGTTTTGAAGAGAACATGAAATTCATGATCAAGATTCATAACTCTCCATGGAGTTTTTAAAAAAATGAATTGACATAGTTAAGACAATGGAAAGCGAAGGCATCTTAGAATGTAGGATCAATTGGAGCAGTTATTGCAAAAGTGGGCTTATTCAGGAAGGAAGTAGTTCTAGCAAATCCAATTGATATTACTATACCTTGAACTAATGGAGAGGCTGACAGGAATAAACTGGATAAAATTTAGCAGAAAGAGATTATGTGCTCGGACCCTAGTCCCTTTTCAGATGCTCTCTGGCTTTAAGCTATGATGCCTTCCAGGAATGTATTGGAGGGCGTTATCTTGATTAGTCTAAGGTATCGGCTCGGTAAATTATGCCCTGGCAGAGGCTAATTTTAGATAGTTTGCCTTCAATGATTTTACTTAAAGTTTATACCAGTATGCTTTCCTTTAAAGCAAATCTCCCAATCATACCATTAAGAAAATTCCCATTTGAGCCATTTGGGCTTTTAGTAGAAAAATCTGATCTGTCAGAAGGAACAAAGCAATTAAGAAAGCAATAGATTCATATATCAGGCTAATTATGAAACCTTTAAGTCATAGTGCTGAAAGCTGTTGATTACGTATGATATATTCAGAACTCTGAGTTTTAATTTCAGGGTTTTTTTGGGTTTTTTTTGTTGCAAAGCATGGCTATATCTACAAGAGACTATTCTTGATCTACTGAAGACAGAAATATTGACAGTCCGATTGCAAACTCCCACAATCCAAGAGATGGAAGAACTTTTAATGGCCATCTATTTCAACCAATACTTGAAAAAGAATAATTGAGTCACCCAGTTTCTGCTTAAAGACTTGCCATGAGAGGGATGTGCCCCTCCCACTTCTGAGACAATCTATTCTACTTTGATATAGTTGTCATTATTAGGGAGTTGTCCCAAAACCAAGCCTATATGTCCCTCTGGACACTTTCTTCTATCCCCTTTTGTATTTCTGCCCTTTGTGGCATAGCAGAATGAGTCTAATCTTTCTTTTAGGTGACTTTCAAATAGATAAACATGACTATTCCGTGGTACCTTCCCCCATGTCTTCTCGTCTCCAGGATAAATGTTCCCAGGACCTTGAACTAATTATCCTATGTAATGAATCTGAGGTTCTTCACTATTCTTGTTGTCCTTCTCTGGATGCTTTTTATCATATCAATGTCCTTCCTAAAATCTAGTGCCTAGAACTGAACACAATACTGCAGGTTTGGTCTGACTAGGGCAGATCACAGTGGTATAGCTATTTCTTTGTTCCTGGAAACTATGCACCTTTTAGTGAAGTACAAGATCATATTACCATTTTAAACATTTTTACATTGTTAACTAAGTAATATTCAGTTAAAAAAAAGAAATAATACCTTTTTATGTAAAACATACTTCTCATTTTTCTTTTTTTTGACTTTTACACTGATAATGGTCCGTAGGTTTTTACATATTTTTTACACCCCCAAAATAGTAAATGGTCCAATTAAGTTGGAGGGACTTTCTGTCAGATGGTACCATCTTGGATTTATTGCTATGAACTTTCAATTGAGTGCCCTGTTGCTATCCCTATCTCAGTTTTTCTTTGCAGGTTAATCTTTTCAGAAGCTTCCATGCTTCTCCTTAATGGGATCATATTTGCTTACTCTGTCACTGTCTGAGAATCTAACCCACATGGACTTGTGGTGCATTCGCATTAATGACAAAGCCTAATGTGAGAGCCTCAGGATGGGGGCTGAGTGGGAGCAATAGTGTGGATGGATAAGAAATGAAAATCTTTCTAATATCTGGCTACAGTTTATCGGAATAGGGCCTGAAGTTGCTTCCTTCTGATAGAATCTGGAAAGGCAAACTCAAGACTGTCACCTCTTACTAGAGTAAACTGCGTATAGACATGATGAATAGCTTTGGTGTTAATAAAATTAAACTGTCTAAAATTCTGACATTTGGCAAATTAATTGGAATAAAAATTGCAAATGAGACATATTACAAGAAATATTTGTGTTCTTGCATGCATAGTTGTGACATTGCACAAAAAAGGGAACAGTTTGGATACATATAGAGTTTTTTTTTCCTCTTTGGAGAGATGGTTCTATGTTACTCTAGAGACTGCTAAAGATCAGGTCAACAGTTGCCCTCAGGAGTAAGGCATTGGGAGCAAGTTGCTCACTCACAAAATGTATGTCTCTCCATTGACAGAGAAAGAGACATATCTTCTTTATGAAAAAAATAATAAAGAAAACACAGAAACCATACTGTTATATTCAAGAAGCTCCAGTAGCTCCCTATTAGCTCCAGGATCAAATATAATATGCTATTTAGCTTTCAAAAACCTTCTAAAGCTGGCTTCTCTATACCTTTCCAGTTGTCTTACATTTTCCATGTACTCATTGACTCTGGCCCTCTCACACAAAACATTCCACCTCCCCACTTGCTGCATTTTCACTGCTTAGTCCTCTATGCCTGGTATGCTTTCCCTCTTTCTCTTTACCTTTTCGCTTCATTCAAGTCTAAGCTAAAGTCTTACTTTCTGCAAGAAACCTCCAGTACTCCTTAATGCTAGTATCTTCACTCTGAGATTACCTCTGATCAGGTCTATATGTGTGTGTCTATCTATATTTTGTTTTTACATCATTTGTATATATACATATATTTACATCATTTATACATACTATTTATCTACCTTGTTTTCACATCATTTACATATACATATATTTACATTATTTATATATATCCCTCTATATCTGTATTTACATATATATTCATACACACACACATCTATAACTATCTTGTTTTTACATCACTCTTTGATGGTTGTCTTACCCATTAGATTACAAGTTCCTCAAGAACAGAGTGAATTTTTGCCTTTATTTGTATCTCCAAATGCTTAACACACTGCTTGGCATACAGTAAGTACTTAATAAATGCTTGTTGATTTGACTTGACTTTATATTTTAATTTATAACAATTTTTGTATATATTGTATTTTCTTTCTCATGTTGTAAACTTCTGGAGAACAAGGATTATATTTAACTTCATCTTTATATTCCCAGAGCTCAGCAAAATATCAAATATACTGGGTGTTTAATAAATATTTAATTTATTTAAATGAGTTTTTATGACAGCTGGGCTTTTTGTTAAGAAACCTACAAATTAGAGAAGATATTGTGGCTAGAGGGTCCATGGAAAAAAGGGTCCCCCATGCATAGGGGAGTAGGAAGAAGAAAACTAAGATGGTTCTTACCGATCAGGTCAATTACTTGACTCTTGTCAATAGAGATAGAAATTCTTGTGTTTAGTATAAGCAGCACAAATTGTTTTCAGGTGCTTCTCAATACCCTACCATAGTGGTGGAAGAGCAAAAATAGTCAGGGAAGAGCTCATCAGGGAGGTAATTGTCATCACACTTTCCGATAACATCCTGTTTTAACCAACAGCATGATCTGCTTATTTGTTTCTATGCTGGTAAAATACTGTGAGTGCTGCAAGACATGTTATACTTATACCCCTGGATGTTGGATGTTGTACTAATCATACAAAGACAGTTTGATGAAGCAGAAATAATACAGTCTAGAGTCAACAAGACCTAGATTTGAGTTCCAGCTCTAACTCTTAAAGTCTATGCGACTTTGGACTAGTCACCTCATTTCTCTGAGCTTTCATGTTTGCATCTGTAAAATGGGGCTAATAATTCAGGTATTGCCTATCTTATAGAGTCCTTGTCTTCCCTGACCCATTCTGTAATTGGTATAGGAATCCTGGCAAAAATAAACAAAAACCTTCCCCTACTTCATCCCTTTTGCAGAGGTAGGAGGTCCACAAGTGCTGTGCATTACAAATATTTTCTGACTTTTCGCATATATTTATCAGTTATGCTGATTTTTTCCTTGTCTTTATTTTATTCTTAAAATTTTATTTCTTATATAGCTCTTGGAGAGGGGAGGGAATAAAAGGGAATTTATAGTAACATAAAAAAGATATCAATAAAAATAACATTTTTTTAAAAAAAGACTAAAAACTCTCCCTCTATCAATGCAGATCAACAACTGTTCTGTAGTTCATAACCTTGGAGAGTTCTGTGGTGGTGGGTGGGATGGAGTAATGAGAGATTAAGTGAGGTGTCCATGGTCACTGAGATATTATATATTAAAGATAGGATGTAGAGTTTGCTCTTAAGAGACCAGTTCTCTATTTAGTATATCAAGCTACCTTTCTGATTTTCAGTTTCCTCATCAGCAAAATGGAAATAATAATACTCATATAACCTACCTCAGAAGGTTTCTATGAGGAAATCACTTTGCAGATATTCAACTGCTCTAGAAATGATAATTAACAAACTACTGTTGATCTATGTGTATAAAATCACTCATAGACATACATATGCATGTGTGCGTAATGTCTTCCTGGCTAGATTATAAACTCCTTGAATGCAGTGACTATGTTTCATACTTCAGTGTTCCCCATAGTGTCTTGTATATCAGTAAAGATTCCTTGATTTGAATAATGTTACAGATTGCAGCATTTTAATATCATTGGACAGGAAAAAATTTTGTGGAGTGCCCCTGAGGAAGCTCTTGTGTTGATTGCTTCTTAAGAATGTTGGATGTTGAAACTGTGCCACTAAGTCCCTAGCAGTTTCAATTCGGGCCCCTTGCTTTGTTAAACTGTGCAGTGAGGCATCTGTTTGTGTTGATCATTTTTTATTTGGAAGGCTTTTAACATAGTCTGTTCTTAGAAGTGAAAAATGCCCCCTCTTTGGATGGGAAGTCTGTCTGGATTTCATGGAGAATTAGGGAGTTGGTCACTCTCCTGTCTTCATCTGTTGAGGTATGCTGCTATTGAAGGAACAAAAAGCCACCATGGTGTCTGCCTTCTTGAGTTATCCCTGTTGCCTTGCCAGGTAGCTCTCAGGCTTGTTTAGGAAGGCAGGTCAACAGGAAACAATAGGCAAAGAGTTTCAAGATGAAATGCCTGTAAATTGGGTTTCTCAGACCAGATATCACAGTACCTGTTAAACCTTGAAACTTGACTGCCTTTTTCGAAAGTCTCTCCTGGGTGGCTCATTATTTAAGCTTGTGAATGACTTGCATAAGTAATTTTTCCTCCTTTGTCATTTATTTTTTAGGAGAAGTCTCTCTCTGTCTCTGTCTCTCTGTTTCTCTCTGTCTCTGTCTTTTTCTGCATCTCTGAATGTCTGTCTGTCTGTCTGTCTCTCTCTCTCACTCGTCTGGTGGAACTTAATGAGACCAATAGACCAGTAGATGTCACTCTGGACAGCTAAATAGAACTACTCTTTTTTTAGCTTCTATTCAAAATGGGGCATGGTACACCTGCTCTCAACCATATTCAAGCATCTCGGGAACGACACATCTGAATTATGATGTTCTCTGCATTGCCAGTTTTTCTTTTATTATACGAAATAAGAGGGCTGAGAGCTGCCACTTCCTCCTCTCTCATTCAGCCAGAATGCCGAATAATTAGTTATAGCATTCAACTGGGCAGTAGGAAAACAACTCAGTTAAGAACAGAGGGAGGAACTTTATTTTAAAGCAGTATTTCTATGTTTGTGGTTCAAACACAATAAATCCTATTGCGACCGAGAGGAAGTATTAGATTCATGACTGAATGCATGTAGCTGGGTAAGCTCAAATGTAAATTTGGGGAGGCTAGGAGATGAAGGGTCTTCCTTGGATTTATACTGAACCCCAAACTAATTTTCCAATGTTCTTTACGTGACTCCTTTGCTCTAGCCAGATTTTAGTACTTAGTGAACTTCAGACATGTTATACTTATACCCAATTGAAGGCCATTGCTCGCCAATGATCTGGTGGTCACTTTTTCAGTCATCATCTTCCTTGACCTCTCTCTGTAAGTATCTGACCGTATCAAGCACCACCTCATCCTGCTTAATACCATTCCTCCCTTATGTTATGTTTCTCTTTCTCTAATCACACCTCTGTAGTCTCTCTTCTCCTCATCCTCCTCATTTTCCTTGTCGTCCTCCTCCTTCTTCCCTCTCCCTCTCCCTCCCTTCCTTCCCCCCACCTCTCTCTCTCTCTCCCTCCCTCTCTGTCTCTCTCTTCTCTGTCTGTCTGTCTGTCTGTCTGTCTGTCTCTCTCTCTCTCTCTCTCTCGGAGGATCAGAGAAAGACCAGGCCTTTGCTTGGGAGTGGATGGGACAGTGATAACTTAAAACAAACAAAAGGTCAATTCTTGTTTTATCTTCCAGGAGAATGACCTTTGCACTGCAAATGAAGGGCCAAAAATAGATAACAGGGAGTTGATAACAAGGATAACTAAGGATAGAGATTGGACCTCTGATTTCATTGTTATATGGTTTTTAGAAAATTAGATATGAAGTAATTTGCCTGGCTTATACAGCTAGCATGTGTCCAGGGGAAATTTGAACCAGGTCTTGTTAGCTCTCTGTCAGCTACAGTTACTGTCTCTTCATTTAAGAAGACAGGAAGAAAGTTGAGGATTTCAAGGGTAAATTTCACTTGGCCCAGATGAACTCTATCCTTAGGTATTCTTGCCTAGTAATTATCAGTAAAATGGGATTCCAGAAAGGCAAATGTTTCCTGATCTGCTAAAATGGAAAGAGAGTCTTCATGCCATAGGATAGTGAGATTCATTTTAATTCTCAGGAAAATTCTAGAACAAACTATTAGAGTTAATCAGTGAACACCTAGCAAGGGCAGTAATGATTACAAAGAACTATCATGGCTCCATCAAGAATAAGTTATGCTAGCCTAATCTTATTTCATTTTTAAGAGGGTTATTGAAATAGTTAATAAAGGTAAATGTTTATTTAGAGTTCACCTTTTGATGACGTTTATTATACAATATTCATTAAGAAGATGGAGATTGGTGGGTTAAATGATGATACAATTAAATGGGTATAGAACTGATTGGATGGTTGAATTGACACAGAAGTATTTTGTGATTGCAAGGCATTGAAAATGAGATACTCTGGATATATGTGCTTGGCTTTGACTTTGACATTGTAGTCAATGAGTTGAGTAAAAGCAGAAACAGCATATTTAACAAATTTTCAGGTGACACAAACTGAAAGGGATAGATAATACACTGGGCAATGGTAAAGGCATGGGAAGACCTTGACAGGCAGAGGATTTGGGCTGAGTCTAATAAAGTGAAAGTCAATAAGGTTACATGTAAAGTCTTACATTTGGGTTTTTTTTAAATCATCTCTTTAAAATTATAAGATAGAGGGGGCATGATTACATAGCAGTTTGCCTGAAAAAAGATCTAGGTTCTTAATGTCCCATAAGCTCAAAATGAGTTTACAATGTAATGCTAATGCAATCTTGAGCTTCATTGAGAGAAGTAGCTTACAGGGATAAGGAGATGATGATTTATCTCTCTTTTGCCCTTATCAGACCTCATCTGGAGTATCATGATCAGTTTTGGTCAACCTTAGTTTAAGAAAAAACATTGATTGATAAGCTAGAGAGTGTTTAGAGGAGGAAAGAAATGTTAAGAGTCTTGAGTCCATGCCACATTTTATTTCTTGTCATGTATTCTATGATCCGTCTGTATTGACCTTCTTGTTGTTCCTTACAATTGACCCTTCATCTTCTGACTTTGCTTTTTCATTGACTTTCCTATGTGCCTCAAATGCTCCTTCCCTCTTCTCTCTGTCTCCTGACTTTCCAGGCTTCACTGAAGATTCAGTTCAAATCTACTTTATGCAAAAGAAGCCTTCTGCCCCACCCCCCAGGGCCTTCTCTCCTACATACACTATATTTACATGTAAATTTCTATATAAATATCTATATCACCTTCCTTTCTCTCTTCTTTCCATGTTTATCATCTATCTTTCTTCTACTCCCTTCCTTCCTTCCTTCCTTCCTTCCTTCCTTCCTTCCTTCCTTCCTTCTTTCCTTCTTTTCTTTCTTTTTCTATATACATTTATCAACTATACATATATTATCTATCATCTTTGTATTTGTAATCTGCCTTTCTATTTATTATCTATTATATATGAACATATTTTCTATATGTATGTCTATATTTTCAATATAGACTTCTCTTGTTTAAAAATTGAGGGTAGGATCCATGAATTTACCTTTCTTTGTATCCCCAATACTTAACAATGAATGACCTAGGGATTTTAGTTTGGAGAATTGGGCAGCTAGGTGGTGCAGTGGATAGAGCACCAGTGCAGGAGTCAGGAGGACCTGAGTTTAAATCTCACCTCAGACACTTGACACTCACTAGACCTTGGGCAAGTCATTTAACTCCAATTGCCTCATCCTAGGTCATTTCCAATCATCCTGATGAGTATCTGGTCACCGGACTCAGATGGTTCTGGAGGACAAGTGAGGCTGGTGACCTGTGCAGCCCTCTCTCACTCAAAACAAAGTCAAGTGCAAGTCATGTCATTATTTCTTTGGTGGCATGGTCTTATTCAGCAATGAAGGATGAGCACACAGCTTGGAGAATAGAAACGCTAAGGGACTGTGATAATTGTGTTCAAGTATTTAAAGGGATTTCATGTGGAAGAAGAATAAGATTTATTCTGTTTAGTACCAGAGGGCACAACCAGGATCAGTATATGGAAATTTCAAAGAAAAGACACTTAAGTTTGAGATCAGGAAAAATTTTCTACCAATTAGGGTTGCCCAACATGGCATGGATTACTTGATATGGGATGAGTTCTGCATTTTTTGAAGCCTTCAAGGCAAGACTATATGTCTACTTTCTGTGGATATTAAAAGTAAGGATTTAAGGATGCACCACATTAGGTGGCTACTAAAGTTCTCCCTTCCAGCTCTCAATTTCTGTGTTTTTTTTCATTGACTCTTTATTCTCCTGCTGTCCCTTTGAATATGGCTGTCCCTCAAAGGTTACTTCTTGTTCCTCTTTTTTAGTCTTCATCCTCTATCCCTTGGTGATCTCATCTATTTCCATTATAGATTATTAAAAAATTATCTATGAAGTGTCTAGGTGTTGGTGATATTTAATAGAAATAGAAGAAATATGGTGTCTGATATTGAAGACCTTGCAACTTATCAAACAGTATATGATGGTATTTAAGCAAATGATAGGGTAACCAGGTGGCACAATGGATAGAATTCCAGGACTGGAATCAGTCCAAATCTGGCCTGAGATACTTACTAGAAGTGTGACCCTAGCTAAGTCACTTAACTCTTTGCCTCATTTTCCTCATTTATAAAATGAACTGGAGAAGGAAATGTCAAACCACCCTAGTATCTTTGCCAGGAAAATCCCAAATGGGATCATGAACAGTTGGACACAACTGAAAAATAATTGAACCACAACAACAGCAAAAAGTTACACAGTCTGAAAACTACTTTAGGAGTTAAAAAATAGTAAAGGTTGATAGATTTAGAATTAGTCAAATGATGAAAGCCAAAGAGTAGTCATAATGGATCAATCTTAATGTTCAAAGAAGTCTCCAGTATAGGACTGCAGAGAGTTCTTCTTGGCCCTGTGCTATTTAACATTCTGATCAATAACTTGGATGACATCATTGATGCCATGTTAACTGGATTTCAGTTTTACACAAAGCTGGTATCCAATCAACACGGGATATATCCAACATGATAACATGTTGGATGGCAGAGTCATGATTCAAAATGTTCTCGATGGGCTACCATAATAGACTAACTCTGATAAGAATTTAGTAGGTCTGCACATTAATTAGTTTACTCGATTTAGAAAAAAATCAACTATACGTAGTTAAAGGAGTAACATAATAATATTGGAAAGGTAAGTTAAAGTCAGATTGAGATAGGCTTTAAGTAACAAAAAATAGAACTCCAATTAAATCTATTAAAGCAGTTCCAATCTATTAAAATAAACTCTTGATTATGGAAAAGTGAGAAGTTACCTATTGATAGTGATGGCCTCCAGGTGGTCCTCTTGGTCATTGCACCAATGAAATCAAGACTTATAATCCTATAAAGCCTCCATATGGCCAAAGTAAAAAAAAAAAGTAGATAAAAATTCTTATAGCACAAATTAAGGCTTATGGTTGCATTGGTAGTAGTACATTTAACTAATTCATTGATACATATATCTTCGTCCAAAAAAAAAAAGACAATGAGTTAGACATAAAATTAATAAAAAAACTGACTAGGCTAGGTATATTTGTGAAATTTCATAGGGCTTTCAATGAGTCTAGACTTCTCTGTGCTGTCAAGTCACATTTTTAAAAAAGTAAATAACTAATTTATCTTCAGTTTTAAATTTTTTCATAAGTTTTAAATTTTCTCTCCTTCCCTCCCTCCTCCCTCCCCAAGATGGCATGCAATCTGATATGGGCTCTACACATACATTCTTATTGAACACATTTTCACGTTACTTATGTTGCATAGAAGAATTATAATGAATGGGAGAGACCACAAGAAAGAAAACAAAACAAAAGAGAAAAGAGTCTGCCTCACTTTGCAATCCAACTCCATAATTCTTTCTCTGGATGTGGATGGCATTTTCCATCATGAATCCTTTGACACTCATATTTTTTAAACAATATTTTTGAGTGATGCTAGATGGCTGTGAATCTTCTAATTCTATGATTTTAGAAACATCATAATTCAACTGAGTCAAAGAAAAATGGAGTGTACGAAGGATGACATGTTGCCATGTCATCCATGAAATATCAAAAGATCTAAAAGAAGACTTAGGTATTTCCTCTATGAGGAGCTTATTGGTAGACCTGTATAAAAATTGCCCAAAACAAGAAGGCATGGATGAGTTACAACTTACATTAGTTGAGAGAATACTAACACTGTTTTCCTAAATAGATTGAAGTAGTATTTTGATGAAAATAATAATCAGTAATTCCTGAATAGACCATCTACCCTATGTTTGGAACTGCTTGAATTATTTGCCACTTAATGTTCTTTTCCATTTTTTATCCATAAGTTCATTAGGCTGGTAGGTCATGGGAATGACATACATGTACATGTGTACATGCGCATACATGTTTCTCCTTTGATTTCATTGTTATGGGGAATTCCCAGAAAGAGAAGTCCTTTTCCTAATGCAGATCAGCATATCTTCTGCAAATTCCAAGTTTAGAATGTCCTGGTTCAATTACTTGCTTGTGTACATATGCACAGTCTTCATGTGAATAAATAATTGTAAAATCACTTATTAAGTGCTTGCTATGTTCAAACACTTTGTTAAGAGACGAATAGAAAAATCAATTAGTCACTGCTTTCAAGGACTTTACCCTCTAAGTAGGGGACCCACTACATTAAAGAAAGTTCAGCTTTAGGTAAAACATAAAGACCCAGAATTCATAAAGAGGCAGTGTGAGGTAGATAGTAATGCCCAAATATGCTTCATTCATTCATAGAAGAGTATTCTGGAGGGTATATGTAACAGTAAGCACCCCAACATATACAGCGGGGCCTGCTATCACAGGTTCTTTGATCTATCTCTCTAAAAAGTAAAGCAACTTTTGAGGGGTTAACAATTATTTTAATAAAACACATATATCATTCCTTTAATCAAGCACATATATCATTCATCTAGTTCAGGGGAGTCAGCACCCTGAACTTCAAAGAAAATACAGAGAAATCAAAGACTAACAGACATGGCTTCCTCTGTCTGACCATAGTCAATGCATTATCACAAATCAACAGACAGGTCCAACTGTCTGACCATAGTTACCAGAAAGGGAAGCACAGACATCTGGGTTTTCAAAGGTAAGGGCTCCTTAGGTGCTTCCCACAGTACTAGTCTAGTCAAACAAACACTGCCAATCAGCCCCCAAATAAAACCTCACCCTCAGAGTATTCATACACTTTTCAGAAACTAGAGGGCATGGCCCTCTGACCCAGTGCCTCAATAGGAAAAACAAAAGGTACTTGGGACCCTCCTACAAAACAACTCCCCTAATCAAGCTTCCTTCAATGGGCAGCACCATTAATGGATGGGGAAGATCTTAATCACATTAACAATACAAATACAAGTACTGTTTCTAGTTAAAGAAACTCTTGTTTCTGTACTTTACTCCTAATGAAGACTCTTGGTTGATAAAGGCAAGATTCAATCAGAGACATTATACTTCTTGATTATACTAAAACAAAAACAGTAAGAGATCCTACTTTACTTGGTCTTACAGTATAGAAATAAGGTGGATGGCAAGGCTTGGAGGATCTTAGGAGATTGAGAGATATAGGTTGGGTCATAGTACAGGAAGGCAAATTAAAAACCATTTGAATGTTGGGATCCAAAGAATAGTCATTAATAATTCAGTGCCTACTTGGAAGAAATTCTCTAGTGGAATATTCTAGGCAATCTGTGCTGGGTCCTATGCTGTTTAATATTTTTATCAAAGGCTTGAATAAATTCACAGATGGCAGACTTATTCAATTTACAAATGATTCAAAGCTGGGAGGGATAAATAAGAAGTTGAATGACAGAATTAGGGTCCAAAAATATCTAAAAATCATAGATTTACTGGAGGAGACCATGAATATCTTTTAGTTCAATACCCTTATTTTACAGGTGAGGATATGGAGGTATGGAGAGGTAGAGTTACTTGACCAATGATCACATAAGTAATAAGTGGCAGAACTGGAATTCAATTCTTCTTTTGTTTAGACCTAGTACTCTTCTTATCACACCACGGTTTCTCCATCACTAGGCTAGAATTCTGGGTCAAATCTAATAGGAAGAAATTCAATATTAATACAAAGTCATATCTGGTTTCAAAAAGTAAGTACAAGATTATGATGATAGGTGACCTTTAAAAGATCTCAGGTATTTTGTGACTGCAAGGTCAATATGAGGCAGTAGTGAAATATAGTAGTGAAAATATGCCAGTAAGATATTAACCTGCATTACAAAAAAGAAGAAAGGGCAAAATATGTAATCTTCAGGACTAGGGAGCAATAGTCCCACTACATACTGCCCTGATGAAATCACTTGTAGTGTTATTTTATTCAGTTCGCAGGTCAAATTTTAAAGAGAACATCAATAGGTCAGAGAGTACAGAGAAAAGGGCAACAAAATGGTGAAGGGCCTCGTTATACTGATACTAATGTAGTACTAAATCTCAGTTAAAGTAGAGACTTAGTAGGGGTGGGGCCATGATGGCTATTTTCAAATATAGTACATCAAAGACTGAAATTTGTGAGGAGCAGATATTGCCACAGGACTAGACTAAGAATGAAGAGTAAAAATTACTCTTAAGTACCTTTAAGTTAAATGTAAGTAAAAATTTCCAAAAATTAAAGGGTCTGCCTGAGAAGCTGTGTTTTTCTTCATAAGTCATTTCCAAGCTAAAGCTAGTTAATTATTTGCTGAATATAGTGTTCTGTTCTAGACCTGCTGGACTCTGAAGTTCTTTCTAACTGAGATCCTCTGGTTCTGCGATCTTGCATCAATGGAGACGTATTAGGCTTGGGGTAGTAGCACCAAAAGAGATGACTCCTAAGTAAAGTCATAATCCTCTCCTAAAACAGTGAAAGGGAAGTCCATTAGAATGGTTTTGATAATACTGCTATAATTAAGTTGTTTTTTTTCTCTATACTCATTAGAAATCTCATTCATGGAGAGCTAGAAGGTTGTTAGGCTATTTAAATAGTATGGTATTGAAACTGAGTGAATAGATTTCCAGATCCCATGGAATTGTTTTCCCTCTTGAATACAGGTATTAAATATAAATATTTAGATATGGCTACTGATATTCTCAGTGATAAGATTTTCCTCATGTCAAAGTGATCTTACCATAACTGGTAATAAAGAAAAGAAGGAAATAAGAAAGAAAGAAAGAAAGAAAGAAAGAAAGAAAGAAAGAAAGAAAGAAAGAAAGAAAGAAAGAAAGAAAGAAAGAAAGAAGAGAAAAACGTAAAGAAAGAAAAAGAAAGGAAGGAAGGAAGGAAAGAGAAAGGAGGGAAAAGGAAGGAAGAAAAAAGGAATAAAGGAAGATGTAAAGAAAGAAAGGAAGAAAGAAAGAAAAAAGAAAGAAAGAAAGAAGAGAAAAAGATAAAGAAAGAAAAAGAAAGGAAGGAAGGAAGGAAAGAGAAAGGAGGGAAAAGGAAGGAAGAAAAAAGGAATAAAGGAAGATGTAAAGAAAGAAAGAAGGAAGGCAGGACAGGAGGAAATAAAATGAAGTAGAGAAAGGAGTATAAGAATACCTCTAGGGCTTTAATGCAAAAAAATATTCTTTGAGTAGTCTTACGATTTAATACCTTTTTTCTTCTGGCACAGTAGCTATCTTATGCTACTGTACAAGAAAAAACTCCTTTTATTGTCATATTAATAGGGCTATTCTAAAATTTAAATATGAAACTTTATTAACAATCACTCTGAAGGCTGTCCAGTTATATATCAGATTATCAAGGTTTCCAATAGCTTTTATAAAAGAACTAATTAATCAAAACACGCTAGTTGAAAGATTATTTCTTTCCTACTCTGAAAATTCAGTGGAGGGCATACAGACGGTAAAAGTGATATTAAAAAGAATGCTATTTCATTCAGTAAGATTTAATGAATGTTGTGAATACTTAATTTAAATCTCTGACCTTTGTGTATATTATCCAAATTTATTACATGGATTAAAATAATCTTAAAGAAAAAATCTGTGGAGGCTTCCTATCAGTGTTTGTTATGCATTTAGTTTACTTGGGTAAATTTTGTTTTAAACTCAAAGACTTTAAATGAGTAGATTCATGATACCATTACTATTCACACATTGGGTATACTTAGGAACACAACATTTCAGAGTTTGAAGTCACCCTCTAGTCAAATCTGGAATTCCTTCTACAAACAATTTTAAAGATCTTCAGTGAGGGCTAATTCACTGCCTCCCAATGTAGCCCATACCATTTCAGGAGAGTTCTAATCATATGAATTTTTTCTTTGATATCAAGCTCAAAATTGAATCTTTACAATATCCACTCTGTACTCCTAGATTCTTCCCTAGGGATAAACTAAATAGGTCTTATCTTTCTTCTAGGTGATAGTCATTGAAATATTTGAAAATATCCTCCCCTAAGTTTTTTCTTCTAATCACTGTTCCTTTTCCTAATCCTTATGGCATAAATTCAAGAGCATTCCCTATTCTGGTTGCTCTCATGCAGAAAATCACTATCTTTCTTAAAATATGACTTTGGAAACTGAAAACATTATTCCATATGTGTTCTGCTGGCAATGGTAGTGTCACAGCATGTGTCAGGAGGCAGATCTCAAAACCAAGTCTTTTGGCCATGAAGGACAACCCTCTTATGTCATACTGCATTTTGTCTCTTGACTGTTATCTATGCAGGACAGCAAATCAGTTTCCACTGTGACTCAATATTATGTCTCCAGAATTGAAAGTAAAAATTGTAATTTTCAGAGTAATGCACTCGTAAAGAACTCTGTCTCTGCAGCTAAACCAGCTTTCCTGAAATGATGCTGCTTTTGCCTCCTCGAGGTGTTATGGTGTTCCACTGTGAAACCTGCCTGTGAACATTATAGTGTTGCACTTGGACCAGAGTCTGAGTTCATTCAATTCGTAAACTAGTGAAAGAAGAATTCTTTCTAATGATCAATACCAGTTAAAAAGGAATTTCCAAACAAGACAAAAAATAGTCAACTGTTCCCTTGGTTTAGAAGTGGTGAAAATCTTCTACTTTAAGGAGAAGAAACCTGATGGAATTGGGAGATTTGATAAATTTTGAAGTCTAACCCATGAACATGTTTATTTTTACCAAATCACTTATTCACTATTTTTTTCACTTTTAAATCAAGATTTGACTATAGGACAGGCAATGATTCTTGGATTATAACCTTTTCTAGGACAAAGATAATTCTAGTTAATTTCTTTGTTCACTACTGGATATAAGGAATTGAAGCATCAATTGGATGATGTCGGAAATTTTTTATCATTTCTCTAGGCTTACTTTCCCTTCCCTGTAAAATGACAGAGCTGAAATAGATAATATTTCAAGTTTCTTTCAATGCTAATATTCGATTCAATTTATTTTGATTCAGTAAATGCTCTATTAAATACCTGTTCAATGCCAGGCATTTTGCTGGGAACTGGGAATAGAAAAGGTAAAAGTAGAATAATCCCTAACCTCAGGAAATTCATATTCAAGTGCATTGGAGTTGAGAGTTTTTGATAGATGGTGATAGTAATGATGGTGGAAACTATAATATTGACAGAAATAATTAAATACAAAATTATTTTCGTGATGTTATCCGAGTATGAAACTGCCAGTGAGAAAACTCCTACCAAAGCAGAATAAAAATTGTTCTGCTGCTTTTAGTCTTGAGAAATTGCCTAAACACCGAAATGATATGTAAGGACATGTCCAAGGTCACTCTAACAGTGAGTGTCAAAAATATAATACAAATACAAGTCATTCTGACTTCAAGGCCAGACCTCTATCCATTCTACCGTGCTGTGCAAAGTAAATGTATACTAATTTGACTAAGGCTTGAAGATAGGACAAAATACTGAAGTTAGGATCAGAAAAGTAGTTCTGATACTAATGGCCAGTTATTTAGAAGTTTGAGGTTTATGAAGCACTAATCTATTTGCTATCTTCAGTATTTATCCATCTAATCTTAACTGATCCTCACATCTATGAGATAAATGTTATTATCCCTTATGTGTTCTCTTCCCCCATTAGGATATAAATAAGCTACTTGAGGTCAAGAATTATCATTGTTTTTGCATATTTTTATTCCCACGCACAGTGACTTAGTGTAGTGCCTGATGCACAATAGCCCTTTGATGGAGAGGTTTTGGTCTGCCTAGGGTCACATAGTGAGTAAGTGTATGAGGCAGGGTTTGAGTTCAGGTCTTTTTGACCTCACATCTAGCAGTCTGTCTACTGTGGCGTCTAGCTGCTGAGTTGAACCTTGAAGGATGCTAAGAATACTAAGGGATAGGAAGGAGAAGAAAATGCATTCTAGGTTTTGGGGAAGACAACCTGACTGCCTCCTCCTGGAGAGGGGTGTTAAAATATGTACAAACAACAGTAAGTAAGCCAGATTGATTGGTTTGGAAAGGGCACGAAGGAGAGTAATAAGAAGTCAGGCAAGCACATATTTACATTACTTATCTTTTAGAACCTCTACTACTTCACCATATTCTAATCAAGAAGCCTGGTATACTCTTTAAAGGGCTAGCTAGGGGTGAGGAACTTGTGGCCTTCAGGCCATAAGTGCCCTTCTAGGTCCTTGGGTGTAGCCTTCCAAGTTTTACAGAACAAATCCTTTTATTAAGGAGATTTGTTCTATGAAATTTGGATTCCGACAAAGAGCCTCAATTAAGGACCTAGAGGGCCACAGGTGGCTTTTAGACCACAGGTTCCCTCCCCAACCCCCATAGACTTATGTAAGATTTTTGTAGTTTACCGAGAGCTCACTATTATTGTGGGAGAAGTCCTAAGAGTCAAAGTATTTTCTTGCCTTGTAAGTAGAGTCTATGGTAGATGACAACACCCCCACATCCTCACAACAGGTGTAAAAGAAAAAAAAGTGGCAAGAGTCTTTAAACCTAGAAAATCAACCCTGATTCTCTTTGGACTACTTTGTCACCTTGAATGATTTATAGAATATTTCCTCTTTCATGCTCAGGCAAGAGTCTGATATAGTGTCATATTGGCAGAGATCATAAAGTACCTGTCAAGTTGGCATTAAAAAGCTATACTCAGCTATACCACTGTCCAACTGTGATTCAAGGCAAAATTTATATAAAAGATCACAGAGACTCCATGGCAAAGCCTTTCTCATTTAGCCCTTGGTTGGTGGCACTTTGGCGTGTCCATCCACAGGCAATCTCGAAATAGGTTTAAAAATAGGAAGTAAGAAATGCCATGCTGCTGTGTCTCCCTCTCAGATGACTGAAAGCAAAAAAAATCCAAATGTTATAAACATTTGAATTAGATAATTTATATTTACATTACAAAATAATTGCTTGACACAGGGTTAATATAAATCAGAGGTTCTTAACATATTTTTAGCAGTCTGGTGGAGTCTGTGGAGCCTCACTCAAAATGTTTTTAAATACATAAAAGAAAATACAAAGAATTTCAAAAGAGACCAAATTTATTGAAATAAAGTTATAATTTTTATAATTAAAAAAAAATCCAGTTCATGGATCTCAGGTTAAGAACCCCTGATTTCAATTTTCTTAGTAGATTTACTTATACTTTAGCTGTTAACTACTTTATATAGAGATAGGAAAGCTTTGAGAGAAGAGAAGTGCTTTAGCAATAAAGATAATAAAACATAGTGTGAATCCAAAGGAAAATAGAATTTGCTTTCCCAAACTAATATTCAGAGGAACATCATTCTATTTAAAGCAACACATAGTGCTCCTTCACAGGGTTCAACCAACACCAGTTTATTCAATTTTTTCAATAAATAGAAAGGAAAAACCCAGTTTTCTTTAATGACTTAAAAAGTCAAATGCTTCCACTTACAAATATATGTACTAATGTTATCTGTCTGTGGTTTAGAGATATAATTCAGGGATGTAAAGTGCAAATGGGGACTGGGATATCTTGCTATAGGTACTGAACTCCTTGTGAGCCCTCTTTCGTAGAGAGCTAGTTAAAATGAACAGTCATAAAACATCTGTGTCAGGTAGATTTCTGGCAAAAGAAGGGAAGTTTTGCTTAGTAAAAAAAAATTAGAATTTTATTTTCAAGCTAATCTTATTGGTCATGAACTAGGATTAGAACTCTTAAATGTCAGAGGTGGGACTTTGATCCTTATTTGGTCTCCTGTTTTAGTACTGGGTCTAGGATTCTTTTCACTAAAGCTTGTAATAGAGATTAGAAGAACCCATGGAACAAAATAATTATTATTGAGAGTCTAGGTCAAGGACCATGCTTTTTTACATTCTTAGTGTCTATAGCATTTAGCACACTTCCTGTCACATAGCAAGTAATTAATAAATACTTATTTTCTCAATTCTTCAATTTTAACCTTTATTTATCATTATTTTATTATATATTTTTATTTATTTTGTTTTATTTACTGTTAATTTACTTAGCTTATTTTAGTCTTAATAGTGCTATTATTGGGCATTTAAAAATTTGGACATATGAAAGTTTTTGGTTCTATATGGAAACAGCATGATCTAGTGACTAGAGGACTTTACCTGAAGCCAGGAAAACCTACGTTCCAGTGTGGCCTCTATTTTACAGTGTCTGTGTAACCCTAGGCAGGTCACTTAATCTCTACTCTAGGGAGTTCTATAAAATTATAAAGTGCTGAGATGGTGCTAACGTGAATTAGTAAAGGGAATTTCTCCTCTGGGAAATTACAAGTGTTGTCAGTGTTAGTACACAAAGTTAGCATTTTATGATGTTGATGAGTGATTTCATAGTTTAAGAATTTCAAGGAAACTGATTTAGATTTTAATCAGATTCAGTCAAATAATATTGATAGCAATTATTCAATACTTTTCAAAGAACTATAACTTTTCTCATTTAATCTTAGTAATCATTATGCGGGATAAGAAATTGAATTCAATCTAAGAGACATTTGTCAAAAAACAGCCTCCAATGTACAAAATACTGTGGCTATAAAGACAAGAAAGAAAAAGATAGTTTTTGCCCTCCAGACGCTTTCATTTCAACAGTAATGATGAAGATTTACAGACAGAAGAAAATTCAAGATAAATTTAGGAGAACCAGAGTGTCTGAGTCAATCAAGATTGCTTTGGTTGTGAAGTGCAAGAGGTGGAAGTGAGGACAGAGTATTTTTTAGAATAAGGAATTGTTTTGCACAGGCACAGAAGCAAGAAAAAGAAAGCAGATGCAGTTTGTCTGGAACTTAGAATTTACGAAGGAGAATAAAGTGAAATAAGCCTGGAGAAGTTGGTCAGAGTTAGATTGTGAAAGGCTCTAAATTCCAAACAGAGGGTTTTCTATTTTTATCCTAGAGTGGATAAGGGTACTATTGAAGCTCTTTGATTGGAGGATTGACAGTTCAAACTTTATACATTAAGATTTTCAGTTGCGTAACCGTATGGAGGAAATGATTACCCTCTTTCATAGAAAAGATTCCAATAGAGCGATGAGTCATTTTCAAGCGTCCATTTAAATAACCAGGTAACTATATTAGTTATAATCTCAATTAGACTCTAATTCATTTCTTTCAATTCCTGAACATAGTATATTTACTGGAAAGAATGCTCTTTGACTTAAGAGATTTGGATTTGTACTCTAGTTCTGACAATCATTTTGTGACCCTGTAAAACTCACCTAACTTTTCTCAAGTATCACTTTCATCATTTGTAAAATTAGAAGCTACCTGCACATTTATCATAAATACTTTCCATGGAAAAAGAGTCATTAATCTCTGGACATGACAAATTCAGAATAACATGACAAAAATGAACAACTTGACTAACTACTGGTATGGCCATCATTATTACAGTCAGCTGTAATCAGTTCATCAAATTTTAAAGGAAAGTTTAGAATTAGTATAAAACTAGAAGGAAGAATCAAAATAGGCAAAATATATGGTGTACTATTGAAACAACCCATTCTCAATCAGTTTAAACAGAAAGGGACAGAAAAAAAGGAGACAGAAAAAAGTTCCAACAGTGTAACTGGTAAAAATAAATTGCTGACATGAGACCAAAAGATTTTAAAGTGCTTAAAAAAACACTCTAGTGAGCACATACTTCAGATCCTTGCTCAGAAGAGAGATATAGCATCCAAAGATTGGTTTAGAATTTAACATAATTAGAATTTATAAAATATATAATATAATTAGAATTTAACATAATTCTTAAAACTGTACAGAGAGTAGTACAATATCTCAAACAATATTACTAAGCAGTAATCATCAAAATTATTTGATGCTAGTTAAAAAAGATAGTTTGATCAGTGGAATAAGCAAAGCACACAACTTATGGAAAGAAACTGACACAGACTGATATGTGATAAACCTAAGATCTCAGTTGCTGGAGTAAAAATTCACTATTTGATTAAAAGTGCTGGGAAAACTAGACAACAGTCTGGCAGAAATTTGGTTTAGACCAATACTTTACAACATATACCAAGATAAACTCCAAATGATACATGACCTATATAAGAAAAAGTCACATAGTAAATAAATGAGAGAAGCAAGGAAGAAAGTATTTTTCAGATCTATGGCTAAAATAAGAGTTCCTGACCAAGTAAGGGATAGAGAAGATCACAGAACTCAAAATGGGCAGTTTTCATGGTCTTTGTTGTTCAGTTGTGTCTGATTCTTTGCGATAGCATTTGGGGTTTTCTTGACCAAGACACTGAAATAGTTTGCCTTCTCCTTCTCCAACTAATTTTACAGATGAAGAAACTGAGGCAAGCAGAATTAAGTGACTTGCCAAGACTCACACAGGTAGTAAGTATTTTAAGTTGGATTTGAACTCGTCTTTCTGACTTCAGGCTCAGCACTCTATCTACTACATTACCTAGTTGCTCTCACTTTTCATTATATAACATTAAATATTTTTTCATACAAAGAAAACCAATGTAGCCAAGATTAGAAGGGGACCAGTTAACTGGGGGAAAATCATCATAGCAAGTTTCCCAGATAAAGTGAAATTGATACTGTGTTAATTTCAGAGATACAAAATAGGGCAAAAGATAGCCTGTACTCTCAAAGAGCTCACAAATTAATGGAGTAGACAATATGCAAACGACTATGTTCAAATAAGATATATACAGGATAAGTTGAAGATAAAATAACAGAAGGAAGACACTAGAATTTAGGGGGACTGGGAAGGGCTCATTTCAGGTGGTTGAATTTTAGCAGAATCTTGAAAGGAGACAAGGAAATTAGGAAATAGAAATGAAGAGTGAGAAAATTTCAGGCATAGAAGAAAGCTAATAAAAATGGCCAGAGTTGAAAGATAGAATACTTTTATGAGTAACAGCAGAGAGACCAGTATCACTGGTTGAGTAGAGTATGTGAAGGAGAGTAAGAAAACAGGAGAGTAAGGAAGCTGAAAACTCTCATTTCCAAAGATGCAGGAGCTGATTCAAATTTATAGGAGCCAGTTGCCCAAATTGAATATGCCCAGTTGCATATTCAAAGGATATGAACAGGTAACTTTTAAGGAAAGAAATCCAAGGTATATAAACCCCTAAGAAAAATTCTCCAATTCATTAGTAATTAGGAAAATGCAATACAAGGCAGCTAGGTGGCATAATGGACAGAAGAGACAATAAAACTTGAGTTCAAATGTAGACTCAGATATTTACTACCTGTGTAATCCTGGGCAAGTCGCTCAACTCTGTTTACCTCTGTTTTCTGGAGAAGGAAATGACAAATCACTCCAGTATCTTTGCCAAGAAAACCCCAAATGGGGTAACAAAAAATTAGGTGTGACTGAAACAACTTAACAACATAAGGCAAATATGAAATTCTACCTCATTTCTTTCAGTTTGATAAACGGAACAGAAAAAGCCAATAACATAGGTTGAGGAGGTATGGGGAAAACAGCAACAACAAACATAATCCAGTAGCGTTGATGCACTCTTGGTGGAGCTGTAGATTACTCCAGCTATACTAGAAAGCAATTTGAACTATGCTTAAAAGATTTCTAAGCTGTGCATGCCCTTTGTCCCTACTGCACAACTACCAGACCTATACTTCCCAAAAGATCAAAGAAACAGAAAAAGTATGCTTACTATTAATTTAAAAAATATTAATTTACATTCATATACCATAATTTATTCAGCCATTCCCCAATTGATGGGCATCCCCTTGACTTCCAGTTTTTAGCTACCACAAAGAGTGCTGCTATAAATATTTTTGTACACTTGGGACCCTTTCCCGTTTTTATAATCTCTTGGGGATACAGTCCTAGTAGCGATATTTCTGGGTCAAAGGGTATGCACATTGTTGTAGCCCTTTGGGCATAGTTCCAAACCGTTCTCCAGAAGGGTTGGATGATCTCACAGCTCCACCAACAATGAATTAGTAATGGAGTACTATTGTGCCATAAGAAATGATGAACAGGAAGACTTCAGGGAGGCCTGGAAGGACTTATATGACCTGATGCTGAGTGAAAGGAGCAGAACCAGGAAAACTTTGCGCACAGCAACGACCATAGTGTGTGAGAGTTTTTTCTGGTAGACTTGGAACTTTGTAATAGCACAAGAACTTACTGAGAAAAAAAAAAAAATCCCAATGTCGGTCTTCTAAGGCAAAATGCCTTCCACACTCAGAGAAAGAAATATGGAAGTCATTCGCAGAATGTAGCAGATCATGTTTGTGTGTGGGTGGGTTTCAGTGTATTATGTTTTGATTTGTTATATGATTTCTTCCATTTATTTTAGTTCGACTACATAGCATGAATATAGTGAAAATGTGCTCGATAGGAAAGTATATGTAGAACCTATACAGAATTGTATGCTGTCCACGGGGAGGGAGGGGGGTATTGGGGGAAGGGTGGGGGGGAATAAAATCTTAACTTTAAGGAAATGATTGTAAAACATTAAAAAAATAATAAAAAAATATTAATTTAAAAACCAATCTTACAGGGAAGGATGTTGGAAAGTTATTATAATTTTCTCCCAAAATATAGTGGAAGTATGCAGTTGATAAATGGTCAAAGGATATGAACAGGCAGTTTTCAGAGGAAGAAGTTAAAGCTATCTATAGTCATATGAAAAAGTGCTCTAAATCTTTATGAGAGAGATGCAAATCAAAACAACTCTGAGGTACCACATCACACCTAACAGATTGGCTAACATGACAGAACAGGAAGATGATAAATGTTGGAGAAGATGTGGGAGAGTTGGAACATGAATTCATTGTTGACAGAGCTGTGAGCTGATTCAACCGTTCTGGAGCGCAATTTGGAACTATGCCCAAAGGGCTGTAAAAGTGTGCATATCCTTTGACCCAGCAAAATTGCTTCTAGGACTGTGTCCCAAAGAGATCATAAAAATGGGAAAGGGCCCCACATGTACAAAAATATTTATAGCAGCTCTCTTTGTGGTGTCAAGAACTGGCAATCAAGGGGATGCCCATCAATTGGGGAATGACTGAGCAAGTTGTGCTATATGAATGTGATGGAATATTATTGTGCCATAAGAAATGATGAACAGGAAGACTTCAGAGAGGCCAGGAAAGACTTATATGAACTGATGCTGAGTAAAAGGAGCAGAACCAGGAGAACTTTGTATACAGCAACAATCACTATGTGCGAGGAATTTTTCTGGTAGACAGCCCTTCACAGCAATGCAAGGACCTATAAAATTTCCAGTGAACTCTTGAGGCATAATGCCTTCTATATCCAGAGAAAGAACTATGGAATTAGCTCACAGAATGAAGCAGACCATTTCCTCTTGTGCTATGTTTTGTTTTGTTTTTATGGTTTCTTCCATTCATTTTAATTCTTCTATGCAACGTGACTGAAGTGAAAATGTAATAAGAATGTATGTGTAGAACCTATATAAGATTACACACCATCTCAGGGAGGGAGGGAGGAGAAGGGAAGAAGGAGGGAGAAGGAGGAGGAAAAAAATCTAAGGTGTGTGGAAGTGATTGTACAAAACTGAAAACAAATTAATTAATTTTTTTAAAAAAGAAAATATACAATGGAAATTAATACCAGTTTAACTGAAGCTTGTTTGGATATTCACTTAGGCAACAGTATCATTTCAATGAATTCATCTTGAATTTATTAAATGTTTACTATGCACCAGTCACTCTGACATAGTCTTCTGTTACAATGTAAAACCAAATCAAACAATCCAAAAAACAAGTCTGCTCTCAATGACCTTCAATTCTACTGAGGAACAATAATTTTTATTTTGATTATTAAATACAGAATATTCACTAGGTTATTTCTATCAGGAGAGCAGATGTTTCGCAAAGGACAATTTTTTTTAACAAAATCATGTCAGGGATTTTGAGTGAAATTATGGCACAGTAGATTGTCATGTTCTTCACAGAAACTCTACTAATGTCAAGAGTTACCAATTCCTGACAGAATAGTAAAAATGAGAAGAAAATCTGGAAAAGGAAAAGAAAAAAACCCACAAAAATTTTTTAATTGTTTTTCACTATCAAATATAATACAAGCCACCATAATGTGATTCTAATATCATAGCCTTGGATGTGATTATAGAGAAGAAAACTATAATATTAAAGAGAAATATACAAAATCAGGCAAAATAGACCAACTGTATGTAGAGGAGATTCTTATTGGAGATTGCAAATTTTTGAGGGTTTAGAGTGATAATTTCACAATGTATCTTAAAGAGGAAAAGTTGTAGAAAAATAGTGAGCGTTATTAAAACAAAAATGTGATGTAGACAATGTAAAAAATAACCCAATATATATGTCTACTTTCCTACCCATATAAAAATTTTAAGGAGAATAACATACACATGCACTGAGAGCCCTCTATGGTAGTAGGGGGCATTTAGGCTTTTGCAAACAATATCCCCCAATGGACTACATATTTACCATCACACGATTCATTCAAGAATAACAATACAATTGTGTTTATGGTTTGTTGAGTTTGTGGTTAAAAAGATATTCACTAGAGCAAAATCACCTTAGCGATTCTTTATTACATAGTGTCTTGCACCCATATATAAAAGTTATTTAAGATTCTTTGAAAGATAAGACAAATGGGATAAGCTTTTTTTGATGACCATCTGAAAAAAAAGTTAGATGTAGTATTAAAAAAAAAAAAGATGCAACATACCCACCAAAAGTCTTCTCTTACTCTCATGGTGGAGGTCTAGATCAAAATCTAATTTGAAGATAGAAATCCAATAGATGTTAAGTTTCTTCATATATTTCTATTTGTGAATGGCATCATGATGCCCTGGAATATTGACAGACCTTATAGATGAGGTTTACAACCACTTAAAAGAGTTTGGTCTCAATGCATGGTGTTGGACTTGGGCTCAAGAAGATTTAAATTGAATTTTGGTCTTAGACTCTTACTAGCTATGCGATTCTGGTCAAGAGACATAACATCTGTTTACTTTAGTTTCCTTAAGTATAAAATTAGGATCATAATAGCTCCTGTAATCACAGGATTGTTGTGATATATATTATGAAGTGTTTAGCTCAGTGCTTGAAACATGGTAGGCACTTAATAATTCCTTGTTAATTTCCCTCCCAACAATGGTTCTGTAGACCTTCAGTCTGGTAGTCAGTCTAATACTAATTCTCTCTCACTTTCCTTCAGAGCCTCCCAGAGCTAGCTGTAGCAATGCATGCATCATACATCCCTAGAAAATACACCACCAAGGTAAGTGAACTTATCCATAGCATTCAAAATTTCTCCATCAACCTTTATATCTAAACCATCAACCTCCTTTTTTTATTTTATTTTATTTTTTTTTTACAGATGAGGAAAGTGATTGCCCAAGAGGTTAAATTGGTCACCTAAAGATGGATCTGTGATCTCATAAATTTTGATGATCCTTCCAGTGATAGTGGTCACAACTTATATATTCCTCCCCATTCCTATGAGTTCCTTTGCATTTCCTTCCATAATTTCACCTCACAGGATATAGGTACTGGAGAACTTCCTCATTTCTCTTGATATCACCAGGTTACAAAATGGAACACTCAGGATGTCCATCTATTATCATTCTCTCCTACATGACCACTGTACTGACTTCATTTTTGTATGCCTGTGAAACCTAGATCATGCCAGGATACAGAATTACTTCCATTTTAATTGTTTTAGGAAGATTCTGAAGATCACCTGGTGGGATAAGGTACCAGACACTGAGGTCCTTACTCAAACTAAACTCCCAAGTATTCAAACTCTGCTTTGAAAAATGCAAATGATGGGGCTGGCCATGTTTTTCAAATGCAAAATATATACTGCCAAAAAGATTATTTTAGGGAGAACTCACACAGGACAAGTGCTCACATGATGGTCAGAAGAAGTGATACAAGAACACTCTCAAGGTTCAGAGTTCTTAAGAACTTTGGAATTGTGTGACATGGGAAACATGGGCATAGGACCACTTAGTAGGGTATGCCCATATCAGAGAAGGTGCTGTGCTCTATGAGCAAAGGAGGATTGAGACAACTCAATAGAAATTCAGGATGTACACATTTGGAGTATCCACCCCAATGTTTGCACAGACTATTTGTGCCCTTTGACCCAACAATGCCACTTTTAGGTCTGTATTCCAAAGAGATCATATAAATAGGAAAAGGACCCACATTTACAAAACTATTTCTAGCAACTCTTTTTGTGGTGGCAAAGAATCGGAAATTAAGGGGAAGCCCATCAGCTAGGAAACGGCTAAACAAGTTGTGGTATATGAATGTAATGGAATACTATTGTGCTATAAGAAATTATGAGCAGGCAGAATTCAGAAAAAACCTGCAAGGACTTGAATGAACTGATGGTGAGTGAAGTGAGCAGAACCAGGAGAACACTGTACACAGTAACAGCCACAATGTGCAAGGACTAACTTTGATAGATTTATCTATTCTTAGCAAGGCAAGGATCCAAGGCAACTCCAAAGGACTCATGATGGAAAATGCTTTCCATATCCAGAAAAGAACTATGGAGTCTGAATGCAGATTGAAGCATATTATTTGCTCTCTCTCTTTTTTCCTTTTTCCTTTTTTTGTTTGTTTCTTCTTTCTCTTCTTTTCTTCCATTGTCTCTAATTCTTCTTTATAACACAAATAATGTGAAAATAAGTCCAATATGAATGTATAAGGAGAGTCTATATGAAATTACACATCATTTTGGGGTGAGGGTGAGGGGAGAGATGGGAATAAAATTTGGAACTCAAAATTTTATGAAAGCAAATGATGAAAACTAAAATAAATAAATGATCTAAAAGAAAAGGGAGGTTGAACTACATCACAGTCAAGGCCTCTTCTAGCTTTAAAGAAGTGTGTTGAAGATGCTTTGGTTCCATTATACTAGGTCATAAACATTTTTACTGAACTTTTGCCAAAATGTAGCTATTATAAGGATATGTTTTTCTCCCTTCCTACATAGTACCATTTTTCTCAGTAGATCTTCAAGAATGTGGGAAATGTGAATTATAGCCTATGATGTAAGATACTCATTCCTGAATAAATGATCCATATTACTTCTTTGGTCAGTTTCTAGGACATATGATTTATGAGGAATTTTCAGGTTTCTGAAAGCTGAATGAATCTAATAGAGCTCTAAATTCTAGAGGAGATTAATTTTAGATAAGACTCACAAAGTGTCTAGGCACATTAATGGAATTTATCTCAAGGAATTACCTATATATAAATGTTTCCTTAATGTACCGTAGGCTCGTTATAAAACAACATAAAACACAAAGGCATGGAAAATCATCATTTTATAGGTCTAGTTAAGCATCAGTTATCTGCCATATTTTATAATTCCTTTTTTTCTTTGCCTCTAATTTATGATGTATTATCAAACTGTGTTTCTGAAAATCTGTTTTCTGGTTGGAAGTGTCACATCCTGATAATTATTCAGTTGAAGCTCAAGAGAGAGAGAATTAGAGAGAAAACTCTAGGTAGCAGAATCTGTTCTCTGACCCTCTCAGTAATTTCTCTAGGTTTTGGTATTTGTCACTTCTTATCACTTTGCTACTTTGCTGTTCTCTCTTCGAAAATTTAATTCTCTGTCCATATCCTTAAATTAGGCAATCTCCCAATTAGATAATTTTAAAATTAGATAATCTCTTAAATTAGGTAGCTAAGTAATATCCTAAAACAAGTGATCTCTCTATTAGGTAAACAGAGAGCGGATCAAATGGAGATCTAATTCATCTAGAGGAATCTTACTTTGTCTTTTTCTCTTCTAAATAATGGAGAGTTGATATGAGGCATAGGCATTGCAGGATTCTTTTTCAGAGTGAGGTCATGGACCACAAAAGTGTAAATATCACAAGAAAAGGATTTTACATAAAGAGAATGTCTACACCTATGACTTGTCCTTGTCTTCAGTACTCTTAAATGAAAAGTAAAAAGGAATCATTACAAGCTGTTATTTATAGCACCTTATGTTTTATAAAGTATTTTGCTCACAACCTTATAAGGTAGGTATTACAGCTTTAATTTTCCCGTATTTATAGATCAGGAAATGGAAACCAAGAGCAGCTTAGTGTAAAAATGTATTAGACTTTGAGTTTTGGACTCTGATACTTACTTGCCATATTACCATAGGCAAATTATTTAGCCTCTCAACCTCAGTTTCTTCATTTGTAAAATGGGGAGTGTAATTTCATTACTATCTTGTAATATCTACCTCATAGGGTTATTGTGAATCAAATGAGATAGTATATATAGAGAACTTTCAAAGAGTTATTCAAATATTTGTTTTGGATTTTACCTGGTATTTCAATAGTATATAGAACTCTTGATAAAGAAATTTCTTCTACCAATAGAGATTAGCACTTACTTTGAAGGTAGTATAAGTAATAATTTGATATTTGTCTGGTGCACTGAGAAATTAGTTCTTGAAAATAGCCACGTTGCCCCACAAGTGACTCTGTTACCATTACTATGACTACAATAGTTAAATTACTCCACATTCAAATAACTAATAAGCTGGCAGACTCAGAATTTAAATCCTTGTTTTATGATTTCATATTCAGTGCCCTTTCCCCTTCACTATCACTGCCTCCTAGGAAATTCTGGCAGAATTTTAAAAAAAACCCAAAACCCAACCACAACAAAACCTGACAGCTTCTTAAAGAGAGTTCAAAAAGAATACATTTGTGATGAGACCCTCTCAAGTGCCCCATATTATCATTTGGTTTTGGCTGAAAAGGAGGCATCTTTGACAATTGGACAGTGATAAGCAATATCTTGGGTCAAACATGGTTGGTGAAATAAATTGCCTGCATCCTGCCTGCTCAAAATCTGTTATTCAGTGGTATCACACAGAGCAAAACCTAGTGTTTTTGGTAGAGGGAGGCCACTAATGTTTGCGTGCATCATTTTAGAGTCTGTCCTAGTAGGGGATGCTGAGATAATTATATAAAAATATTCATTTCCTCTGCCAACCATTTCTTTGTAATTGACAGATTCTCTCTCTTGCACTCACTGAAGAATCATACACTCTGTTCAGCCCCATAGAAGCCTGGAATGGATTGGTGTACATTGCTCTGTCAAGCAGATGCAATTGTTGAATATCTGTGTTGTTCATTAAAGAGTCTACTGCCTCATATCACACAGTAAAAGCCAGGATCCAGAAGCACGATAGGATTGTTTTCAGGCCATTGAAGTGAGGTAGTTGACACTTGATAGTGAACAAGAGGGCTTTTACGCATTTATGAGTACTACGCTATCTTATTTTTTCCCTACAATATTTGCCAGTGCTTTTTTCCCCCTTTCCAACTTTATACACTTGTTTTCTTTGGATTTAATACCTTCACTAAAGTATTTTACTTATTTCTATTTCGTTAATGCCTGGTGGTAATTGAAATTAAGCAGAGGCAGAGAGCATAGCAACTGGAGATGCTAAAATGCAAACGAGTTTTGCAGCTTTCTAAATTGGGGTGCCTGATGTGGGGGGTGTTTTAGAGGTTGCTAATTTTTCTTTTCTCTCTCTCTCTCTCTCTCTCTCTCTCTCTCTCTCTCTCTCTCGGTACCAAGATTAATATGATGTCAGAAATATTCAACAAAATGGAACACTGCTTGTCTACAAAGACAACATTCACTTTTCACAGTGTAAGTATAATGGTTTTTAGAAATATAAAAATATGCTTTTTTTTCAATTTGGCAAACACTCTGGAATGGAGGCATTTGCCTATAATCGCATCGACTGAGCTGTGATTGATCCATTTTGTCAAGCAATATTTCTGTTTTGGTTTCAGGATATAAGGAAAAGCAACACTATATGTGAATAAATACACATGGATAGTGGCATGCTATTATGATGAATTGGAAGGTGAGAACATTTACTGCAGTATATTTACTACTTTTTCCCCAGTGTTTCTGTGTACACAAAAAACACTATAGTCCCTTCAAGCCTTTAATTTTAGACCTTTTGGTGATATATTTATTGATTTTTTCTTTTATTTTCTTTGTTACAACATAAAGCTTCCCCAAAAAGCAAAGGAGATGTTCAAGGTGTCTGTCAGCGTTCTCTAATACATGAAAAATAAAGAATTATGTAGTAGGATCTGTGTAAAGGATATTTATCAAAGAACTTTATGACCAGAAAATAAAAAGGGCAAGGAATAGCTAAAGCACGGTTTACATACTCCACCGATTGCAAAAAAAAAAATAAAATAAAACCAAACTCCAAAAAACCAGAAGACCAAAATGTCAGTCAGCTTCCTAGTATGTTAGGCATACAACTTCAGATGAACTTATGGAATGACATGGGTAAGACTTATACAGGATGGGTAGGTATGGATTACTTTTAATCCATATTAATTGAAGGAGTACCAACATTGATGAGATCATAAATCTCACTCCAGCATTCAAATTACAATTCACACTTTTTGTTTTTCTCATTGGTATTTAACTTGTATTTCACAAGGGGCACTTAGCCAAGAAAGCTCCCCCAGCTATATGGCATAAGCCCAAATGAAGATGCCAAAAAGAATGTATTTGACATTTTTGAGAGCAATCAGACTTTTGAACTTTGTTCATGATCATGACATTCCTTCTCTTTTGTTTCCATATGCTGCAGGGTCTCCTGGTGCTTTGAAAACTAAAATGTTGCTTACTCAGTTGAAAAATAAGTTTCATTAAAAAAATCCTTCAACAGCTTGACACTTCATGGTATTCTGAGTTTGGCATGGATTGACTGACTTTGAGACTTTTTGACCACAACCTCATCTCTTTCCTAACAGAGCTGTCCAAAAGTGAAATAGTTGCCTTGAGAAGTGGTGGGTGCCTCCGTCTTGGAGGTCTTATATATTTGTCTGCTATATTTCAGTGGAATTCCTTTTATTTATTGCTTAGATATTCTTTGAGGTCCCTTACATCTCTCAAATTTTCAAATGCTAAGATTCTATTTTTCCCCTAACATATATTCTCTGTATTTGGTAGGGAAAATCTTTTTTCCCATGAATATTTTTTCCTTACCTCCATGTCTTTTGTTCATGCATTTTTGCTTTTTCACCCTAAAGGTTCCACTGCCATTCAGTCCTTCTTGTGTTTGTCACCAGTAAAACCACCAAGGAAGGAGTATAGTTCTCCATGCTTAAAATTCTTTTGAGTTTACTCCATCTGAAATCACTGTGCATGAAACTATAGGAACTCAAAAAAATAAAAATAGCTTTTAAAAAATGACTAGCGTGGAATCAAATTGCCCCTTTATCTTCTATGAACATATATAATAAACTTACTACAATATATATTCATTAATATCTTCAAGACTCAGCTCACTCAATTGAGTCAACTGCTTCCAAGAGTCCTTCCCATGCTATTTCCTTACCTTTTATTATTTTATTACTTATATTAGTATAAAGGTTAGAATTCTGGTCTTTTAGGTACTGTGTAGAACCCTTGTTTTCTCAAAACACCATACAGTCTGGTTGCGACTAGTCACCTTAAAGTTTAAGTTTTAAGACATTTTTCAAAATTTAAGTGTAATTGTTTTCTTTCATAATTGTTTTTTTCTGAAGACTCAAGTTGTTTTGAAATCAACAAGGGATGAGCCTTACTTAGCTCCACCCTCTAAATTCAACTCTGAGTTCATGACAGATGGTTAACTCAGTGTTGTCTAATTAATTTGCAGCAATTGTCTTCCCATACTCAGATTAATTTTATCTGGGCTAACTTTCTAGGTGAAGAGTTTGGCATAGCACCTACATATTACAGGGATCTTTTAGCTCTGATTAGCTAATAGAGAGATGGGTCATCTGTGGGTAATTGGTTTTAAAGGAATCTTGAGCCTACTGAGACTCTAAAATACATTTTCCATACTTTTGTAGAACGATATCAGAGACATTCCTGAAAGACATATCTAGGATTGGATCTGTGGTTTAAGTAGTATAAGGAATTCCTGATAGAGAAAATCACAAATAAGCTGTCCCATTAAGCTAGCCAGTTGCCTGCTTTCTCTCTTTCCCTCATTTTGACCAATTTGCTCTCTTATAACAGTGTGGGTCATCATTCCTACAAATTATAGTCTTTGAGAGCTGCCCAGATCAGTGAAAGTTGAAGTATACCCAAGGTCACATGGTATAGCACCAACACAATATTCACAGACATGAATATGTCAGTGTAATTCTGAATCACAAAGAACAACAGGCTCTCCACATGGAAGAAAGAACCAAAATATTTATTCATATACCAGAAAGCCAAATCTCAATACCAGAAAGTCAAATACATCATAGTAACAAAGAAATCTATATACAATAATAATGCAGAGGGCAATGCCATCCCCAAGGCTTCCCCCTGCTTGGGTTTTCCCATAAACCAACTACCTTAAAGAAAATCACAAACGAGCTCTCTCATTAAGCTAGCCAGATGCCTGCTTTCTCTCTTTCCCTCACTCTGACCAATTTCCTCTCATCTCTGCTCTAGCCCACCTCTAGCTCCACCCTTCCTACTCCACCCCTTAGTATTCCATGTAACTTAGAATCATGTGTCTCAGGCTTCCATGTGACTTAAGTAGGTCACAAGGGTCTATTAATAGATGAGAAAGATCTTCCCTTAAGCAAAAGTACATTATCAATGAGCAAAAATTCATTAAGGCCATTTTATTTCAGAGGCTAGTCTAGAACCCAGGTTTTTCTAGCTTTGAAACCAGTTCTACTATGCCATCCTGTCTCTCAAAGGAGATGGCAGCCTTGTTGAATGACTCCAAAGAATGCTGTCTCTTTCACAAGACTAGACTGAAGATATAAACTTATTCATAGAGAAGTCCAGTGTAAAGTGCATTCAATATGATAATTTCTGTTTCAGACTTTCCAAGGGATTTCCTTTCCTATGGGAAATTCTGCCATGTTTAATGAATTTATTTTTTTTTCAAGTTGGAAATGATTCTCCAAAGTCTGAGTCTCCTCTAGACTATTTTTCTTAATTTTACCTAATGATATAATAAGAATGACTAATTAAGTTGTCTTCAGATTCCTTCAAAAGTATCTCATTCCTGAAATCAAGCCTATGTGGGTGGCCCAGTTGGAACACAAGTCTCAAAAGGAACGTCCTTGTTAGAGAATTTTTTTTTTTGTGCTCACTCTATCCTTTCCAGTATCACAGAATATAATGGTACTTTTTTCTCTCTTTGCCCATTTTTGTCTTTCCCAGAGTGAATTAGGTTTTGTCATGACACTTTAATAAAATAACTGAATTTTCACCAAGTCCTGCTTTTCATAGGACCACAGGTTTTTAGAGGTGAATTGGATTTCCTATTATTTCACAACCGTCATTTCATATTCCAAAGGCCCATGGGTGGTAAGTTGGAGAACTGAAATTCAAACCTCCTTTAAATTTAGATACAGAAATCAAATCAACATATATTAATTAAGTGGTTACTATGTGCCAGACACTGCATCAAGTCCTGGCTATACAAAGGCAAGATTTGCAAATATTTTTATAACAAATCATTTTTATTATCAAGGACAATGATGTCAACACACTTCATCTCACAGTTCAACAACATGTATTGCTAGAGGATGTAGACATAATCTAAATAGAATAAAGATAAGGAAAGTAGCTTGTATGGACCATGCATATGTAGGGGAATACTGTTCAGGAGGTGGCACAATTATGAGAGCATTGACAGATTTAAGGAATATATCTTCCTTCATATATCTATCTATCTGTCATCTATCAATCAATCTCTCTATATATTTTTTAGTTATTTTGTTAAAATATGAGATGTTTCAGCACTTTTCATATACACATATATATCTACTCATAACAGTTTTCACACATATTTTACATATATGTAAAAAGTGCTGAAACATCTCATATTTTAACAAAAAGGAAGTTCAGAGTGACAATTATTGGCTAAATATGCCTATTTTTCAATCTAAACAAAATTTTCATGAGAAAAAGCTGCATGCATTGAAGGCATTCTTGATGATGATAATAGCAGAAAACAGTGTCTCACAAGCAATATTCCACAGTAGGCCACATCTTGACTGTCACACAATTTTATTATGAGATAGAGAATAGAAAATGTCACTGTATTTTTCTTGATCATCTTTAAAGTATTAAAATTTGATTTGGTTTATAAGCTCACCTTATGTCTCTTCTGATAAGGTGTCTCTCCTATACATATATATGTATATTATATATATACAAATATTATATATGTACATATATATTATAACAATTCAAGCTTACTTAAATGATATAGCAACAGTGATCACTTACCCTTTAGACAATAATATTAGGTAATATATAAAAAAGGAGATGTATACTCAGCAAAGATGCTCACCACTCTCATAAAGGAAATTGACTGCTCATGTGATCTTGTCAATCACTTAATCAGAATACTTCTCTGAGTTAAGATTTTATGTTATTGAATAAATGGGGTCCTATTTATTTTCCATGTATATATATATACACACATATATACAACTGTCTTTCTAAGGTACTTTGAGTTTTAACAATGCATTGGGTACATTATGTCCCTGAGTAATGTAGGATCTTGGGCAACCAGAAGAGAAATTGTAATAATTCAGTCAAGGTGATGATCACTTTGACTGCTGGGATATTATAAAATTTCACTACTTTCTGTACATTTAAAATAAATTTCCTTGGTTTTCTTCTGTAGCTTATTATGCCAATGAACTGTTTCTTACAAGTGAAATATATTCTGATTCATTCTAACAGAGCTGGCAATATATTTCTAACTTACATTTTGAAATTAATGTTTTGCCTAGATACTTTTACTATTTCCCGAATTTGTTTTCACAGTTGCTATAGGAAAATGGTTTGTAAAGTAGATAATAAAAAAAAGTCCTTTTTAATTCGCATTTAACACCTCTGGCATTTCCCAAACATTTTCCTGATGTGACTGTTGACACACTTGATGTGTTTGTTTGTTGGAGGCTTGGAGGACTTTGTCTCTGGAGGAATGCTAAAGCACCCCTAAAAAAGAAAGCAAAACAACAACAAAAAACTCCCAACCTTTGGAAACAAAAAAAATTGTTAGCAATAGAAATATGTTGTGGTCCCTGCTTTGAGCACACGTGTTACACTTCTTCAGCATGAAGGAAAAGACTAAGTCACTTTCTCAGGCCACAATAAACAAAAGATGGTTACATTGTTGCTCTCTGAAAAGCACAATCAAGAAGATTTTTTGTTCTGTAAGATGTGAAACTTTTATAAATAATCTACTGAATTTGCAGATGGGTGAAAATTAAGAGAGGGTTCAGAAATTTCTTGAACCTAAACTGAAAAATTAAAGAAAAGTTTTTAATGTTCTCAATAAATCAATCAACTACATACACATATGTCTATATACATATACACATATAAACATACACACATATATGTACACACATATATGTATATAATCACCCTCTTTATGCTAGGCATTGTACGAGGTTCTAAAGATTCAATTACAGTGAAATGAAATAATCCCTGCTCATGAGGACCTTAAATTCTAACCCAGAAGTACACAAACAGAATAAATATAACATGAAAGATAATTACAAAATAGCTAAATATAAAGTAGTTTGGGAGGGAGGCCACTAGCAGTTTGGGAAGGAGATCAGGAAAGGTTTCTGGTAGAAGGTGGTTCTTAACATGTCTTGAAGAAAGGGAGGGAGGTAGAGGTGAAGGAGGAAATTTCAGGTACGGGGAACAATCAATACAAGTGCTTGGAAATAGGAAGTGGAGTGATGGCATGCATGAGAAAAGAAAAAAAGATCAGTTTGAATACATTCTATGAGGGGAGGTAGAGATGTAAGGAGGCTGCAAAGGTAGATTAAAGGTAAGATATAAAGTATTTTAAAAGCTGAACAAAGAAATCTACCTATCATCCATCCATCCATCCATCCATCCATCCATCCATCCATCCATCTATCTATCTATCTGTCTGTCTATCTATCTGTCTATCCATTTGTCTATATCTTTTATATCTATACTATTTATCTATCATTTATCTTGTTCTGTAATTCAGTATCTTATTCAATAGGAAGTCACTGAAATTGAATAGGGGGATGACCTACATTTAGGGAAATCACTTTGGAAATAGTATGTAGGATGGATTGGAGGAGTGTGGGATGAGATGGAGAGAGCAATTAAGAATCATTTACAATAATCCAGGTGAGAGATGACAAAGACCTGAACAATGGTGATAGCTGTGTGAATAGATAGAAAGGGTTTGATATGAAAGATAGTAAGGTAGAAACTGCATATGTGGGTGAAGGACAGGAAAGACTTAAAAATAATGCCATGATTATGTCCCTAAGAGACAAGGAGGATGGTGGTGCCTTTGAAAGAAATAGTCAAATTTGCAGTAAAAGCATGTTTTGGGAAAAAAGCTAATGAGTTTAGTTTTATAGGTTGGGTTTAAGATATCCCTGCGACAGCCTGTGTGAAATGTCTAATAGGTAATTGGTGGTGCATCACTGAAGCTCAGGGGAGAGCCTGGAATTGACTATAGTTCTGTGAATCATATGCATATTGAAGGAGTTAAAACCATGGGAGCTAATGAGGTTATGTAGAAAGTGTGTAGAGAGAGAAAAGGGTCTAGAATGGAATGGGTACTCTCATTGTTAGAGTGTACCCATAGAGTATTAGAATGTTAGTGGTTCACCTTAAGCTCATCCTCACTGACTTTTTTTGTTTCTGTTGACCCTTGTCTCTTTTCTGTCTCTGGTATAATATAACTAATTGTGATGATTCAGATCTATTGCAAAACTTGGCTATCCATCCTTCTCTATCTTATTCAGTGTCCTGGATCATTGCAAGGTATGATGGAGGGGAAACTCAGTCTGCAAATTCAGCTTAATCAGGGATTTTCACCTGTAGCACCTATGCAGGATTTCCAGAATAATTAATCCTGATTGGAAGAACATGGGTTCACATCCACTCACAATGATAATATGAGTCTCCACAAAATAAGCACACTTTTTTTTCTATACAATCAGGTGGCAAAATTGTTTCAGAGCAAAGGAATAGATAATAAGAAACATCACAATAGGATGTACATAGGACTTTATCTCTCAGAAATATAATGAGCATCAGTGGAGAGAGTAGGCAAATTGAGATCACATGTGAACTCAGTCAATAAACATTTATTAAATGCCTGATATTTGCCAGTCACTGTGGGGATTAAAAAAGAGACAAAAGGCAGTGCTTTCCTTTAAGGAGCTCAGAATCTAATGGGGGAAGATAATAAGCAAAGAAATATGCACCAGTTTCCATGTAGGGAACATATGTGACGAAGGCACACCTGTGAAGGAACAATCAGTACCCCAACAGGGAGGATATCATTGCTCTAATTTCACTGAGCCTGTTCCTTTCTAGTGTGGCATTCCTCAACCTCCCCACCTTTATTTTGCTCCACTGGTCCCATAGTGTTTATAATGACTGTTAGATGGGATATAAGGAGGGTATGGCCACTTGTTGCTAGTTCCAAAGTTGCAAATCTCTAGGATGATCTCTTCAGAGACACTGAATGGCCATCTCAACCAACCAAGCAAGTGCTTACCGTGTGCCCAGTGCTGTGAGAAGTTCTAGGTTTGCAAAGACAAAAAATATAAAACAACCTCTGTCTTACAGGAGCTTACATTTGAATGGAGGGAGACAATGTACAAGTGAAGAGGCACATAAAAGATAGATAAAAAAGGTAGAAGGAAGGTAACTTTAGAGAAGTCCAAACAGCTAGGGGTGGAGGGACTAGGAAAGGCCTCCTATATAAGGTAGAGTTTGAGCTGAGTCTGAGAAATGAGGGATCTCAAGATGTGGAGGTAAGTACAAAGAAGCTTCCAGGAATAGGGACAGTCAGTGCAGAGGCATGAATATTATACTGTTTATATATTCTATATACATACCACCAACTTTTTGCTTTTCTTTGAATTCCCAGCATTTACCACAGCTCCTGATACATAAGCACTTAATAAATGCTTGTTGACTGACTTAAGATTTGGAAGATGGAGCATTTTGCATGAGGAACAGCAAACAGCAGTATATAAAGGGGAGTAAAATGTGAGAAGAGTGGAAAGATGAAAAGGCCTTGTGAAAGTTGTAAGGAGCCTTAAACATCAAAGAGAGAACTTTATATTTGATCCTGGATATATTAGGAAGCCACTGAAGTTTATTGAGTAAGGGGTAGGAAAGGCATAATTAGACTCATACTTCACAAAAATTGATTTGGTGACTGTTTAGAAAATGGATTGGAGAGAGAGGCAAGGGAACCAATGAAAAATCCAGGTGAGAAGTAAAGAGGGGCTGAACAAGGATAGTGGTTATGTGAGCAGAGAGGAGACTTATATGAGATAGATTGTAATGGAAGAAATGATATCATCTGGAAACAGATTGGATATGTTGGGTGGGATTAAAATGTTGAGGATGACATCAAGGGGAAGAAACTGAGTGATTGAGAAGTAATTAATACTAATTGAGGAGAAGCGACAAGGAGAAGCATTGAGTTCTACTTTGAATTTGAGATGCCTGTAGAAATCCAGAGTGATATGTCCAACAGGCAGTTTGAGATCCAGGATTGTATATCAAAAGAGAGACTAGATCTGGATACTTTGATCTGACAGTCATCTATATAGAAATAATAAATGTAATAGTAGAAACTGATGAGATCACCAAGGGAGACAACATAAAAAAGAGAAGAGAGATATATTCACAGCTGGGGACATGAGAAGGATGAAAATGCAGCTCTCTTACTAAACTGAGACCAAGGAATTCCTGAAGCCTGAAAAGTCCTTTGTTATTTGAAGATAACAACTTCCCTGACATCTGCTGCAGGTGATATTTAAAGGGTTCTTTACTAGGGGCTAGTGTGAGAAGTAAACTATAAAGCATTTTTGGAGGTTGTCTAGGTCTGCCTAGGCAGTGGGAGGTTTTCTCAGAATATGTTTGTTTGCTGGTCATGAAGTTTCTTTGTGGGAATCAAATTAACTTGATGAAAGGAGATGAGAGTGACTTAGGCAGGTTGTTCTAGCGACTAAAGGGAGTGGAAGGGGGCATCTTGTTTGTCCATCTGGAAAATCAGTTGGCTGCTGATGTAGGTCAAAGAAATAAAAATTGCCATCTGATGTGTGAAATCTGTTTTCTTTTATTTCTTTAGCTTCTTATTCTTTCTGGTAGGCTGCTGACTTTTACCTGGTTGATCTGATATGCTGTGTATGCAATATGAAGTATTCTTGTTATCAGTATCAGGAAGGGCATGGAAGGTTGTGCAAGAATCTATCCTCACACAGAAAAACCTCAGGCATGTTTTCCATTTGAGCATACAAAGACAGAGATGATGGCATCTCTGTTTTTCATATTACATTCATTTTTCATTAAGTACATGTAAGAGAAAAGAAGCTTGGAATTCTAACAACTTTTCTGACAGTGGAGTTTGTTACAGAGGAGAATTATTATTTGTTTAAAAACAATGGATCTGTTCTGTCTGTCTATCTATCTAATTTATCTATCTATCTATCTGTCTGTCTGTCTATCTATCTATCTATATCTACCTAAGATATGATGTATATGTGTGTGTATGTGTTTGTGTATGTGCATGTAATTTTTATGCTTTTTGTATGGTAAGAATGATGAGAGAGAACTCTCTTCCAAAGATGAAGACTTTATAAACTCCATCAAACTGAATGCATTTCCTTTCCTTATTTGACTTAGAGATGAGTTCTTAGGCCAGAGATGAAATCAAGAATAAAAAGTTGACAGCCTATTCAATATCTTTGCTTTTTAACCCTATTGACATGGAAAGTAGTTTTATTGTTCAGTCATTTTTAGTACTGTTTGACTCTTTGTGATCCCATTTGTGTTTTTTTTGGGGAGGGTGTTATTTGGCAAAAATACTGGAGTGGTTTGCATTTCCTTCCCCAGCTCATTTTACAGATGAAGAAACTGAGGACAATATGGTTCACACAGCTAGTAAGTGTTAGAGGGCAGGTTTGAACTCAGGAAGATGTATCTTCCAGAGTCCATGCCTGACTTCATCTACTACAGACCTATTAATGATACAGAAGAGTAATCCCAAAGCCCCACTCAGCTACCCACTTACCAGATGCTAAAGGCAATGAATGATGACCACCTAGGAATGAAATTTTCTGAAATTCTTGCAAAACAGTGCTAGAAACTTGAACCCACTCTTTTAAAATTTGTAGGTTTACTTGGTTAAATTTAGGCATTCTCATGTTCTTCCAGACACTTGTTCCCTGTTGATGTCTTTCAAATATAATATATGTGTATGTCCATGACTTGGCGGTAGTGAACTGAAATGTGTAGGCAGAGAGTCTGCAAGCCAGGCATTCAGCTTGAAAATATTCAGCATGAGTCAGGAGTGTTGTGAGGCTCAAATGAAATAACAGATATAAAGCATTTGGCAAACCTTAAAGTGCTAAATAATGCCAGTTATTAATATTATTGTTATCATCATCATTATAGTTATTATTTTCATCATTAGCCTCCCGTTACCAGGCCTCCAGTCTGGTGATTACATTGTTCCTTGAGCCTTCTATTGTACTCCTGCTGAGTTCATGTTGTGTTTATATATCAATGCAGAGGTAAGCTGGTAAATGTCTAAAAACCCAGATTTTCCAAAAAAGGTATGCTCACACACTTTTAAGTTTAATCTGAAGTATTAAATCTTTCTTAAGTCTAGACAATTGACAAAACAATAAATTAAGTTGTGACTTGTAGTAGCTGCCAATTTCTGAGGTATAAATGGTCACTCTGAAAATGTAACAATAACTGCTCTCAATCAGTTAGAATTGATTCCTTAGGATGAGCTTTTTAATTTTCTCATAGAAAATATGTAGTGATGGATACATCTAGGGAACCCAAATGAGAGGAAGAAAGTGGAGGGAGAGGAGTTCATAAGGAGTGAAATGGGACTTGACATTAGGGAGACCAACTTGGGTTGAAAGAAGAAGGATGACTATTATAATGTTGCTTCAATTAGCCAAGGTGACTTTCTAGTAGGTAGATATGATTATATAAATATAGGTAAATGGATATTTATTTTCCATAAAATTATATACACCAAATTCTTTTATTCAGTACTCAAGTCAAATTCTACCTTATTCTTTAATTCCTCACCTACTACAGACCCAGAAATGATACAGAAAAGTCATCTCAAAGCCCCAATAGCAAGTACAAGAAGACAGAAAGTATGCCAGTATGTCATTTTATAATTCAGACAAATTTAGTGAGAGATAAATAGAAGAGAAATTAAAGTTCTGATAATAATATCCAATGGATTATACCATTGTTATGTCCCACCAAAGCAATTATGTAAGTAAAAGAAGCTAATATTATTTTAGGTTACATTAAGAAAGGCAGAGCTTCCTGGAATAAAAAGGTGACAGTCATATTGTACTCAACTTGATCAGATTGCATCTGATGTATTGTGTTCATATGTTCATATGTTTAGGAAGCAAACTAATTAGCTGGTTTAATCCAATATCCAATAAACTGGATAATATCTAAAATTCTTCAAATGTTCATATGAAAGGAGAATCAGTTAAAGGAACCATCCCAGAGAATAGAGAACTGTTCATGGGAAACACATAGCCGTCTTCAGGTATTTAAGAAGTTAAGTCACGTGGAATTAGTTGTATTCCGTTTGGACTCAGAGGGTGGAAGTAGGAGGAGTGGTTGGAAGTTTCAGGAGTCTGATTTAGCTTAATGTCAGGAAAAGTGTCCTAATAATTAGAGCTATAGAGAAGTGGAATAGGTGGCTTCAGGAGATGGAGAATTACTCCTCATTAGAAGTCTTCAGAGAGAGGCTGGGTCTCAACTTCTTGGCCATAATATAGAGGAAATTCTTTTTCAATTACAGGTTAGACTGAATGATTACTGAAATTCTTTTCAACTCTGAAATTCTGTAATGGGAGAAGAGGAAATATAGCAATTTTCAGGAGGGGAAAGAATAGATCATGCATACTAAGACCCATGAACATAATTCCAATTCTTGGGAAAAAAATCTAGAGCACTGGATGTGATTGATTAGAAAAAAGGCAGGGAAAAAAAGCTTGCATGATTTCATCAAAACAGAAAGCGTATTTCCTTGTAAGATGAGTTTACCATATTTTAATTTTCAAAGAGAGACTCAAAAGAAACATTGACGGTTAAGAATAAAAGAAGGAAAACTCTAGAAAAGAGGTCAAAACCCTGAAATAGGGAATGGAGGAGATAGAATTCAATTGTTCAACAAAAAGTCACAGAATTACAATTAGAAGGGATTTCCATGACAATCCAATACAAATTGCCCCTGAAAAAGAACCCCCACTATAATATAAACTCATAGAATCTATCTAGCCTTTGCTTGAAGACTTTTGATAACTAGAACCCCACTAGATCCAGTAGAAGTCCATTCTAAAATTTGATCCATTACATTTCTTCCCAAAGTTATTATTTCCCTCCATTCTGTTCTCTTGTACATTTTCCTTTATTTGTCTCTAACTTTCCTTTCACAAACAAGCAGAAGGAAGTAAAATACAAAGAATTTGTCCAATTCTTATGATCTATAAAAGAAGTAGTCTATTTTCACACTATTACTACTCCTCCCCTCACTTGCCTCACCCCAAGTCACAGGTTTTTACATTTTTCCCCTTTCCTTTAACTCCTCCTCCACTTGCCAGCCTGTAGCATTGGAATTTGTTTTACTTATGATTCCTCCCTTATCCTGCCTTTCTTTCTTTTTCCCAATTCAGTTTAATATATTTTGTGTGTGTGTGTGTGTGTGTGTTTGTGTGTGTGTTTAGACTTCCTTCATCAAGCTCAGATGAAAGTTAGATACATGAGATACCCATTTCCTCCATCTCTCCCTCCAGGCATGAGTACTCTTCATTTCATGCACCATTATTATACATGCAACTTCCCCAGAGTAGTTTCCTATCCTCCCCATATTTTTCTTTTTTCTTTTAAAATTATCAAAATCAAACTACTCTTCGACTCTCAGTCTATCTTATTTAACTCTCTCTATGAATCCTAACATTATTGGAGTTCTGAGAAGACACCTTTTTCTTCTTGTTGTACTTTTATGAAAACAATCCATCCTCAAATAATCCTTCCCCATTTGTCAATATGTATAACTTTTTGTGGTTTTCTTGACATTTGCATTTCCATTTCAAAATATCTATTTAATTCCAGCCTTTTCATAAATAATGATTATATTCCATTAAAGATCAATTTTATTTTTAAATATCATTATATTCAGTTTTACCAGAAAAGCCAACATTGGTTAAGATTGCATCTTTAGCTTTTTAGAATCTTGAATTCCAAGTCTCTCTTTTATAGTAGTAGATACCAAGTATGATCTGATCCTCAAGATGTCTCTTTTGCATGTGGATTCTTCCTTTTGTCTGTTTGCAATATTTTTTTCTTTGAATTATAGATTCAACATAGGATTATAGTTTTATATTTTGATTACAGTATTCCTCAGAATTTTTGTTTGGGAATCTGGAAATGACAGATGGAATTTTTTTATTATAATTTTGGTTCTAATAATTTCTTTAAATATGAGATGTAAGCTTATTTTTCATACTTTATATAGGTCACTAAATTTTAGATCATTACTCCTTATCTTCCTTTCTAGATCAGTTTTTTTATGTTTTATATTACATTTTATATTTTATTTTTATTTTTTATATTATGCTTTTATATATTATATATAAATATATTTTACCATATGTAATATATACAATATTATATTAATATATTTCATAAGCTATAAACATATATTTATATAAACAAATATATTATGTTACATGTTATACATTAATATATTTTATAATACATTGTAATATAATATAGATTATATACAAACATATTACATATGCTCTTATATTTTATATTATATTTTATATTACAACCCTTACATTTTTCTTCCTTCAATCTTTTGATTTTTTTGTCGTTATTGCTGTTTCATTGTGTTATTGCATTCTTTTTGATGATACATTCTAATTTTCAGGTCATTCAGTTAGTTGGTAAAGTTGCCATGATTTGTTTAAGGAATTAATTCTCCTAACTGTTCTAGATTAATGAATTCTAGCTAGCTATTCTATCCCACACCCTCGCCGCTCTTTTTAAAATTTCCCCCTGGTGTTCTTGTAGTTTCTTGTGGACAGGGCAATTTCAATTTTATTCTAGTTTGAAGAAAGTACTTCAATATGATGTCCGCTCAACTGGAATTGAAAATACAGTGAGTTATTACATAAACTATATCCAAAATATAGATACTAGGACATAAAAATTCCCCTTGTTCCTCCACTTTTTAGTAAATAATTGCTATTTTAATAACTATACCAATTACATCATTGAGATTAAGTTTCATGAGTCTATAGAACATATACAATTCTTAAATACAGAAAAGTCCACTTGATAGGACTTTGGAAAATAAATCAAATATCATCCAAGCATGTGTGTGGATGTGTGTATGTATGTGTTTGTGAAAAGAGGTTGACCAAAAGAAATTATGTTGATTTGAAGATTATATAGCTTGGGATATGTAAAATTCTTGAGCTGTAATAGTTTTTCCTGATCCCATCCAGTACCCCTGATTTTGTATTTGCTGTTATCTTTCATATACTTTAAAAAAAAACTGGGATCATTTATTGAGTTCTCAGATCTGGATGTGCTAGTTTCATTACTTGCAAAGTGGTGAAACCTTGAGCCAGTGATGTAGGTCCAGAAAGGAAATGATTTAATTTTTACTTCAGAAGCTAGAATGTCCATTCTGCTATATTGCATTATTATAGTCTCATACAGAATAAAAATGGCACACGTATTTGCAAGAAGGCAGGGGGATTGTTCTCACCTAAGGGTAAGGAGGGTTTATCCTAGGTTTCAGGCTTTTTCATGCTGCTGTTTTCAAAGCTAGTTCTGGAGGTCTGCAAGGTTTTGTTGCTTCCAAGATGGTATGATCCATGAAGAGGTGTGCTCTCTGCTGTTTTGTAGTCTTTACCCAGGAAAGATCACTTCCTCCTTGTAGCCACAAGCACTAATAATAAATATACCTGTTCCTGGAACTGTGACCAGGTTCCCTCTTGCCTTGTAATGAGCCACAAGTACTCTTCTCTGCCCTGGAATTGCAAACCAGAACTGTGTAGGGGCAATACAGTTGTCGTTTAGCACCAGCTCTACCCAGTGCGGGCAATGGGTCCCCTGTTTCTGACCCGTTTTCTGATCCCCTTACCACGTGCTGAGTGCTCCTGAAGTGCTATTTCTAATTGACTACTGTTGCTGGCACTACACTTGTATACTTGGGATAGTCCTCCTTCCCATCCATCCTCACAGACCTCTCCTGAGGAGCCTCCTAAATTTTCTTAGGCCAAGAAAATTCTCACTGTGACCTTTTGTTGGCTCTGTCCCTCCTAAATTTGATTTGAGGCATTATTTTAAAGCTGTTTGGAGGAGAATGCCGAGAGAATTTAGGTGGGTTTCCACCATTATTCCATCATCTTGGCTCTGACCCCCTATGAATGTTTATTGATTTGACCTGACTGGAATTTGAAACTGTCTGTCATTGCTCTTTGAGATCAGTAAAAGGTCAGTGAAGATTTAAGTCCCTTCTCTCTCTTCCCTATAGTCTTACAGTAATTATTTTTTTATGATATTTTTAATTTCTGATTTTGTTTTATAGACAATTATTGTCAAACATAAATGTTCTGATTTACATCTATATATTAATTCTGTATTGAGTGAATTGAAATTGGGAACAGTGAATAGCTTTGGATCCACAGAATTAAATAGGACATAGTTTTGATCCACAATATAAAATAAGCTTTATCTTGGCTTTGGAGGCTCTGAGCTGTAACCTTGAAATAAACTTATGTTCTGGGTCTTTTTATGAATAACTCTTATAAAATCTGAAACAGTAGAGGAGATATACTATGTGACTCAGGGCCATTTATTCTGTGTTGCAGAGTAATGAGTAAGCAAGATTTAGGGGAGTGGAAAATAGCAAGCATGCCAATAAAACTTTTGGCCTCCAGAGTGAGGGGAGGGCTAAGGTCATTGATCACTACAAGGAGAAGCCCTGGGGATTTCTAAAGGGAGGAATTAGAAGGGAATCTTATTTCTCCTCCAACTCCCACTACTAAAGGATGGGTGCCAGAGGAGTGAGGGAAAACTTTTAATTTCCCCCATACTCAAACCTTGCCAGACAGTGGCTTCAGAAGCAATGTGAGTAATTTCCTGTCCTAATAGATAGAGCCTTGACCCTGGAGTCAAGAGACTTTGATCTAAATGCCTCAGAAATTCACTAAGTGGATAGTCATGAGTTAGTGAGTTTCTTTCATAGTAGATGTGAGGAAATAGGAAAACTTCTCAATTAAATCTATTTTAAAGTCCAACGAGTCAACATGGGAAATAATGAATTCCCTATCGAGTTGTTATCGTTTTCTTGTTTTAGTCAAGTTTGAACCTTTGTGACCACTTTTGGGGTTTTCTTGGCAAAGATACTGGAGTGGTTTGTCATTTCTTTCTCCAGTTCATTTTACAGATGAGGAAACTGAGGCAAACAGGGATTAAGTGACTTTGCCCAGGGTCACACAGCTAGTAAGTGTCTGAGACCAGATTTGAATTCAGGAAGATGAGTCTTCCTCACTCTAGGACTGGCTTTCTATTCCCTGTACCACCTACCTGCCCTCATTAGAGACTTTCATGCAAAGACTGCTTATATGGCTGGTGGGATATAGAAGGTACCCTTTTGTGGTTATGGTTTGGCCCACACTGCCTCTGAATTCCCTGCTAACTCGGACATTTTACAGTATGTTTCTAAGATTCTGTAAACACTTTCATTATCTAATTCACTAGGTGGCTGTGAGGAAAGTACTTTGCAAATATAAAGCACTATATACATGTGATTTATTGGTACATAAAAGGGAAGCTGGAATTGGCATTTAAAAAAATGGCTTCTAGCTTGAGCTATAGAGGTTTGATAAAATACTTAGAGAGAAACCCACATTTCTTCCATATTACTATGACACTATTGTGAACATGACAGAAGGTAAGGTCTAAGAGTGACATTTATCTCCAGAGCCCTTTCCAACTGTTCAAGTCTTTAAGTCAAACTCAAAAATTTAGTGATCCTAAATATTCCAGGCTTACCAAGAAGTTAGAAAAAAATTAAAACCACTTAATTAAAGACATTTAATTTCTTTACTTTTAAAAAGTTTTATTTTTAGTGATCTTATGCTTAATGTCACCTTTATTTTCAAATATACCTGCCTTCCACACCCTCTCCAGGGAATCATATATCTTGAAGAAAAGAATAACAAAAGAAAAAGGAAAAGGTAGTTCAAGTATGTCTATAATTTTCAGTCAATCAATCAACATTTATTTAGTATTATTTAGCATGTGCTAGGTGCTATACTCAGCATTTGGGGATAAAAAAAGGCAAAAGAAAGTTCTCCGTCTTCAGTGTCAAGCAAGACACTCAAGTGCAGACAAAGCAGATTAAAATGCAATTAAGAAATGTTTAATAAAATAAATGAAAATAAGATACAAAATAATGTGAATTTGTGGTTTTTTAAATAAATATGAGATCCTCAGGGACCATTTATATTTGAGTTTGGCACCATGGTTTTACATGAATAATCCCCGACCTGTGTTAATAAGGAAAGATACTAAATTTTCTTATCTCTTCTTTAGGATCAAAATTGGTCTTTATAATTACATAATGATTTGATTATTTTCAATTTTAGTGTTGAGATCATGATGAATTTTGTTTTCACAGTTCTGCTTCTTTCGCTTTTCATCATTTCGTGCAAATTTCCTCATGCTTCTCTGTGTTCTTCATATCTATTTCCTATGACCCAGAAGTATTCCATTCCATTCATGGACCATGATTTGTTTAGCCATTCCCCAGTTGATAGATATCAACTTGTTTCCAGGTCTTTTCATAGCTAATAGCTATGAAACATTTAGGTAGCAATTATTATATATAGCAGGAACTGTGCTAAGTAAATACTTTATAATTATTATCACATTTCCTTTGTTGTGATCCTTACCACAACTTTTGGAGGTAGGAGCTGTTATTGTTCTCATTTTAAAGATGAGGAAACTGAGGCAAACAGAGGTTAAGTGACTTATCCAAGCGTCACTCAGCTAGTATGTATCTGAGGCGGGATTTGAAATCAGTCCTGATTTCAGGCTCGGCACTCTATCAACTGCCTCATCATAGTTGCTCAACAACAATTCTTTTTCTGCAGCAGCAACAGCATACACATATATGCATACATATATACATATGTATATGTGCATATATAGTTATTTACCATTATTATTATTGATATTATTAAAATTCTTACTGGCTTATGTCCTGGTTTTCTTTGGATTCATTCTATTTCCTTGACTGCTAATTTTCATGGCTAGATTATTTGGTAGAGATGATGAATTACTCAGTGATATACCTGGGATTAAATCTCTCCAGTTAATTGCTTTTTTCTCCCCTTTCCCATTACTTATTTATTGCATCTGTTAGTTCTCTTCCATTTGAGTTGACAATTTTGTAAGTTGAAGGGATAGAACAGGGGTTCTAAAACTTTTCTGGAAATCTGGTGAAATCTATGGACCCCTTCTCAGCATATATTTTTAAATTCATAATTTTAGGAAATGCTATATTTCAGTTAGAGGTTACAGAAAATAAAAATGTAATTTTTTCCATTCAACTTCCCCAACCCACTGAAATCTCTCCACCATCCCTGGGGTGTCCATTGACCTGAGGTTGAGAAACCCTGCAATACAATAAAGAAGATGAAAATATGGCTTTAAATGCATCCCTGAATGATATCTGTAGTATACCATGTTAACATTTTGGGGTCGTTCATGCTCATAATGTCATATCACACCATATTTGATGTAGCATGACATGGTTTGATCCAGAAGATCTAGAAATAATAAAAAAAACCATAGTAGCATGAGGAAAAACACTTAGGAGAATAGGAAATCAGGGAATTTGGCTTTTTGCTTTATTATTTTCAGGTAACATATAATTGCTTCAGGTGTACTGTGCATGTGACTGTGTTCACAGAAGAAAAAGTATCTTAGCAAAGCAGGTGTCTTCTTGCTATATTTGTTCTCACAACAGCAAGTTAGTATTCCTCCTGTGCCTAGTGATGGGACTTATAAAGTCTAATTTCCACAACTATGCATTTACATCAGATTTCCTATTGTTACATGACAATTGCTACAGACTTCACAATCTGAAAATCTAAAGGAGATAAACCAGTTCGAGTAGAGACTGGCTATTGGAAAGTCTCATCCATGAAATGAAGCAAGGCTTTCTTACTCTGTACTTTTGGGTCATGATTAGTATGAAGTGCGACAGCTCAGGAGTTCTTTAGACATTGTTAACTCTTATATGAGGTGTAGGGGGCTTTCAAGGAGGACTAGAACCTCTGGTGTAAGAACCTGCCAAGCCCTTGTTAGAGCTGGTCATTCACCTTTCCTGTCCACTTGTCACCCAATTTACACCTGTGACTCCCAGAAGCTGTAGCATGCACAGCGGCCACACTCTGGGAAAAAGAAAAAAAACTTCTCTGCAGATGGGCTAAAGCATGTTGAGAGTAACCAACAACCATTAAACCCATCAAGGAGTCTGAGGGATGTCTACCCCAAGTCCATGAAGATTTTACCTTATAGAATGAGCAGATGAGAACAATTTGTTCCAGTGGCCACAAAGGTGGCTGAAGCAGGCACTGCTGAGGGCTTAGAACTTGGTCACACATCAGAAACATCAGGCTCATCCATTGCATCCCAGGACATTGCCTGTCTTCTTGACTTTTGTTTTGCCACTGGACTTTGATGACACTGGAAGAAAGAGTGAGGTGGATGACTTTGCCTCAACTGAATCCAATTCACGTATAAGTGAAGACATTGATATCATTGGTCCTCTTTGAAAATGAATTATGAACAGCCATTTACTCTTATGGTCTTTAACTTGAATGACTAAGTAAAACTGAGAGATTCTTGAAATGTCTTTGACCCCAAATTCCCTGTTCTTTATCCTTTCAATATATCAAGTATTTAATAAATTAACACTATATTACAATATATTACAAGCATTGTACTAAGCTTTGAAGATACAAATACAAAAGTGGGGCAGTTGGTATCCCCAATGAGCCCATTTAGGGTAAGGATAAATCATTTTCATAGAAAAATACAGGACACATGTAAAATGAATGTACAGTATTTTATCAAGAAGGAACTAATAGCTGTTAAGTAACTATAATGGTTGGTGGGAAACTAACTGGAGCAATTAATATAGAGCTGAGCCTTGAAAGGACATAAGGGTTCCACAGAACTGAAGAAAAGCAGAATATTCCAGACATGGGGGATAGCCTGTGTAAATGCATGGAATTAGGAGTTGGAATATGCTGTACAGGGAATATCAAATGGGACGCTGGCTAAAGTGTATGAGAGGGAGAAGAGAATAATCAGGTAGATATGATAAACTGAATCCAGACTATGACAAATGGTGTGGTGCTTCTAAGAATCCTTTGTTCTTATTTTCTACTCTATCTTCTCTCAAATCTTTCATTTACACTGAAGTCTATATGACCTTACAATTTAAAATACTATCTAAACTGAGAGTATTTGCATTTTAAGAAGGATCAAGGCTTGAAGGGAAAGGAATGGAATCCTGAGAGTAGTTGTTAAAAGAATTACAATATGGAAGCATGATATAATGGATAAGGAAATGGCCTCAGAGTCTGGAAGACCTGGGCTCAAATTTTACCATAGATGCTTATTAGCTGTGTGACCCCAGGGAAATCACTTAATTTCTCTGTTTCTCAGTTTCCTCTTTTATGAAGTGCTGGGACTGTGCCTTAATTACATATCTATGATCTCACGTTATCATAGATGGAGGAGTATTTTGGGGGAGCGGTTTTGGGGTGGGTTAGCGGTAGGGTGGCTTTTTTTATCCCTCTTCAAGTTTACCTTGTAGTTAGTATTCCACTTTGCATTAGTTGAAGGCTGAGCTCTAATTTAAACCCTAGATATTGTCATTACCATAGATTGAGATTTATTTTTAGGAATACAATGTCCAGATTATAGAAAAAAGTAGTGCCATTTAACTCTGCATTAGTCAGACCTGAAGAATTGGGTTCAGTTCTAGGTATAACAGTCTATGAATGTCATTGATAAATTAGGGTCTATGTGGAAAAGGCCAAACAGCTCATGTGTGGTTGATGAGAAACACTTGGAGGAACCAGGGATGTTTAGAGGAAGGTGCATAGCAGGGTACCTATAGGTGGAAGATGACATATTTATATTACAAATATTCCAGAGGGCAGAGTTTTTCCCCTCAATATAAGGAAGAACTTGTTGCCATTTAGAGCTGTCCCCAAATTCATTGCTCTGTTTTGTACAGTGGTGAGTTCCTCACTGCTAGAAAGGCCCATGGAGAAGTTGAATGTGATCTGTCATAGATTGTATATAAGTATTTCAGGAAGTAAGACTACATCATCTCTAAGATTTCACTCTGACTTTAAGATTCTGTGGTTCTAAGTGACACTTTTTCAGGGGTAGACTGGAACTAGCTTGAGTTGGCTTGCAAGAACCGATTGTTAAATTTTCAGTATGAGCAATTACATTTCAGAACTTGGCAAATGCTGCAAGTCAGGGCTTAATTTTGCTTTGTTGAATTCTAGACTTAAGAAAGTGGTGGACAAAAATGTTAATATAGATTAAGCTTAAAATACGTTGTGTATACACGTTCTTTCTCCTCCGGAGAGCTAGCTGGTTTTAAAATGTCTATGAGCGTATCTTTGCATTGCTCATTTCATCCTTCTAGTTGAATGTGTCCTCAGCTTAGGAGGAGAGTGGATTTACTCCTAAATCACCTTACCTGAGTATAGCAAAACAGCCATACTGGAGAAACTTGGGATGAGTTGAAGGATGTGTTAGCTAATTGACCAGTGGCTGATAATTGTGTTTACATTTCTCAACTAAACAAGAAATGTGCTACAATGGTAACTGGGCAATAGATTTGAAAATAGAAACAAAGAGCCCAATTTTATTTCTAATTCTCATCTCCTGTCTGCCTGCCATTTCCTTGTACCTCTGTATTTAAATAGCAGTTAGAGGTCCCAGCTGCTAAGTAAGAGAAGATCTCACTGACTGGCAGCATTTTCCTCTCCTGGCAGAATCCACAGGCAATTGCTTTGATGGCTTTTGGAGATGTATTTGGAGTCTGTCATAGTTCATGTGATGAGGAGTTGATTGGGTTATTTAGTTGTCCCGGATGCTTTTGGCTTTAATGCTCCATTAATTCTCTTTGAAAATTAAGTCTAGGGCCAATCCTATCTCTCAAGGGGTACTTGCAGATGACTTGTTCATGATCAAAATGCAACATAATTTCCTGATGTCCATATGCTTTCCTTGGAACCTCTTTTGTTGCCTTCTGAACTGATGTTTGTTACAACAAATAGCCAAATATCCATTCTAAAAGGGCCCACAACTTTTAGAAGTATTTAAAGTATAAATTCAGGGGTTTTGTGTAAACAAGTGGGAACAGTGACAGTAAAAAGTGACATGCTAAGAACCCCAGTAAGTGGAAGCACTAGAGGAAGTGGGACTGAAACCCTTTGCCAAACTGAATCAAAGAAAAGTTTGCTGGTCTGTCATTTAGACTAGAGAGGTATACAATGGGAAATCAGGGATTCAAAACCCATCTAATTCTCAGTGCCATCTTGGTCTTATGTGGCTCATTTTGTTGTCATTTCTTCAATTAATGCTCATTTAAAAATTGAAAGGATTGTAGACTTATAGATTTCAAAGATGGGGGCATTGAACCCCAGAAAGTTTAAGATCCCTGCCCTAGGTAATAAGTAATAGAGCTGAGATTTGAATCTCAGTCTTTTGATGCTGAATCTAAGGACCATTTCATTACACTCTTCTGCCTCCCCAAAGTTTCTGATATTGTGATTCAGTAGTATTTTTTTCTGGGTTAAATGATAAAGGCATATAAGCTTTCTTGCACTTCTCAAGGCATCTCTCTCTCTCTCTCTCTCTCTCTCTCTCTCTCTCTCTCTCTCTCTCTCTCTCTCTCTCCCTCTCTCTCTCTCTCTCTTCCTCTGTCTCTCTCTCTCCCTATCTCTCTCTCTCTCTCTCTCTCTCTCTCTCTCTCTCTTCCTCTGTCTCTCTCTCTCCCTATCTCTATCTCTGTCTCTCTTTCTTTCTCCTTCCCTCTTTCCAAAGAATGGAGTAGACTATCAGGAAGTACAATTGTGGTTTGCTGACACTGGGGATAGATGTGGTCAAGAATGACCATGTGGAGCCTTCCAGCATGGGGCATGAACTGGGACCTGCCATGGGTTATGCTCCAGGGCAAAAAGTCCAAGATCCAGATAGAGAAAACTTACTTTGCTTAGGCAACAGGAACAAGTGACAACTGGTAGCTCTGTCATTCTCTGAGTCATAGATCCAAGGTGGACCTGTGGCAAAGAGCTGGCATTCCAGACAATGAATATGCTCTATGCTGTGTACTGAGGAAATAAAGAAGTAAGCAGAAATTTTGTGATTATGACCTTGGAAGAGGAGAGAGTGGACCCTCAGTTTTAGCTGACTGTCTGATAGTCAGTTAACCATAGTAGGAATCTCAGGGTAAAGAGGAGACCACACTTCTGTCACTCTGAACAGCTAGAGCTTTCTGACTTCCTGATAGTAGCTGATTGCAATAGCAGTCCAAGGAGTTGAGTGGGAAATGTGAGTCATCCTCTGATATTCATTATAGTAGGAAAGGACAAGTCACTGAATATGTTAAAATTTTAGACTTCCAGTTTTTCTCTTTTGAAGATTTTAACATGTGATCCAGATAAAATGCTTGGTTTTTTTTGCTTCTCTCTTATTTTTCTTACCTTATCCCACAGAAACTTAGAATCTCAAAGTCTGTAGTGGCATTAGGGGTCATCTGGTATGTATGTTCAAGAATCCCTTCTAAAATATCTCAAATGATGGATTATCTATCATTTGCATGTTAAAAAATTTCAGTAAAATTTCTCCTTCTGCTGCCCATTCCACTTTTTGAATAATTGAATTTTTTGGCCAGTTCCATTGGACTGAAATCTGCCTGTCTGTAACTTTCAACTATTGTTCCTAATTTTGTCTTCTATGGCCAAGCAGGACAAATCTAATTCCTATTTTGTGGAATGTTCTACTAAAAACATTATGGGAGCTGTCATGTCCCAACTAAGTCTTCTCTTCTTGGTTGTTCTCCTTTCTAAAAACATGGTGTCCATAAGTGAGCACAGTACTCTAGATGTAGCATTACTGGGGCAAGATATAGTGGGACCATCAGATGGACTGCTAAATTTTGGTGAGCCTTCTGATATGAAACACATTTTGAGCTATTGCTAAGAAATTAGTTTCATTTTCTTAATTAAGTAAATGGAATATGTTGCTATTATACAGAAACTTCTGAAAATGTGATAGATGAAGTTTGTAAAAATTATTAAAATTAATTCTGATAATTAGAGAGGGCAGAGGACAGAGCTAGTATAAATATTTGTGCCACTTTTTACTACATGGAATCAATCCATACATTATCAAAGGATAGATAATTTAAAACCCAATTTTATTTTCTGCATTCTATAAATAATCTCTTTCTTACTATAGAGTAATATGACTTTTTTGGCTGTTATATTACACTATTGACTAATAGTGAATTTTCAATTTATTAAAATCTCTAAGATATTTTTTCATGCATACTATCTCCACATCCAATTCTTTTTTGGAAACTAAATGCAAGGATTTGCATTTATCTTTATTACATTTCTTCTTTTTAATTTCAGCATTTTAATGCCTTTTTGAATCCTAACTCTGACATCACATGTGTTAATTTTGTAATTGATAAAAATGCCAATGAATAAAGAACCAAGGGAAGACACCCATTAACTTTATTAGAGACCCTACCTCCTACCCCCAAGTTGACGTTGACCCATTAATGACCACTTTTTTGAGACTGGTCATTCAAACTTTTCTGAATCTACATGAATATATAATTCATCAGCCCACCGAATTAATAATAAAACATGGGGAGGGAAGTAAACAGAGTCATTTTCCCAAGAACCAAGAAAAAGATGAATTTGGGAGATGTCTTATATGAACTATGTATTTGACCTACAATTAAAGTAAATGTTATTGGTCTCTTTCAATATTTTTGTATTTTCTTAAACATATATATATATATATATATATTTGTCATATATACCAGCAGATTGTTGTAATGCACTCAATGGAGAAAATAGTTTTATGTTTTCTTAAATAAATAGTAAGTACTAGCAATATTAAGGGGAAAGATACCATAGTTTTAAGTCTACCAAAACCCAAATTATTGACAGTATTCCACATATCTTCCTCATGCCTCACACTCCATACGTTAGCCATGTTTTAAAGATTAAACATTTTTCATCACTCACAAAATGCCAAGCTAATAGTTTTTCTTGTAATGAAGTGGATGTTCAAAGTTATCTTACAACTTCTTGGCTCTAAGTAATGTAGTTGGTGAAACAATACCTTTCTAAGTTACATTATATAATTACATGTAATAAAAACCATTGGAACAATAAATGCCTCAGAAAATGTAGAGGTAATTCATTAGATAAATGAGATATAATTAAAGAAAAATATTCTCAAAAATCATGGCTGCTCTAAAAGCTAGTCATTGAAATTGTCTTTGTTTGAATCTATAAATGACTCTTCTATTTCTAAAATGTTTAGCGTTTTTGAAGCTCATCTATGGGTTATACCTTTGGCCTAAGTCTCATCATTACCTCCAGAGATACTATGATTTCATTTAGATTAAAATGACCAAAACATAAGCAAATACTACATAAAACTCCAGAGTGGTATTTTAGAGTAGATCATAAACTCCTTAGTGCCAAAAAAACCTATTTCTTTGTTGTCTTTGTATCAATCAGTGTCTAGCACAATACTTGTCAGATTGTGACTGTTTGATAAACATTTGTTTGTCGTCTTCTGAATGGTCTGACCATGTTGAAGTAGAGTGAATGGGGTTTTCAGCTTGGTCAAGCAGTGCCTATTCAACATTTCAAATGGGGTGTCTCAGAGGCGTCATAGATTCAGCAAGTCCAAAGCTGTAGTCATCTTTCGCATGAATCCACCCCTGTTACCAACTTCCCTCCTTCTTTTGAAGGCATTACCATCTTTCCAATCTTTCAGGTTGGTAACTTCAATATTATGCTAGATTCCTCACTCTCCTTCCCCCCACATAATTAACTAACTGATAACTTTTGCTGTTTTTTATGTGACAATAGCATCTATTGCATTTGATCCATTCTCTCCATTCATAAACCACTACCTTATTTCAGGCTTTCATCACTTCTGACCTAGATATTTATGGCAATCCCCTCCAATGGCAGCCTCCCCTACTCTGCCCAAGTCTCTCCCCTCAGTCTAAACTATACATTTCTGATAAAATTATTTTTCTTAAATGCAGATCCAAAATATTTTTACTCTTTTTTCCTTTTTTTTGCTGCCTTTCCCACCCATAGCTAGTGTCTTCCCCCTGAAGTTACTTTCAATTTATTTTGCATTCAGTTCTCTCTCCATGTGAATCTTTCCCACCCCCCACCCCCAATAAAAAGTAAAGTCCTTTAGGATGTGATGGTTTTGCTGTCTTCCTATTCCCAGGGTCTAAAACAGTGTCTGGAATAGAGTAGGCACTAGTTTATTGAATATCTAAGGACTAAATCTTCCAAGATACTTTTTAAAAATAGTTGAAAGTCATTGAGGTAAACTTTATATTGTTTCTTGGGCACACTCCTGAGTTCCTGGACCCATCTGTGGAGAGGTAGTGGCATACCATCTCAATCCAAAAGATGAAATTCATGACCCCACTGCTGAAGGGACAGCAAGGGACCGAGTTATGTAAGGAAGGAACAAAATAATTAAATTTGATGCTAATACCCTGTCATCTTGGCAGATGGGCTAAATCATGTAGAGGTTATCTGACTGGCATCAAACTTGTCAGTGAGTTAGGGAGGTATTTACCCCAAGTTGTGAAGACTTTCCTTCGCAGAATGGGTGGGTGAGAACAATTTGTTCCAATGGCCATGAAAGTAGCTATGGAGTGCTTAGAGCTAAGTCAAACGTTGAAGATGCTAACGTCATCCATTGCAGCCTGAGTCATCACCTACCATCCTGAATTTTGTCTTGCCACTGGATTTATATGAGTCTGAAAGAGAAAGTGAGGCTGACAACTTTGTGCAATTCTTCCTCATTTAAATCCATTCATGCATGAGTCAAGACATGACCCATTTGCTCCTCTTCAGAAATGAAGGGCCAACAAGATGCTACCATGAATTACCTGGAAAATCAAAGCAAGTCTGATGGGATGAGAATTGTTCCTCTAGCAATTCCTCAGCTAATTTTCCTGAGGAGGGGAAACTAAACCCTTAAAGTGGTGCTAGGGGGCTGTGGGAGTACATAGTGTCCTGGGGGGAAGATAAGATTCACCATAGAGGGAAGAATTCTTAGTAGGTTTTTGTGAGCCTTTTACCTGTTTTCTGCATTTTATAGAGGATTGAATGAAGATTATACTTTCTTTCATATGCTCTTTTAACTTTAGTACTTGCACATAAGTTGGAGACTTCTTTTACCCACTTTCATGGAGACAGACATGAGCTATATTTTAACTTTATTCTGAGATTTTTCTGAGAAAACCATGTTTGGGTAAAACGAGCTAAAGAGATGATTTGGGGAGGCCCTGATCAGAGCTTAGGACATTTGGTTAGTTATTTTTAGAATGCTCTCCCTCAATTCTACTATAGGAATTTATGGGGTATATGGGGTATTCAGAAGGACTAGCACCTCCAGTGGGAAGTCTTGGTGAGCCGTTTTCTGGACTCCTCATCCATTTTTGATGTTCACCTGTCACCTAACTCTCACTTGTGTCTCCAAGGAGCTGTAGTTTGCACAATGCCCATGACTTGGTAAAGCTGTCTCAGCAGATGGGCTAAACCAGATTGAGGGTAATTGATTGGTTTTAAATCCACTGATAAGTTAGGGGGGATGTCTGCTCCAAGCATGTGAAGAGGAATGGGCAGATAATAAAAACTTGCTCCAATAACTGTGAAGGCAGCTGAACAGATGCTATAGAGTGTTTAGAACTTGGTCCGACATTGAAGGTGCCAAGGTAATTCACTACACACTGGGCCATTGCTAGTCATTTTGATTTTTCTCCTGCCACTGGATTTAAATGACTCTGGAAGAGAGAGTGAGCCTAACAACACTGTGCAGCTCTGCCTCACTTAAATTCAATTTATGACCAAGTGAAGACATCACTCTGGACATTACTAGTCCTCTTCAAAAAAATAAGGATAGACAGCAACAGGGATCTTTCCCTCTCTTCAAGTGCCAATAATTTTTCCCTGGAACCTTCCACTACAGGGAAAGTGAGTCTGTCTCTTAATTCTCTGTTCATTTTTTCTATGCACTTTTGTTTTATTTACTATTCATTTATTAGTTTTCACTCAATTACATGTAAAAACAATTTTTAACATTCGTTTTTAAAATTTTGAGTTGCCAATTTTCTCTCTCTTCACCCCCATATACCTCATTAAATAGGCAAGCAATTTGATATAGGTTTACATGTGTAGTCATGGAAAACATATTTCCATATGAGTTATGTTGTAAAGGAAAACATAGATCCCACCAAAAAACTCCAAAGAAAAATAAAGTTATAAAAGTGTGCTTCAATCTGTATTCAGTCTCTAGCAGTTCTTTCCCTGGGGATGGATAGCATTTTTCATGATATGTCCTTCAGAATTACCTTGGATTATTGTTTTGCTGAATAGCTAAGCCATTTATAGTTGAATATCTTACAATATTGCTGTTACTTTGTACATTATTTTTCTGGTTCTATTCATTTCACATTGCATCGGTTTGTATAAGTATTTTCAGTTTTTTCTGAAAACATGCTACTTATCATTTCTTATAGCACAATAGTATTCCATCACAATTACATACCACAACTTGTTCAGCCATTCCCCAATTGATGGGTATCCCCTCAAATTCCACTTCTTTGCCACCAGAAAAGAACTGCCATAGATATTTCTGTGCATGTAGGTCCTTTTTTTTTTTTTATCTCTTTTGGGGTAAAATTCTAATAGTGGTATTGCTGGATCAAATGGTATGCATGGTTTTCTAGGCCTTTGGACATAGTTTCAAATTGTTCCACATAATGATTGAATCAATTCACAACTCTACCAACAGTGTATTAATGTCTCAATTGCTCCTTATCCCTTCCAACATTTGTCATTCTCCTTTTCTGTCCTATTAAGCGATCTAATGTGGTACCTCAGAATTGTTTTAATTTGCATTTCTTCAACCAGTAGAGATTTAGACTATTTTTTCATGTGGCTATAGATACCTTTGATTATTTAATCTGAAAACTGACTTCATATCTTTTGATCACTTACTAATTGGGAAATGGCTCTTATTTTTATGAATTTGACTCAGATCTCTATATATTTGATAGTTTTGTTTCCTCATTCCCTATTCTAAGTCTTTCATTTTTTTCTTCTCTTCTTGCTAAAGCTAACATTTCTCTCTCTATACTTGAGACATGAGGCTTTTGTTAGAGAAATTTACTTCAAAATTTCTTCAGTTATGATTGCTGACTCTATTTGCCTTCATCCTATCTCCCCCTTTATTCTGTTTTCTCTCTTTCCTTTCATCCTGTCCCTCTTCAAAAGTGTTTTTCTTTTGATTGCTTCCCCTCCTCTAGTTTGCCTTCCCTTCTATCATCCCTCTTTCTTCTCATTCTCTTTCCCTCCTACTTTCCTATAGATTTTTATACCCAATTGAGTGTGTATGTTATTCTTTCTTTGAGCCAATTCCAATGACAGTAAGGTTCAATCATTCCCCACTTCCTTACCAATCTTCCCCTTCACTACAAAAGCTCTTACTTGCCTCTTTTATGTGATTTTACCCCATTCTAACTTCCTCTTTCTCCCAGTAAATTGCTCTCTCACTCTTAATTTTATTTTTTTATCTCATCCCTTCATATTCACCTCATACCTGTAACCTCTGTCCTACTAACTACCCTAACAATGAGAAAGGTCTTATGAGTTACACATATAATTTTTCCATATAGGAATCCATATAGGAATATAAACAGTTTAACCTTACTAAGTCTCTTATTATTTCCTTTCCTGTTTTCCTTTTATGTTTCTCCTGAGTCTTGTATTGGAAGATCAAATTTTCTATTCAGCTCTAGTCTTTTCATCAAGATTGCTTGAAAGTCCTCTCTCTATCTCATTGAATATCTATTTTTTTCCCCTGAAGGATTATACTCAGTTTTGCTGGGTAGATGATTCTGGGTTGAAAACCTAGCTCCTTTGCCTGCCTGAATATCCTATTCCAAACCCTCCAGTCCTTTTAATGTAGAAACAACTGAATCTTGCATTACCGTGACTGTGGCTCAACCATACTTCAATTGTTTCTTTCTGACTGCTTGCAATATTTTCTCCTTGACCTGTGAATGCTATCATTTGTCTATAATATTCCTAGAAGTTTTCATTTTGGGTTCTCTTTAAGGAGGTGATTGGTATATTCTTTCAATTTCTATTTTACCCTCTGATTCTAGAATATTGGGGCAGTTTTCTTGATAATTTCTTGGACAATTTCTAGGCTCTTTATTGCATAGCTTACAAGTGGTCCAATATTTTTTAATTATCTGTCTTGGATCTATTTTCCTGGTCAGTGGTTTTTCCAGTGAGATATTTCATGTTGTCTTCCATTTTTTCATTGTTTTAGTTTTGTTCTTTAATATTGATTTCTCATGAACTTATTAGCTTCCACTTGCTCCATCCTACTTTTTACAAAATTATTTTCTCCCATGAACCCTTGTACCATTTTTTTCCATTTGGCAAATTTTCTTATATCTTATTTCTATTCAGTAGGGCTCTATAGGAACTGTTTCATTTTTGTCTTTGTTTACTTAGGACCCGACCCACAGTAGCTAATTAATAAATGCTTCTTGATTTCAATTATGTAATGTAAAATCCCAATTAAGGAATTATATATAGTTTTCATTATGATGGTGATGATAGGTTTAATAATAAGATGTTGTTTGCTGATTGACCGAGGGGCATTATGCTGTGGATAGAGAGCTCACCTTAGAGTCAGAAAGATCAAGTTTCAATTCTAGCATCTAACAATTGAGGATTGTGTGACCCTGGGCAAATCAGAACATTTCTAGAGCTGTAGGCCTCAAAAATACTGTAGCTGCAGTACACTTGTCTATTTGTTTGGGTAGAAAAAGTTTCTTCATGGGTGGGGGGAGCCATGTACAAAGATAAAGCCATAGATCAATGAAATAATACTTGTAGGTTCATTGGGTGCTATGACAAAGAACAAAATCAACTATATTTTGTCAGAAAAAGATTTATTGAAGTATGTTATCCTTGAATCCATAGTTTTTGCATAGCCAGAGCTAAGAACAGAATTTCTAACAAGAACAAAGAATAATAATGAGAAAAGAAATGGCATACAATGAAAAAGAATTAACTGAACCATTTAAGCAAGTCATTAAAAATTTAGAAAAATAGGAAATGTACGATATAAATGGCATTGCCATTGACTACACAATTTCACTTAGAAACAAATTTAATGTCAATTAATTACACTAAGGAGATCAAAAGAGTTCAGAGTGCCCTAGTCAGAAAACATTGATTCCTTTGCCAAATGCAGAAAATGCCTAAGAAGTCATGGTTAGAATACAAATTGTCTGTAAAGTCTTATGATGGATCATTACGAAGAACATAGAGGATTAGTGGAGGTTAGGACCATTTTAAAGAAAACTAAGCAAGTAAGACAAGTAAGTAAAATCATTGAAGGAAATTCAATGAAGGAAATGGAAAGAAGACAATAGGCAGAAGAAAAATGGAAAAAAAACAGGTTTGGAAAAATCATTTCAACAAACTACTTTCTCTATCAAGGATAATGGAACTCTCATACTTGGACCCTGGAATCACTGTCCTTGAAGTGAGCATAAAGGAGATAAAATTAATGAGATTTTAAATCAATTCCTTTATATAACATTTCTATCCATTATCATATATGATTTTCACAATAATCTTCGTAGTTAAGTAGTCAAATATTCAAATGAATATGTAATCTACGTGATTTGGAAGTTATTGAAACCTACTCATTTTATGTAGCTCTTACCAATGTCTTCCCAAAATTTTACTCCAGGCAATGCAAGCCAAATTTTGGCATGCTTCTTTTTCTTTCAGTATCACAAGTGTCCTTGTGGAATATTCTGACTGACCATCTGTCACCCACTATCATCTCTTATTCCTATGCCATGAGCAACCCATCTTTCCCTTCTTTCCTATGACTGTTTGTTGACATTCTTGCACCAATTCTTTCAACTCTTCATTGGTTATATGTTGTAGCTTGCTCATGTCTATCATGTCCCTTGCCCATGTCCTCTGTGGGATACTCATCAGTATTCTGATGTTGTTGTTTAAAATCTCATTGCCATATAGCACCACAATAAAATGCTTTTGTTGAAAAGATAGGCCTTTGCTTTCCTTACAAGATTTGTATTAATAAAAGTGCCTTGCAATTTCTTGAAAGCAATCAACTCTACATTTCTCGTTCTTCTTGACTTTGGGCCCAGTTCACCACCGACCTGTATTTTTTACCCCAGATATACCTGCTATTAGACAAACTTTATAATATGGAATGATGCTTTCAGTCCTGCTATCAAATGCTTTCAATGAGGATGAGCATGCAATCTGAAAAGACTGCAAACCAATACCAAAGTGGAGGGAGTGTTGGTGCATGATTTTCTGTTTGCAGATGATTATGGACTCAATGCAGCTTCTAAAGCTGAGAGGCAACAAAGTATGGATCAATTCTTTGCTGCCTGTGCTAATTTTGGCCTAATAATTAACACCAAGAAAACACAGGTGCTCTATTAGCCACCACCACATCATCCATACATGGAACTATCAGTTACAACAAATGGAGAAGTTTTGAATGCTGTGGATAAGTTCACTTACTTTGGTAGTGTACTTTCCAGGGATGTACACATTGACAATGAGGTTGACACATGAATTGCCAGAGCTAACTCAATGTTTGGGGGGCTCTGAAGAAAAATTTGGGAGAGAAGAGGTATTAGACTGACTACCAAACTGAATTTCTACAGAGTTATTGTTCTGACCTCATTGTTGCATGTCTACGAAACATGGACAGTCTACCAGCACCATGCCAGGAAACTGAATTGCTTCCATTTGAACTGTCTTAGGAATATTCTGAGGATCACCTGACAGGATAAGGTACCAGACACTGAAGTCCTTTCTCGAGCTGAACTGCTAAGCATACAAACTATATTTCAGAGATCGCAACTCCAATGAGCTGGCCATGTTCAAATGCAAAATGTATGCTTGCCAAAAAGACTATTTTATGGAGAACTTGCATGGAGCAGGTGATCACATGGTGGTCAGAAGAAGTGAAACAAGGATACTCTTAAGATGTCTCTCAAGAGCTTTGGATTTGATTGTGCGACATGAGAGACACTGGCACAGGATTGTTCAGCATGGCATGCTCGCATTAGAAAGGATGCTGTCCTCTATGAGCAAAGCAAAATTGAGACAGCACAAAGTAAACATAGGGTGAGCAAATCAGAGTATCCATCCCAGATATTCATATGGACTGTGTTCAACCTGTGGTAGAGCATTCCGAGTTCATATTGGTCTGATCAGCCAATGTTGGACAAACTGAAACTTGAGTTTATCATGGTGATGTCATTTTGATCCTCTCTGAAAATGAAGGACAATAACCATAATATGTCCAATAGGATGTATATTGAAGTTTGATCAGTGAACATGCTTAAGCTCTTTAGTATTCCCTGTGTGAATGGGTAGACTAGACACTTTTGAAGGATTATAGATTTCTTCCAGGAGGCTATGCAGTGGTCATGGAGCTAGATGCAATCAATAGAATGGCATTTACAAAGAGAAGAATCTGTAGGATTACATCATTCACTGAGAATCCATCTTTGACCTGGATTCTATGCTTCATTTCCTTTATAAGATTGGCAAAATCTTTTGGTGAGCATATATTTCTCAGTGTTAGGCTTCTTTTGATTTTTTTTTTTTAGCAGAGAGTTGTTAAGCAGGTTTACCTTTGCGAGAACATTTTCTAAGGACCCTTGAATATTTTGATATAGGGATAGGAAAAAAAACACCTTATAGAATAGAGCCCAGAAGATAGTTTTTTTCTACTTAACTGAAATCTTTTACAAAAGAAAACAGTAAGAAAGATGGTTTATCATCCAGTCTATTATAGTAAAGATAGGAAAGAGTTTACAAATGAGTTTAAATTTGAATTCATTTTTGTCTTTGATAGCTATCTCATTCTATGTGGTTTGTCAGTAAAACATTTGCTAACTAAGGATTTTTCTGAGTTCTTCAGGTCTCCTTAATGTAGCAATTATTTCGCATTTTTTTAACTTCTAGATGACAGTATTATTGTCTGTTTTGATGTCATTTATAGAGTCTATTTACTATTTTTTTCTAAATTCAGGGTTAAATCTTCTCAGATATACTGTATACTGTATCTTTTTTTCTCATTACTCTTCTTTATTCTTGGTTATTTTATATTCTGATTACAGCTCTGATGAGTCAGTGATCTGACTGTGCATTTATAGCTGACTCAGGAATAACTGCAATGTCCATAATAATTCTTTTCCTGTCAGTTAAAAGATAGTCAATTTAGTTCTTTTTGATATTGGTCATTGTCACAGTCAGAGCTGACAAATTCATTTTTTTTAAAGAAAGTGTTCATGGAATAGATTCATGAGGTTTCTGTAGAATCTGTCTTTAGCCTCTTTCTTACTCTTAAACTTTACTCTCCCAAATATTTCTCCACATTTCTCTTTGCTCCTCCCTTTTTTCCCATCTTTGCCTGAAATCATCAATGATTACAGTATATGTTGATTCAATTTAGAGGATCTTATCAAGTTGTTAATAAGTTTTTTCTTTAAAAGCTTCAATGATTTTTGTCATGGTCTTCTTGCAAATGTTTATGACCATATATCACATGAAATATGGTTTATAAAATACTCTTGTGATCATGATAAAAACCATCATGCCAACTACTTTCTTTGCCCAGTTAAGGAAAACCTGTGAACTATCCTTCCTTTTACCTACAACTTCCTTCTTTCTTTTGGTTTCATTTTAACAAGAATGTCAATACAATGATATGTCCACTTTGTTAGTCATTTGGGCAAGGATCTCACATTTGGAGAATCAAGAGCAAATTAAAGTTGGTTGATGAACTAAAAACTTGATTTTTAGTTGTCATCTGCCTCTTTACTGCTACTCTGCCATCATAACTATAGATGTGGAAGAAGATTATAAAATACTAAGGGTTATTTAGTATTATTCTTTCTTCATGGATTATCATGGACAAAAAAATATCATGCCAGACTATTGGTGATATGTCTTTCATATTTTTTGTCTCAATTTTCCTTTTTGTCCTATATTTAAAATATTGTTTGTTCCATATAGACATAAGCATAATGCATTTCTAAAACTTGTTATATGATTTATGATAAAATAGAATTTTTCACAAAATGCAATTTGATATTTTATTTTTATAGGAAGTATATCATGCATACTTTTATCATCATATTTGTTTATATTTCATGATTGATTTCATTTATGATATAAAATACAAAATACACTGGCCGTGAAGGCCAATGAATTTCCTATAAAATTCATTGCTACATAATATTTATGTGATATACATTTGAAATATAAGTAATTTCTTCTAAAATTCTCTTATATTGGAAAACAAAACTGAGAATTGGAAATAAAAATAAGCATAGTAGCAATTAGGTAGGCTAGTTGTTAGAGAACAGAGATTCTATATTATAAGGGACATACTCCAAGTCGTTCTAGCATGGTAGAAATGGCCAGTGTTTGACTTTGACTAGCGTAAGCCTTTGAGAGCCCAGCATCATTACCATGTCTCAAGATGGAATTGAAATATTCATATTTGTGAAAGGACTACGCATATTATCACTTACTTAACAGTGAGGAAAATGAGGTTTAGAAAGATTGAGGAACTTGTACACATATAATAACTATCTAAAGTTACTTTCATGCTCAGGTCTTCTTGGCTCCAGTTCCAACACTTTCTCACTATGTCACCACCATGCTATTTCTTTATCTTGCACAGCACAAAAGGATCACCATTGCTTGGTATGTAGATACATTGCCTTTTAAATAACTCTACAAATTATAATTATACATCTCATTACATCCTTATAAATAACTTTCAGAAAATACTTAAATCCTCATTAATATCATTTTGATCTCTAAAATAGGCATTGTCCTTGTATACACTAATCAGGGTCACCTCCTAATTGTTTTAACCCATTCAGACATCCTCTGATGGTTTAAATATCACTTGGTTAAAGGAGTACATTTTTTCTTTGTTATCTAAGGAAGAAAGGTATGCTCTAGTGATCCCTTCTTGTGAATGTTTTTATCTACGACCACTTCCTCATTGGCTTTTAAATTAATTTATAAGGGCTCAAAGGCATAGAAAGTGATGATATAGAACTAGTCATATGTATTGTTTATAGGTATAGCACATCTCATCTCAGTTTACTGTCCAGTGAGATTGCATTTCAGAAAGTATTGGTGAGAGAGATAGAAGGCTGAAAATGAGAGAGAGCATATTTTCAGACTTCAAATGAATGGTTCTTCTTTCATAATTAAGACAATAATTAGAAGATAAAATATTTTGACTGCACACTGCAGTTTTCCTATAGCAGTGGATCCTTTCATATTAACTAAAAAACCTTTACAGATTTTTTGAGCAAATGCAGAGCTCACTCTCTTCTCCTAGCTAGAATGTCAGCCATCTGCACCCACAGTTTGAATGATGAGCCTGTCATTTAGGTTGGTATTTGAAATTAAACTATTGTGAATTCCTGGATCTTAGACTGCAGATAGGAAGTCTTTTTTCTCCCCGAAAGACATAGAAATTGTCCTCACAATTTCCCCCGTGTTCTGGTTTAGATGCCATTTCATATCTCCCTTGAGAGGTCCCTCTCACTTTTGATATAGAGCCATAAATGAAGCAAAGTTTTCCCTTTTTAATTAATCTAATAATCTATTTAGAGCCCGGTCTGATTGGTGTTTTGAAGAACACAAAAGTAGAATATACACTTTCTGTCTGCAAGGGACTTCTTTTATTTAGTTAAATATTGCAAGGTATACCTCAGGTAGAGAGAGAACTTTAATACTCTTATTACTGAAGTAGTCCTCTTAATTGAATGGATTAATTAATCATTGGGGCATTTTCATTTTACTAGGAATACTAATAACGAATGTCATCATTTTTAAGGTGCCTTAAGGTTTACGAAACACTTTATATATATTTTATCTAATTTGATCATAAATCTTGTGAGATTAGTTCTCTCATGACCCCTCATTTCGCAGATGAAAACATTGAGTCTGAGAAAGGGTGACTTGCCCAGGATCACACAGCTAGTGTCTGAGGTAGGACTTGAACTCTAGTCTTTCTGAATACATGTCTAATAATCTATTCCCTTTACTACGTAGATACCTTCCTTGGTAATCTTTGCTGCATACTGCTGTAATCTTATGGGACTTTTCTATTTATAATATTTTATTTTTGATTTCATTCAAATACCTAAGAATAAAAAAGAAAAAAATCAATTCAAAAAGAAAAAAAGAAAAGTGATTATAAATAAATACATGTAACTGTAAACATTTTTTGAAATAAGGACATTAATTTTAATGAGATATCAATACAAAAATACTATATTCCTGAACTATACAATATTTATTTTTACATGTATTATCTAATTATTATCATTTTTGTTTCCTTAGTTTTATTATATGTATATATTACTCTTTTAGTTCCATTTTATTTTTACTCTGAGCTACTTTATAAAACTCTTTCCATGTTTATTTGTAACCTTCATATATATAATTTCATATGGACAATTGATTTTTATGCTATTCCGTAGCAGTCAGACCTTTTGTTTCTGGAGTTTTACTCTTACAAAATCTGTTATAATTTAAAAAAAGCAAATCAGCATTTTTAAAAAGTGTCACTAACCTTTTTTAGTTAATAATCCTTGTAGTGGGATAACTAGATGAAATAGTATGGACATTTTGCTACCTTAATTTTTTCCATGTTGCTGCTGAGAAGCATTGAATAAATTCTCAGTTTCCCTAGCAGTTTTAAACTGGCTATTTTTCAATAGCTGTGTCAAGGCAACTAGGTGATAAAGTGAGTAGAATGCTATTTTGAGTCAGGAAAATCAATTTAAATCCTGCAACTACAACTTTTTAGTTGTGGGACCCTAGTTAAGTCACTCACTTTCATCATTTGTAAAATGAGGTATTAATAACACCTATCTTTCTGTGGCATTGGGAGGATGGAAAGAAATAATGTATATAAAGTGCTCTCTACACCTTAAAGCATTATGTAAATTCTAGCTATTAGGATTATGTTTTTTATTTTATAGCCTTGTATTGTCTTGGCCAAACTGCTGTGAGTCAGGTAATACAGGAATTGTCTAAATATGTGTTTCTCTGATCATTAAAAAGCATGGATACTTTTACTTGTCGATATTTTTCTTCTTTTAAGAAATTCCTGTTCTTATGTTTAGACTAATTATCAGTTGGAAAATGGTCCTTACTCTCAGTAATTTGAGTGAATTCCTTGTAGAATTTTTATGTAAAATTTTGAGATAATTGTTTCAAATACTTCTTTCACACACACACATACATGTTGTGATATGCCAAATATTCATTCAAATTTCTATGCCCTGTTAGAAAATATTCTTTTATTAACTGGGTGTCTTCTTTTTCAAGAAAGAACAATTTATCTTGAAATACATATGTATATCCAGTATTTCCTTGAAATAACGTTTTATTTATACTTTTTCTGTAGTTCTCATCTTGGGTTGAATAATCCACTGTAGTTCATGTTTGTGTTTCTTGATAGGTTACCTTCTTTTTGACTCTTTTAAGATCATATCTTTGGCATTGAAGCTTTAGAATTTAATAACCATGTTTCAGGGAGGATAAAATAAAACTGTTATCAGTGAGGAAAGATATGATATCAGTACATAAATATCTCTTATCAGTGAAAAGGGTATGAGAAAAATAATGAAACTAAACAACATGTACATTTTCATAGAAAACAATTTTAAAAGATGTAATCATTGATAAAATTGTCCTTGTGGAAGAGAACATACGAGCCAAAATAAACAGTAAAGCAAAATCAAAAGATAATTCAACTGACTTGATAATTTCACAAGCAAAAGTGACAGATTCAGGGAACTTTTTTTAAATTCAGCTTTTTCTTGTGTCCCTAGCTGCCTGAGTAATTTTTTTTCTCTATTAAATTAATATATGTGACTGAGACTATAATGAAAGTATTTTACAAGATTTTGGTCAGATTATCATTCTGGGCAGAGATATGTTATACTATAGATGACTTGAAATATCTGTTAATATAGATATTTGGCTGATAGAATGCTAAATAATTTTAAAGTGATGTTTAACATGTCCAAAATGAGTAGCACATTAGAAAACTGTTATTTTTTTGAATCTAGCTTTGTGTTGGAAAAAATGCCAAAAGAATCACTACCTCCTACATAGATTTGAGGTAGTTTCTATTCTCTCCATTTGGTTCTAGTATTTGTTGCAAATTTCTTTATTTGTATGTTTGGCCAAAACATCCATTGGGATTCAATTCAATTAAACCAATATTTATTATATAGGGTGGAAATGTTACTCATACAGAGAGGATATGTGACAGTATCTATCTATTGGAAGAGTCTAGGAAGGAGCCTGATTCCAAATTATGGTAACTTACAATGGAAGGGTCTTGCAGAAATATTGGAGACAATATATGTAGACATTCATGACTTGTTGAAGAAACCTTAAAATAGAGAATTACTGACCAGGACTTTGGTCATTTTTATTTTCTGATGCTCTTTCTTGTTTTGGACTCTTTTCTCTTGGCTGCAAATGGTTCTCATCTGATGAAAGACAATGTTTTAAATAGATCTTGTGGCTGTCTCTGCTGAGGCTGACATGTGGCCCTGTGAAATTGGCTTCCATGTTTCGCTTCTGTTTCACTTCCATTTTAAGTAAATGAAATTAATCTGGAAGCTCCAATCTTGTAATATTTGAAAAGTCAGGGAAGAAAGAATGACTTTTGTCTGTCACCTTCAGGATTCAGCTTGAGTATAGTTGAGATGGGTATTCATCTGCATGTCTTATCATTTCTGGGATGTAAATTACTAGAATTATTATTATGCAGAAACTGAATTGCATTTGAGTTCATTGTTCCCAGAAACTACAATGGGTTAAGGAAGAGTATGCACCTGAGGTACTGGAAAGAAATATATGGATTTTTGTTTTTGTAATATCTTTAAAATAAATTGATGCTTAACAGTTAAAAGGAACCAGGGTGCTATTTGCTAAGCACTAACACTAGCAGTAAGCAAGAGACAGTCTAAAACATCAAAATATCCATCAAAATGTCCCCTTCTGTGGGGAATATGTAACCTCTGGACACTAGGAGATTGAGCAGGAATATTCTTGTTATATGAGTACTTACTATGCCAATTCAATATTTATTAAACACCTACTATGTTTGGCGGGACAACTAGGTGGTGCTGTGGATAGAGCATCAGTGCAGGGGTCAGGAGGATCTGAGTTCAAATGTTACCTCAGACATTTGATACTCACTAGCTGTGTGACCTTGGGCAAGTCACTTAACCCCAACTGCCGCATCCTGGGTCATCTCCAGGTATCCTGATGAATATCTGGTCACTGGATTCAGATGACTCTGGAGGAGAAGTGAGGCTGGTGACCTGTACAGCCCTCCCTCACTCAAAAGAAAGTCAAGTGCAAGTCTAGTCATCATTGCTGTGATGGCATGGTCTTCTTCGGCAAGTAAGGACGAACACGCTATGATAGGCAGTATGCTAAACGCTGAAGATACAAAAAAAAGGCAAAACAAATAACCAATCAATAACAGTCCCTGCTCTAAATGAATTTGCAGGATCTTTGCTATAATCTGGTTTCACAAGCCCAACAAAGGAAAAAGTATATTTACTTAGGAGATTAATATTAACTGTATAAGAAAATCTAGTTTTTTGGGGGGAGTACCTATGGAAAGGAACTATCGAAAGTACCTAGGGAAAGTATCTATGTGCTAGGCAATTTTTCATTACCTTATGAGATATAGTCAGAATTTAATCAGACATTTTCATTAATCTGTATTATCAGTATTAAAGTATAGCATTGTTTTTATAGTATCATTTGGGGGATGGAAAAATCATGCCTTTCTGGAAGTCTAAATTGAAATTTGTTTTCTTATTTGTGTTAGAAAAGTGACTTTGGCTTCTGTTTCTAGAGACTAGTTGAAAGAAGCTTTCACCTTAAAGTTAGGGGGAAAAAGTCACAGGTTACTAAGGTCACTCCGAAAAAGCATTATAATTCATTTAAACAAAAAAAAAAAGCATCAAACCTTAGGTTAGTAGTAGGCAGGTGAAAAATATAAGTATCCAAGTTGAAAATAGAATATTGCAGTGTAGAAGGAAACATAGGTAGAAATAAGGAAAATCAATGAAAGTAGCTAAAAAAGGCAATAAATCTCCCTTAAGGAAAATTGTCATGTTTTCTGAGTCTGCAAATATGACCTACATTAAACTTGTTATTCGATGAGTCCAAAGTTCTTTGACTTTACTATGCAATGCAATATTTAGATGAATTTGTGATTCAGAAGTGCAAAGAAGTAGACAGCTTCACAAAATCATGAAGACACTTTTTTATTTTGTGCAATACTGTTTATTCAGCAGTCAAAAGATCTAGAAAATAGATGTTGTCTTGCCTCCATTAGCAAGGGAATAGACTTTGTGACCCAGAAGGTCCTTTCCATAAAAGTCTATAGTGAAGGGAGCCAACTATTCCCATAGCCAGTGAAAATTTCCAGACCATTCTATTGGGAACAAAAGTGCCTTGGGGCAACACAGCATGATAAGTCATAGAGACTGTTTTTGCCTTAAGAGGATCCTGTTTGAATGTAGGAAAATCCCATTCCAAAACATGATGGCAGAGTCAGTGTGGAGGGGGAGAATATGGGTGTCATTTAGAGCACAGCTGAATTGAAATTTAGGATACAATGTTTGAAAGGTTATTTCTAATTTTCACAAGGTCTTACTATAGAACTACTCATCTTGTTTGATGAGAATTTTGTCTGTTTTTAAATTCTGCAAAATCCCTTTCAATATATAATCAAATGAAATAGTTTCAGAACTTTTTTTCTGAACAAGTTATTTAGGACCTTTGGTTCAATGGAATCAGTATAAATCTATAATAAGTTTTGTCCTTTTATAACAGGGATTCTTAACCTTGGGTGCATCAATTTAAAAAAATATTTTGATGACTATACTTCAATATAGTTTTCCTTATAATGCCATGCATTTTATTTTGTGCATTTAAAAACGCTCTTAGAAAGGATCCATATTGAATAACCAGAGGAATCCCACTCTTCTGGGGCATATAATTATACAATTATATTTTAGTTTAGGTTTAACCTACATTCAGTTCTAGGCAAAACTGACAGCTAAAGCCCTTCAGCAAGCTTGCTGATCTGACAGTGACAATTGTACCTTTCTCCTCCTGAATAGTCTTTCTGGCTAATTTTTATAATCTTGTCTGCTTCTACTACTGGTTCTACTACCTGACCCTGTTGCCCCACTAGTGACCACAACAAACTCTTTGTCTGAAAACACCAGGTAAACCTAAGAACCCTGGGAGCTCTGGGCCTTCAGCTATACTACTCCCTCTTGCTATCACCAAAAGCTTCCTCCCTGCATATTGCCTATGGGATAGTGGGGGCAAGGGAGGCCACGTGGGAATCAGTATCTTACTTAATAACTTTACTGTCCTTTTCTGTGCTTGGCTATATTAATACATCATTTTGACATATCTCATTGTCAATTTATACCTTTCACCAGAACAACACCCCAGATTTTTGTGAAACTTGGGTTTTACTGACTGCCCAAGTCAGCCATGACAAAAAAGTTTAAATAAACCCATGCTCTAATGAAACAGGTTTGAAGTGCTCATCTTATTTTTCCAAGATTATGGCTATTGTGATTATTAATAGCTTATATTTTTAGGTAATATTTTAAGGATTGCAAAGTAATTTGCTGATATATATATATATATAGTCTATACATACATACACACATATATACATATATGTGTGTATACATACATATATATATATATACATAAACAAGTAATGATATCAGTAGTGAACAGTTCTTTACTAAGACCTTGTGAAAATTAGAAATAACCTTTCAAACATTGTACCCTAAATTTCAATTCAATTGTGCTATAAATTGTGCCCATAATCTCCCCCGCTTCATTGCCTCTACTATCATGTTTTCGAATGGAATTTTCCTAGATTCAAGCAGGGCCCTCTTAAGGTAAAAACAGTCTCTACAACTTATCATGCTCTGTTGCCCCAAGGCACTTCTGCTCCCAATTAAATGGTCTGGAAATTTTGAACTCTGTGAAGTAGGTGTTATTATTTTCCCTATTTCACAGGTAAATAAACTGAAGCTTAAAGAGAGATTAAATGACTTGTCCAGAGTCAAACAATTGCTAAGTGTTGAGGATAGATTCTAACCCAGGTCTCATTGACTTCAAGTCTGGAGCTCTGATTGTGTCTTCTTGGTAGCCAGTCTTGTACCTTCAGAGAACTCCTCCCCTTCGGAATAATTTTCAATCTACATTTCCCAAGATTTGTCTGTGTAGTCTCTGCAACTTTGAAACTGGAGTGTAACCATACCAATAGACAAACACTGTTGACTCTGAATCTGTGTTGAAAATGTACAAGATGTACAGGGATTTTTTTTTCCTTCTTTTTTTTTAGTTTTGGGTAGAAGGGGTAGAAACAGAATAGGGAAAGGAAGAAAGGCAGGGAGGAAGACAGAAAAAAATACGAAGAAAGAAAAGAGGAAAGAAAGAAGGGAGAAGAAAGAAAGGAATAGAAAAAAAGGGAAGAAAAGAATAGAAAAAGAAGGGAAGAAAAATGAAAGAAACAAGGAAAGGAAGGAAGAAATAAAGACAGGAAGAAACAAAGGAAAGAAGGAAGGAAGGAAAAAAGGAAGGAAGGAAAAGACAGTCATTAAAGCTTTTTGTAAAAGATCACAGGAGAGCTGAAATTGAACTACAACTCACAGACAAACACAACACCTTTGAAAATTACGTGTTGAATTTATCTTAGTTTTATTTTAAATATTAATAGCTTAAAACTACACTGACTTTTGAATCACCCTATATTTTAAACAAAAAACAAGTAGTACATATTAGATATTAGCACTTTTATTTACAATCTTTTCTATTTTATTAAGAAATATCTCTTTTATTGTTAAGCTCAGACTAAAAAAAATAAATAATAAGAAAAATACATATTAGATATCATATATAATATAGCAGGTTATGACAGGATAGCACATATCTGTTTTTCTTCACACATTTGTTAAATACCATCAATGGAACCTCTGCTTGAAAGAGACTATTGGACTAGAAATTGTAAATCATATATGTAGTCTTTATGTTCTCCCCACTTTCCCTTTCTTCCCTATCCAAAAATAATCTGCATATTTTTATTCCATTGTATTGCAATTAGCTTTTTTGTAAATGAAGGACAGATCGAACTTTCTTTTTTCGTGGGCATGTATTGTTTTAGAGAATTCTGCTATGATGCTTGAGTGAGCTTTTGACTTTGAAATATAACATTTTTTTTTATTTTTAGTCAATAGTCTTTCTTGAGAAGGAAAGCATTACACACAAGAGTAACTTCCCATCTATCAGTTTATGGCAGAGAATGTATTGGTGTTTTGTCATATGATGTGCTGCTGTATACAGTTGTCCTGTAACTTTCTATGCAAGGACTCTTAATTTGTTTATATGTGAGGTTGACCTTCCATCTGGTTCTTTGTGATAAAAGACTTCTTTCAGGAACAATTTCTTAGAGAGTAAAATTGTCAATCTTGCCTTCACTACATATTTAAAAGAAAAAGACCTCATTTTGTTTCAATTCTTTAAAATTCTGTGATATATACATGTTCCTGTAGTTATGAGCAGACTTCTCCAAATTAAATCCTCTCTGAAAAGAGAGAAATTTAGGTTCTAGAATAGACAAATAGATAAATCTCATCCTTAGGAATTAACGAAACTATTATTTTTGTTTTAATGAAAATACATTATAGAAAGTAGTTTTTAAATCTGCTCTTACTTTTTATAGGTGGCCAGAAATTTGATTTGCTGCCCCTACACATTAATCTTCTTTTGATTCAGAGTAAAAACATGATTCACAGCAATCTTCATTTTGAGGCACCTGAGGTGACATGAGGGGGCTTGATATATGACTAGTGTTAAGAGAGAAAAGTAAGAGTTTGAACACTCCCTTATCCTGAAAAGCAGTATGGAGTAATAAATATGAAGAGCTTTGTCTTTAGAGTCAGACCCTGCTTCTAGTTCTTAGTCTCCCCTGAAGAAGCTACATCTTTAACAAGCCTCCTAACTTTTTTTTTTTTGTGGGGCTTGGTTAAATTTTCTTGTTTGCAAAAAGAATGGGTGGGCTTAGAATTTCTGGAAAGACCTATTCTGCTCTAAATTCTTGGCAGAATATCGCTGGTTGTCTCCAGTTATGGTGAACAAAAAGCAGGGATCTGTTTCCAATGATGTAGCTCTCTTTGTTTTTTCAGGTTCTTTCAAGTCCATTGGATTATTAGTTTCATGATTGAGAGAGGTAGAAAACACAGGTATTCCTTTGAATACCTCCAAAAGAAGCAATATGAACTTGGATAAAACTCTTTCATCATTGTAGTAGTTCTCAGATGTAGTGGCTAAATGATGAAGTTCCCAAGACCAGCAACCACCAGGAACTTGCTTCTCAAGAAAATGTCTATCAGTTGGTGAATTTGAGTTTTAAAATTGAGACTGTTAAGATAGAGCCAAGAATATTTAAAAGAAATGTTCAGATGGCTGCTCGAACACTTTCCCATAATGAAGGAACTCTTCTCCCTAACATGTAAATTTCTTAGGAAGATATTTCTTAATTTTCGTCAATAATATCCCCTTCAGATTCTGAAAGTACAGATGAAGATACGCTTCAAAGCAGTCAGTGAAATCTTGGGTGATATTCTAAAACATGAAGATTATCTTGAAGTTGAAAAAATGGTTATTGCTGACTATGTATCCTATGTGAAGGGTATAAAATCAACAAACCGGAAAAGAGGTGATGAAATAAGTACTTTTCTGAGCTCAAGCTTTCTGGAGGCCAGGAAGAATATTTTATAGAATGTTATTATACTGTCTCTTGGACAAATGTATATGTTGAGTATTGATGTCCATTTCTCACAGGCATAGATGAAGTAGATGGTGTGTGTGTGTATAGGCTATATAATGATAAGACCTAGTTAAAAAACAGACAGCATTGACTAGGTCCACACAAGCTGAAGTTTAGCAGGTTTACAAATGCTCGCTCAGCTACTGTAAACTGTTATAACAATTCACCACTGCCTCCTAACCCTGTCCTGCTTTGGAACATCCTGCCTCTATTGCCAGGTTAACCACAAGATGGCTCCTAACAACAACCCTAAATATCCCTTGCCTGCCAGGGAATAAAGGTTTGGAGCACAGCAGACTTTGCCAAAATGTAACTTGATTTCTTGTGTGCCAACAAAGAAAGAAATCCCTCTTGTTCCACTGTACTTGCTGTCAAGATGATCATCACAATGGTTTCCCACAGGGCTGGTCTGCAAGCTTATGCAATCCTGGCAATTTTGGAGATTCATAAGAGCATTTGATCACCTTTCTTGGGATGCTAACTCAATCATTGCTATCATCAGAGCTCAGATGTGCTTCTTGACCTGAGTTTTATCTGCTTGCCCTCCACAACTGCTATGTCATTCTCAGAGAACCCAAGGTCGTCACTGTATATATACATCCTTGAATGGCTTTTATTTTCTTTGGTCTTGCTTCATACCGCCTCCTCCTTTACAACATGGATAATAGACTGAACTTTGGGATGGTGATGATAATGATTAAAAACATTAATAAAATTATATCTAGTAGTGGTAGTATTATAGGAAAGGAAATTGAATTTAAGAGAGGTGAAATGAATTCTCTATTATTAGGTACAATTGAACAAATGCTTATTTCTGTGATATAAATAGTGGTGGAGCTAAGACCCAGGTCTCCTGATTGGGCCAGTGTTTTCATTAATTTTTTTTCACTAACATGAAGAAGAGAATGTTCTTGAAATCAGTATTATAAAGATCATCTAGTGTTCTATGGTGCATTAAAAATGGCAGTTATAATTGTGACTTTGTTCCAGTGTTCCATAAGCATCCTCTCATTTTTTTCTTTTTTTTTTTCAAAAGGGTTTTCTCAATATAAATCATTCTATTACATGGGAGGATCTGGGAAGTTTGATGGAATTAAATCATCTGCCATTTTGCTTAGACTCCATGCTGATTTAAATTGACATTATGCCTTTAATTAAATTGAAAATTAACTTTCCATGATACTATTATATATCCATTTTCTAGCAAGCTGCTCATCTTTCATTTTATGTTATTCAGAAATAGTGAAACACAGAATACTCATGACCTTTCAATAGCCGCTTAACTGTCCTCTTTTTTAGATGGGTGTGTGTGTACCTGAAAAATAAAGTAGACTTCAGGGAAAGTTCCTGTTTCCAAATGAACATAGCAGGAACTCAAATGTGTTTCTTTTGTTTGTCTTGATATTGAGACAAATATGTGTTGGGTTGAGAGATGTCAAAATGGCAATCTTCTCTCTGATATTTGCTACCTTTGTGATCTTGGACAATTTTCTCAATCTCCATGGGCCTCTTCTGTAAAAGGAGGGGTTTGGACTAGATGGTATCTTTAATTCCCTTCTCTAGCTCTAGGTCTGTGATCCTGGGATCTGGATGAACCATTCCTGGTCTAGGGCTCTCTGAGGAACTGTGCTCATTTCCTCTTTTGTGCATACTTCTACTCCTATCTGGGATATTCCTCAGCTCTCCCCCAGGAAATACATAGCCTTTTTGTGTTTCATAATGGTTTCTGATTTGCTGCTCTCCCTCACCCTTCTGTGAGTCCTCATGCTCCAAGTTATTTTATTATCCTTTTTTTTCTTATTTGCAAGGATTGTCTTTCATTTACAGAAAATGTTTCTCTACTTCCTCCATCTTTTTTGTTGATGGACTCCTCTGGAATTATGTGTTTTAATTAAAAAGAAAGCTATGTTGGTTATACATTTTTTAAAAATATGAACATTTGAAAATCTGTCTCCCCAATTGTTCGGATCAGTATGAGGGCTAATTTTCAATATCTACCCCTCTTCATGGCACCATCCAGTAGAATACAATGTCCTTGAGGGAAGGAGCTCTCTTTCATTTTGTTTTTGTATCCCCAGAGCCTAGGACATAGTAGTAATTTAATCAATATTTGCTGGATTGATTTGGTTTGGATTGAATGATAATGTACATCTTCTGAATATATTCAAATATCCCATGAATTGGGCAGTAGAAAAAGTGTTATGATGACTGTCATATTGCTATCTTAGTTGCGTCCCTCCCTCCCCCCGCAAGGCTCTTTGAAAGGTACATGGGAGGTCTGTCGTCCTAGCTCTCTTCTGTTGTGATTTCCTGGCTCTGCCCTGCCTTGTCTGCCAAGGCTGGGCTGCCTGGGAGACCAGAGCCGCATCCCCATCATGGACAACTCAGGCAAGGAGGAAGACTTGCTGGCGCTGCTGGCCCAGGCACAGCACAAGGTCAAGAACTCACAGTCCTTCTTCTTCTCTGGCCTTTTTGGAGGATCTTGTAACATCTTGTAACATCTACTCAAGAGCCGTAAATGTGTTCAACCTGGCCAAGAGCCGGAGCGTGGCTGGGAATACGTTCTGCTAGGTGGCCAGCTGCGCCTCCAGCTGCAGAGCAAGCATGGTGCAGGCACCAGTTTTGTGGATGCGAGGAACGCCTTCAACATAGTGGACCCCCAAGAGCCTACTGATGAGAACTACTGAGATCCACCCAGACACTGGCCACTTCACGATCGCAAACACCACATCTCCGTTGCTGAGATCTACCAGACTGAGCTGGCGGACATCGAGAAGGCCATAATTCATTGTGAACAGCCTGCAGACTGTTACAAGGGGAAGCATCCCACAGCTCTGTCAACAAGTGTCTGCTGAAGGTGGCTGGTTACGCTGCTCAGCTAGAGTCGTACCAGAGGGCCAGAGAGACCTATGAGCAGGTGGAGAAGAATGCCATGGACAGTCCCCTGCTAAGGACTATTCCTTCAAGCTTGCTCTGTGTTCATACTATGCATGAACATGCTGAAAGCCAAGCTGGTAGTACCTACGAGGAGATGTTTCCAGCCTTTTCTGATTCTGAATGCAAGCTAGTCAAAAAACATCTGGATGCCCATGCAGAGCAGACTGTGGACAGCTACATCGCATTGGTAAAGGAAAACGATTCCATCTCGAGGCCAGACCAGTGGCTCACCACCTCATCAAGAAGACCATCCAGGGGGACAAGGAGGACCTTCGCTAGCCTCCAGCCCCAGTGGACTTTTGACCTCCATAGCTGTACTCCCCCTGACCTCCCCCTTTCAGGGCAAACAGATTGTAAGATGGGCGGGGAGGAGGGAGGTGTAGGGGAGACCCCTCCTGGAGGCCTGTACGCAGGGGATTGAACTCTATAATCAGAGGTCGGGAAGGAGTCCTGCGGTGAGCCTTGCCCCCTCCATGCCCCAGCACAGCTGCACAGAACCAGGACTTTAGCCTAACCTACCCTGGCCTGCCCTCTCAGGCAGGGGGATTCTCTGCTTTCCTTCCCCTCCCCCTCCACGCCCGGGGGGGGGGGGCCCTCTGCTCAGGTCCTGCCTCCTTTTCTATGCATCGTTTCCCCCAGAGTCCCCCGCCTCTCAGGTTTGGCCCTTTGGCCCAGGTTGCTTCTCCTCTCCCCCTTCCACGCCCTCCTCTCTCTGCGGGGGGAGGGGGCTCAGAAGGTTCCTGTGCATGTTTCTGGAGTGGGTGGGAGAGGAGGATGACTGGAGAGCAAAAATAAACATTTTTACATTGAAAAAAAAAGAAAAAAGAAAGGTATGTGGGAAATGGAATTTTTGTTGCTGTTGTATTTCTTTGTGTGTGTGTGAAATAATCTCCTATGTTCTGCTCCCTCGCCAAACTTCCCTATCCCCAGAGGAAAGTAGAAGTAAAATTAATAGTACTTTCCCTTGAAAACTAGTGCTGATCCTACCTGTCACTTGCCATTTGTTGGCATGGAAACAATACTACAGCTTAGGAACTCAACTATGGAGGTGCTCTCCCTCCTTCATTTTTTCTTATACTTTTCATAATTGTATTCTAATTAGTGACAATGAACAGACAGGCTAATTTCAATAGAACCCCAGAAGGAAAGGTAAAAAACAAAAATCCAAACCCTACAGTAAGTAAGAGTTAGCAAGAAAATTGAGTCAAGGCCTGCACAGGAAGTAAATGCCCCTTAATGAAGAACAGTAATTTGTTTGAGGAAGCAACTATTATTATCTGGCTTATGAGAAAATCAGTTTTTGCTTAGATGGAAAGGCCCTTCAGGTCACTTTCTGTGCTACTGTCTATATATTCAGAAACATCATTATGATTGTGTGTCTTCTGAACTCAGGTTGATCTCTCTTCCAATCAAATGAAATTCATTGACATTTTATAGGACTTACATTAACTAGAAGCTGAACATTACTGAAAATAGAGCCTATATATCCTGAGGAAATTTTTTTTTTTGGCAGCTAACACTCAAATTCGGCATAGTTTTTTTTCTTCTGTTGGCATACATTCAAAACCAGAAAGATCACTATCTAAGCATTAGGTATTTTGCAAAATATGATTCTAGATCAAAGTAAGAAAGCTGTTGGGCAGGACCATGAGAAACCTGACTAATTAGGGGCAGAAACATAGCATAACTACATGGACACTGAGTATACTTCCTTTTCAGGATACCAATTTCTGGGGAGCATGCTGTCTCTTTGGTTGGCAAGGAGCTATCGGAGTGTCAGGAGTACATGAAACATGGAAGATTTCTATGGAGAAGCACCATTTTTCATTTCAGTGCACTGTGGAGAAGAAGCATTTCCCATTCCAGTTCTCAAGTCTCACTGATGCCATCCTCCTATCCTGGGACCAATGCACTAGGACCTTATTGCTGTCTTAGTGCATCTGTACCCCAACTGGGAGAGGTTCTTATTATGCTGAACCTGGGGACCATGGTCACATGGATCACAGTGATATTAGTACACACTGACCTTAGAATATCCCAAGGATTTTGTCACTCTTCCATCCCCCTACCTTAAACTGATTTGTTTTAGGTACTAGAATCCCAATTAGGACACTGATTAGGGAAATTCTAAGGTGAAAGATTGAGAGGGGACAGTAAATCAGGAACAGAAAAGGTTTGAGAAAGGTGTAGGGCAGATGTAATATGAAGACTGGGTAGGTCAGTTAGTGGAGTGGTCATGGCATACCAATATCCAAGGACTGACATAGGCTGAGAACTAACACTGATCAGAGTTCAAAACTAAGGGAATCTGCTAATGTTTTTGTACTTTGATTGATTTCCAGTTCCATTGTTGTGGGCACTAACTCTGAGGGTCAATATTCTAAAGCATCAGTACCTCATCTTGTCTGTGTTGTCCTGTTAAAAGGGATCTATCCAGTATTTTGGAATCCAATCTCTAGATCAGGTTTCCTTATCTTTTATCTTTCATGGAGTCTTTATGGAGAGTTATGAATTCCATAGACCCCTTCACAGAGTAATGTTTTAAAATGCATAAAATAAAGGAATTATATAGGTTACAAAGGAAATAATTATATTACAACAAAGCTAACAAAATACATTAAAATAAATTCATGGTCTTTCAGGTTAAGATGCTCTGCTATAGTTTATGACTGTTATCCCTCACTCATATTGCATGGTGACTCACTTTCTGATTGTACATCTTTGATAATTTCTACTGTACAATTTTGGTTGTAATTTGTTATAGCTTAATCATAACCATCAGGAATCTTGGCGTTACTCTATAAGTGGCTCTCAGCTTTAATTCTTTAGATATGGTGGTATTCCATGACTTATGACTTGCAACAAGCATACCATTTTATTAGGAAAAGGAAAATCAGTTCTCATAGTACCACCAGTATTTCGAACAAACCTACAAGGTGATGGGATCAGTCCTTAAACAAGGAACAGCAAATAAAACCATAAGATATCAGAGACATTAAAATATCCATTACATCAAATACTCAATGTCTCTGACTGAACTTACCTTTCACGGGGAAGATGTGAAGCATAGTCAGAACATAAAAGATTTAGAATGGAGGAAGGTGCAGAAATAGCATATGTGCTCCTTACTGACTTTTCATGGGTCAACATATTGCTATAAACAGAGAAAAGCACGTTCTTAAGGGAAATTCACCAGAAGATCCAGAGAATGCAAAATTACAATAGAGGTAAGGGAACTAACTATCCTGACATCCTTTCTTAATTTGTCAACAGCAGAACAGCTGAGTAGTGTTCAGCTTGCCTTAATCTTAATATATCCTTCAAAAGGTGGAGGTAGACAGGGGGAACCTCTACTCTGACTCAGATTCTTGTTAAGGAAAAGTTGGTTGCTGAAATAATAATGACAGTAATTTTGGTAGTATCTCTATTACTAAATACCCCTTTGTAAAAGGTAATTGATATGAACTGTTATCAAAAATATCAAAGAGATATCAGTGAAAATTATATTAAGTGATAATCATTAGTTGGATAATATTGAAGAGATAATGTCAATTGTTATTGGGGAAATAAACTATACAGGACTCACAAGTTATAGTACTGGAGAAAAATTGGCCACTACTTGAATAGCTGTGAATATTCTACTGGAACTGTTCTGCTTTGTGGACCTGGTCAACCAGTTCATATATGTTGGATAAAAGTAGAGCCAGAATGTAGTTACAGTTAAATTCAGGCTTGTATGTCAGTCAATCAATAAACCTTTATCAAACACTTTCTATGTTCCAGGTACTGTATTAAGCACTGGTGACACAAAGAAATACAATTTAATATAACACCCCTGCCCCCAGTAATGCCACAGTAGGCTACATTCAGAGAGGCTTAGAGTATGAAACGATGAAGAAAGTCCACTGTGTTATGCCATTAACAAGCCAAATCTTTTCTACTATTTTCAGTGTCCATTTAACCTGTTTGGAAGAGGGTGACCAGGATGGAGAAAGAACTATAGAACATTCCTTATGACATTCAGCTGACTGAAGCAGATCTTGAGCCTGGAGAAGACTTAAGGGATATATGACAGATACCTCCAAATATTGGAAAGGCCATCATGTGCAAGAGAGATCAATCAGACTTTTACTTGGTTCCACAGGGCAGAATTAGGAGAAATGGGGGAAAAGCAAAGAATGACAGATTTCATCCCAATGTAAGGGGAACAAAGCCCTGCTTAACAATTAGAGTGATCCCAAAGAAGAAACTGCTTAGTAGTGCGTGCTAGAAGCATCCCTTATTGGTAAAGCAGAGGCTGAAAACATTTTTGTTCCTGATGTTAGAAAAAGAAAACTCTTGATCACATGTAGATGGGTTTAAAAGTCTAAACCTTATCCTCCCTACAAGGCTTTGTGTGCTGGCATGCCAGGTTGGCTTCCTCTTGCCTGCAGAAGATCAGAGACACCATTCCATCTCTATAGACCTCCTAGACTGGCCTCTTTCCACTTACAGAAGACATTTCCTTCCTTCAGGGGACAGAGAGATATCATCCCAACCTGGTCACCCTTTCTATCTTTTGCCCTGTGTTGCCTGTAGGAAAAGAAAAGAAATACAAATCCATGAGAAATACGAATCCCACTACTACCCTCACCTGAGTTTTCTAACCCCTGAGAGGACTCCACTTCATAGCCAGATCCTTAATGATGTAAATAATCAACCTGAATTCATTTGCTGATGATTAACAAATACCTGTCTGATCATCCCATCCTCTCCATCCCAATCATTGTGAAGCTATGATGTCATACAAATACCTTTCTCTATTCCTCACTGCCCCCTCCCTTATTCCCATAGCTTTCAACCTATTATCCCTTTCCCAGCGTCCCATTCTAAAGCTATTTACCCTTTCACTGTACTCTTTGGAATGTTTGATCCACACATAGCAAATTTGTTTCTTTTTAATCTTTTCCTTTTCCACACCTTTCTTCTTCAGACTCACCAAGATCTGGCTCCCTCTAAAAGATCCTCACTGGTCACCCTTTTAATCACTGGTTGCCTTTTCTCTCATTTCTCCCAACTCATTGGTCAATATGGGGAGCTGAAATATTCCTTTCTCCCCATGGTCACTTCCAAGTTGAACCTCTACCACCTTCACTCAGCAACCTCTCTTCATTTGAGCTTCATTCAATCCATATATACCACCCAATCAAAATTATGGTGATTCTCCTCTACCAAATTCCACACATCCCCTTTCTTTTCTTAATAAATTCAGTGCCTCTCTATAAAGCCAATCATGAGAACACACCTGAGGACTGCAACTGTGAAGGATTTTAAGGGTCTAATCACATAGTATAATGAACTCTCTATTCAAGAATAAACTAAACATTGTTTAATAAAGTAAAGCACAACATTCATAGCAACATCCTTAAGCAAAATGTATGATCTGATACATATATGTATCACATAACACTCAGTATGTCATTTGACGCATAGCATATATCATTGCATCCCCAAAGTCAGGGAGTCCCAGGCTACAGTCTTCCCTAGCATGATGCATACTTAAGGGATAGCAGAAAATACCACACCATTCACCCCTAGGTCACTGTAAGAACAATCTGTTAAATCATTACACAGTCTCCAGATAAAGTCCTCTCTCATCTTGACTTGAAGTTGATTTCCAAACCCCATGACTCTTCTTTTGTAGAATGACCATTCCCAGCTCTTCCTTGGGTTCACATGAAGGTAACTCTCTGCTCCTGCTCCTTGTCTCAGCTCATGGGGACTGTGTTACTCCAAACTCTTCATGCTTTTGCCTGACAGCAGGCTCCAGGGCCTCTTGCCTGGAGCTTCTGTTTCTAGGAAAACAAAGCTTAACAAGGCTATAACAATATTTATACAAATTACCAGTGTCATCATCTCAGTTCACTCATAAAGACCAACAGACAGGGTTTCTATCTGAGAAATTAACACAGACCAAAAGGACTTCTGTCTGGGAAATTAACACAGATCAACAGACAGGGCACCAACGTCACAAGCACTCTTTCTGTTAGGCCTCCCCACAACCAAGTTCCTATAGCCCGCTCATGTTCATTTCTCAAGATTCTTGATTGATTCAATCAAAGGCACTTGATTGGCTAAAATTCCATCCAGAAAAACAGCAAAAATTCCTACTTTGCTTGCTGTTATACTAGCTTACTCTTTTTCTTTTGTTCTCAACTCCTGCCCTCATACTAGGGGATTTCAACATTGATGCTCTTGCAAGCATCCTAAACTCCTCTTTCCTCAACTTACTCATTTTACATGACTCACACTATCAAAACTACACACAGAAATGCTCATATTCTTGACCTTGCCATTACTCACAAAGGTACCATTTCCTTGCTCATAAGCTCCAGTGCTTAGCACAGTGTCTGCCACACAGTAGGTGCTTAATTAATGTGTATTGATTGATGAATTCTACAGTAGTTCCCTTATCCCATCATATCTGTGGTCATTCCAACTCTTCCTCTGACCTGCAACCTTGAATCCTATTCTTAGTGAACCAGTTAAATCTCAAATTGTCCTTTCCTCTTGAGTCCCTTGTGTCCTTATCCTATTATGGATTTTGTCCTGGCAGACCTCAGTCCTGGATTTGTCCCATCACCTATTGCATTATGTGCTGCTCAGTAAGGGTGGATAAAATCATGAAATCTTACTGACTGTAGTGCCAACATCATATTCACAGCACCTACTCTAGTCATGAATATGGCTGTGCAATTCTGAATCACGAAATACAACAGACTCTCCATATGGAAAACAGAACCAAAACATTTATTCAGACACCAAAAAGCCAAATCCTAACACCAGAAAGCCAAATCCATCATAGTAACAAAAAAATAGAAATTATACACAATAACAATGCAGAGTACTACCATCCTCGAGCCTTCCCTCTTTTAGGCTTCCCACAAACCAGTTCCCTTAAACAAATTACAAACAAGCTCTCTCACTCACCCTATCCAGTCAGCCTTTCTCTCTCCCTCAGTTCTGACTGCTTTCTGACCAATTTCCTCTCAGCTCTGCTCCAGTTCTGCTTCTTCCGACTCCACCCATTCAGCAAATTCCTCCCTTCACAGACTCATGTGACTGAAGCTTCCATGTGACTCAACAGGTCACAAGGGCCTATTAATGAATGGGAAAGATCTTCTCATTTAAATTATGATTACACTGACCACATCCACTATATATTTATATTTCATAATCTCAATTGGGCAATTGCTGCATCAAGAAAGAAGCAAGCATGGGAGGTAGGTTCTATTATGGCCCCATTTTACAGTTGAGGAAACTGAGGTGGGCAGTGGCTAAGTGAGTTGCTCAGGGACATATAGTTAGTAAGAGTCTGAGGCTGCTTTTGAACTTAGTTTTTCCTGACTCTAGATACTATGCTCTATCCACTGTACTACCTAGCTGCCTAAGTTTTCCAAGACAATCCTTTTTACATCTCCCTAATTGACTCACTAACCTTTCATTACAGTGATTTTACAAAGATTTTTATGCCTACTCTGACATTTCAGAGCATCCCTTCTCTCTACCATCTTGACTGGGGACCTCACCTCATATTTTCCTGAAAATACTCAAGGAATTCACAAGGAGCTACTTTTTCTCCCTTCATCCTCATCTCATATCACCTAGATGCCTTTTGCCAGTGTCTGACTTCATCCTATCTCACATGAAATGCTGGTCCTTCTCTTTGTCAAGGCTAACGCTTCTATATGTACAAATGACCCCATTCCATCCCATCTTCACCAACACATTGCTTGCTCTATCATTATCACTCTCACATCTGCAGTCTCCCCCTGTTTATTTATGTTTTCTTACTCCCTACACGCATGCTTATATATACACCTCATGTATATATACATATATATGTATATATATGGTATACATACATATATATGTACACCTTACATATATTCCTCAAAAATCATTTCTTGATCCATCTATTCCTACTAGCTATCGTCCCATAACTTACTGTTTTTTTTGCATCTTCACTTTGTTGAGAAGGCTATCGTAGATGTCTCCACTTCCTTTCTTTTCAGTTGAATCCCCTCATTTGATCCTTGCTAGGTAGCATGTCTGCTATTTGTTCTATATCTCTTCTGCCCTATGTACCTAAACTCCTTGAAATGACCATCTCTAATATGTGCCTCCACTTTTTGTCCTAGCATTTCCTTCATAATCCCTTATAATTTGACTTCTTACTTCACTGTTCCACTGAAACTGCTCTCTTCAAAGTTACCAGTGATCTCTTAATGGCCAAATCCAATGATCTTCTCTAAATTCTCATTCTCCTCAATCCTCTCTGCAACCTTTGGAACTCTTGATCACTCCCTCCTTGTTACCTCCCTTCTCACTAGGTTTTTTGGACACTTTTCCTGGTTTTCCTTCTACTTATCTGGGTGCTTCTCAGCCTTCTTTGCTACATTCTCTTCTAAATTATGCCCTTTAACTGCAGGTGTCCTACAGGGTTATGTGCTAAACTGTCTTCTCTTCTTCCTCTACATAAACTTAATTTGGTAATCTCATCAGCACCTGTAGATTTAATTACCATGTCTAAATTGACAATGGCGATCCACAAATCTACCTATCCTTCCCTAATCTCTCTGCTGACTTCCCAGCTCAGATTTCTAGTTGCCTTTTAGGCATCACAAACTAGATGTGTAGTAGGCATATTAAACTCAACGTGTTCAAGATAAAACTTATTTTCTTTTTCCTTAAACACTCGCCTTCTCCCTTCCCAACTTCTCTATTACTGAAGAGGGCAATGCCATCCTCCCAGTCCCCCAAGTTTGCAACCTCAGCTCCCCACTGTCTTTCACACCCTTCCATCCCGCTCCTCCTCAATCCCCCCACCCCCAATTTAATCTGTTGCCAAGACCTCTTGACTTCACCTTTGCAACATCTCTCCTTTTCTCTTCAGCCCCCATCACCTTACAACTAGATTATTGCAATAACCTGCTGATGGGTCTGTCTGACTTGTACGTCTCCTCACTCCATTCCATCCTCCATTCAGCCCCCAAAGTGATTTTCCTAAACCTAAGGTTCAACTATGTGACTCCTTCCTGCAAAATAAATTCCAGTGACTCCTTACAGCCTTCAGGATCAAGAATAAAAAACCTCTGACAGTCAAAAGCTTTCATAACCTAGCTTCTTCCTTCCTTTCCAATATTCCTAGACCCTACTCCCTACAATGTATTTTTCAACCAGTAACACTGGCCTCCTGGCAGTCCCACAAACAAGATACTTCATCTTTGGTCTCCAGGCTTTTTTTTCTGACTGTCCTCCACAGCTGGAATGCTCTTCTCATCTTTTCACCCTGGCTTTCCTGGTTCCCTTCAAATCCCAGTTAAAATCTCACCTATACAAAAGCTTTCCCATAGTGCCTCCTTTTGTTAATTATCTCCAATTTAACCTGTATATGTCTTTTTTGTCCGTAATTGTTTACATAATTGTTTCTCTCTCTCTCCCTCCTCCTCACCCCCCGTTATGAGTTTCTTGAGAATGAAAGTATTTTTGACTTTTCTTGTATCCCCAGCATTTAGCACAGTGCCTAGCCTGTATCAAATATTTAATAAATGTTCATTGACTGCCTGATTGACTGTGAGGTCTGCCTTCTTCCCCTCTCCTCCCAGTCTGTAAGTCTGTGAAATCAATATAACTCGCTGTGTTTACATTCAAAATACTGTTTGAATGAGAGATTAGTGCTTCCTAGGGCAACTTTGACTCTTTATATGAGGCCTCTTCTACTTTTACTTCTGTTTTTTTTTTTTTTTTTGTTATTCACTTTAGCCTTGTTTTTCCATTTCTCTCAGGATAATAGTTGTGTTGGAAAGGAACTTTTATCAGTTTCAGTAATTAGGAAATAAAAAAAAACGTCTGTTTTCATGCTTTGTTTCCTCCCACATCCATGCTCAGATTCTCTGTCTTCAGATTCCCGTCAGACGTAGGGCTATAATGACCATAAGGGCTGAGGTCTATTTCTTTTGCCCTCCTTCATAAAATAAGGCAGAGTCATCAGGACATGGAATTAGGGACAAGGAGAAAAATTGGGATTGTGTCCAAAAATTGGTAGATTACATATCCCAAAGATTTGCCAGAGAGCTTAAAAATAAAATACCAGCTGCTATAATTTGACTTTATAGTGTTCCCTTCACAGTAACAATTTCACCTAGATAACATGTCAAATCTCATGCTGTCAGCACAATTAGAGGTGGAAAGGTCCTACTATGTCATTGACTCCATCACATTGTAAAACAAGGATTGTTACTGACAGTACATTATTTCAGTATATAATTTGCTATAAAAATCACTTGGGAAAACTTCTAACTCCTTTGCAATATAGTCATGTATCAGGGTGACCTGTTTTCATTAGAGTTTGTCTAAATTCAAGCACGTGAATATGTTATTAGTCAATCTGAGTTGACACTGAGGTTGTTTCTATACATGCAAATTGAGATGGAAACTGAAACAATTTTTTGGACAATTTAGACATAAGTAGCAGTAAACCACATTAGAAACATGGGCAATATATTGTATGTCTTACTAATATTAAAATATATTAAATTATTTCATAATTCTCAATTATCATAGACATTTATGCTGCCTCATATTCTTTGGATAATTGATTCACTTATGTGTGCCATGCTCACAATTAGATTATAAAATCTAGGGGTTGGATTCATGACTTTTACTTGCCTTATATGTTCATGGACCACAGTGCACAGAATATACCAAATTGTGATGAATGAATTCAGAAAAACATTTAGGATTCTTAAGCAGCATATGAATCAAAATCAAGTTTTGACGTGTAATATTTAATCATGATGTACATGACTGAATATGTTGGACCTATTTTTATCCCAGGGGTTTGGTCTCACCAATGGTCATTATTATTCAAGGGTTTTCAGCATTAGGTGGTACACTGGATTATATAACTAAAATGTTAGATAAAAATCTCTATATTTAATAGGGAAATTTAAAACTATTAATGAATTAGATTTTTGTTTTGTCACTCATGGAGAAATATTTATCATGTGTACTATAGATACATATATGATATATATATTTGCATATATATGCCATATACATAGGTATACAATATATAACAGTTCACATATAATCTATATAATATATGATATTTATCTGTCTATATGTACTATTTTTGCCATGTATATGTACATAATATAATATAGTATATTTCATATTTGTATGTATATACTCTATATAGTATCCTTGTCAGTCAGTCAACTGACATTTCTTAAGCATCTATTATGGCCCAGACACCGTGCACAGCACTGAGAACTTAAAGGGGGAAAATAGTGTAGTTTTTTTTGTGTGTATGTGTGTTTTTATGTGTCTATGCTTTTATCCTTCTGGTGACGAACTTCCTCAATGCAGATTTGCATTTCATTTGACGTACAGAGCCTTAAAGGGTTGCCTGGGACATGAAGAAGTTAACTGACTCTTTTAGGGTCTTTTTTAAGTTGTTGTTATTGTCAGAAGTGAACCCACATCTTCCTGATTACGAGGTCAGCTCTCCTTGCTCTTCAGCATCCTTCATATATATATATATGTATATATATATATATATATATACATATATATACATACACACATACATATTAATACTTGCATGGTTTCCTCTCTCCAACTTTATCTCCGCAAGCATGGTATGGTAAGAATACCCTGGTGTCCTCCTCCCTTTGCTCACTTTGATACAATTTAAAAAGTTACCTTGAGGAATAATTCAAGATCCTTGAGCTAGAAGGTGAGGTTATGGAAATTCAAGCCATGCTTCACAGCATATCCTGGCACACACTATAGCCTTTTTGCAATCTGTCTAAGCCATTGAAGGCAAGTAACTCCCTTCTCCCCTCACCTTTCCAACTCTTGTTCTGGCCTGAGTTGATAGATACTGCCATCTGTTATGATACATTATAACATGCCTGTTAAGTACCATAGATTATAGATCAACCTCACTTTTGTATTTGTATCCCTGTTTCTTTAGCCAATGCCTTGAACATAGTAAGATGTTAATAGATACCTTTTCATTCATATTTACATACACTATACGTATCTTATTACTCTTTATGTCTCTTGTAATTTTGATTCTTTAAAGAATCTGTTAAAAGTAGAGAAACATAGAATCACTGACATCATTGTGCTGTGTCCCAAGTACAATCAAGCCTCTTTGCTTCTTTCACTCAGTTCTGGGCGTAGCTTATTGTCTGTCTGGCATGACCAAACCAGATATACATTGATGAACTAGCTCCATAGGCTCCTCATCACATTGCGTATCATAATTGAAACAATTGTCCACAAATTTGTTCAACAATCTTCTTATGGTGAGTATTAAATGTTGCATAAGACATATGTAGTTGGCTAAAGACATTTGCAACTGTCATGAAGGATACCTTGGAGAGTGTAAATAAAAGAAGAATCCTCTAAATGCTGTGATATTTTGAAAATTTCCATATACTAATGTCCTTTTTCCAATTACATTAAATCTTCTAATACCATGTAATAACCTGCAAGAGATCCATAACCACTTAGAGGGGCTTATTTTTATAACTCATAAAGGAAAAAAATGAATTTCTAATAATAGTAATAATGAATAGCTAGCATGTGCCAAGAGTTTTTACGGATATCTCATTTGATTCTCACAACAACTCTGGGAAGTAGGTACTTTGATTACCATCATTATCCTTGAGGAAACAGAAGCAAGCAGAGATTCATTGACTTGCCCAGGGTCACACAGTTAGCAAGTATCTGAGACTGGATTTGAAATCAGATCTTCCCTACTCCCAGCACAGCACCCTATTAATTTACACATTGTATATGTGTAAAAGCATATATATATATATATATATATATATATATTTTAATTACTTGAACTTGCATTGATAACAAACTGCTTCTACCAACAGTAAGCGATATTAATTTTATTAGAATGCTTACATGTCTGTCTTAGTCATATGTGCTAAAGTAAGTAATAAAGGAAGCAAACACGATAACTTTCTTCAAATATCTGGAGCAGCAGCATCTGGAAGAGGGTGAATAAATCACTGAGAATCCCCCAACAAACTGTATATGTTTTGAACAGTTTTAGTAACAAATGTCAAACATAGTTGGAACAGAAGTAATCAATTCAGTGAACTGAAGCTGCTAAAAGCTAGTCACCTTTCTTACATAGATAGGACAGGAAAAACATGGTTTTGAGCAGGTAATAGGAAAATGTCAAACTGCTCTTTCAAGGGGAGCCATTGTCACTAGCCCAAATTTCAGTGAACTCTTAGCAACAAATCATTTCATTGAAGTATCATGCTGAATGTAGGTTGACAATTTTTTTTTTCAGTTTAGATTGAGAAAATAAGAGGAGTAGATATTGAATGATGTGAGTCATGAGAAATGTGAACTGACTGAACAACCTGGCTGAAAGCACAAGGGAAGTCCCTCTTATAAAAACCATTAAAAAAGGAATTTAGTTGACTATGGAACAGTGCAAGCATGCTATTTTAAGGTGGTGGAAAAGGAAATTATTCACTGTGGAAAATTTGGCTTCCACTCTCTTTTCTCTGTTCTACCCTTCTCAGTTTTCCTTTTCTTTAGATACTTTTTTCTTGCTTATCTTCTGCTTTTTACTCATTTCTTTTCCCTCCATTCCATCCTGGCCTTATTCCTCAAACCCATCCCCAACCCCATCTCTCTGCCACTCTCCTGCAACTTTTGTATGCCCTTTATTATTAGAGATGGAAGGACTCTTCATGGAAATCTAGTCTAACCTTTCATATAATGAAGTATTGTTTCCACAATATCTCTCCTACCCCATGCCGTCCTCTGCCTATACTTTTCCAGTGATAGATAATATAACTTCCACATTGGGACATTTGTTACTATTAGAAAGTTCTTCCTTTCCTGAACTGAAATTTGTTTTGCAGCAATTCCTACTTATCTATCTTTGTTCTGACTGTTAGAGAGAACCACTATATACTATCTTTTAAATGATGTATCTTAGAATATTTTAAGAAAAAATATAAAGGTCTACCTTTTTATAAATCTATTTTTCCTCTCCACACCCCAAGTCCTCCCTTTCCTAGGTTTAATTGTTCCTTATGTGACATCGCTTCATGACACCTTACCATAGTGTCCTCTTTCTCTGTACATCTTTTTATTTTTTGATGTTTCCAGAAAAAATGATATTCCCAATATTCCTCATAAAACTCCATATATGCTCTTGCATAGCCAGAAAAAATTGAAATATAATTAATTTTTTCTTTTAGGTATTGGTTTACATTGAAATCATGGTCAGTACTTCAGAACATTTTCACTACTGTGAAATCAGATCTCATGCATTCTGTATTTATGTCATTAATATTTTTGTATATGAATATAAATCTTTGCATTTATTTATATTCAATTTAATTTGTTTTTATTTTCACCCAGATTTTAGCTATTAAGACGATTTTGAGTCTCATTTGTTTTCTAGTGTATTAATGATTCTTTTTAGCTTTTTATCATCCTCAGTATTGTTTGAACTTTTTGAGAGTGGGATTATTTTACTTTTCTGTTACATATCTAGCACATAGTAGGGGCTTAATAAATACTTGATTAATTCGTTATGTCAAAAATTTTAAAAGGAAGATGAAAAATAGCATTATAAAACCTGTGCCTCTGCAAAGGAAGGACAGAGATTCATTTTTAAAAATCTTCTCCAGGGCTAAGTTTTTTCATTATAGTTGTTTTTAATGAATTCACTGTAATTAAGTTTTGATGAATTCATTCTTAATTTTATATGTTTTAATTTTATGTGTAACATATTTACATTCATTTTGTATATGTTTTTCTATGTATACCTATTTCACTTTGCATCAGTTAAGTCTTCTCATGCTTCTTTGAATTCTTCATATTGGTCATTTCTCTTGGCTCTATAATATTCCATTGCATTCATCTACCACAGTTTGTTTAGTGCTTCCCTAAGTTACAGACATTAACTTTGAGTTCTTTAGTACCAGAAAAAGTGCTGCTATCCTTCCAACACTATTTCATAACACTGTGCTCCACATACTCTCAATTCTAATCCAACTGATCTGCTAGTTCTATAGAACTGTAGGAAACATTCCATTTCCTTTGTTCCTGCTTTTTTGGTTTCTCATACTTAAAATGCACTCCTTTACCTCAACCTCTTAGAATTCTTAGATGCTTTCAAAGAAAATTTTAGGTGCCACAATTTGTTTGCTACTTTTCTAAAAGGAAAGTCAAAAGAATGAAATTTCTGTAATTTTCACCTGGGGGAACACTAAATTTTGTTAGCTAAACAAAATTCTCTGGTAGGTATAGATAGTATATATTCTCAGGTATAGACAAAAGCAAAAATAACAAAAACTTAGTTGATTTGTTAGAGAGAGAGTCTCTATCACTCATTTGTGGATAAGATCAGAGAGCTAAGAGATAATCCTGAAGAGCTAAGGCCAGTAGATGGTGGCTGGGTACAGTTTGGTGACCAGAGTCATGCACCAGGAAGGTCATACTGTTGATCTCACCATTACATATAATGATCTATCTCCATGATCCACAACTTTGAATTTCTACCATTTGCCCATAGGCTTCTATCACTCCATCTCTCCCAGTGCTTCCTGACTCCTAAACCTATTCTCCATCATTACTGTCATCTTTCAGTCACTCTATTCCTTGCCCTTCTTTTTCAATCTGTTACTCTTATTCTAGATTAATTCCCCCTCCCTTTACACAGTACTTTGACCATAGTCTTTGACTCATAAATACTTTGAACCTTTGTCCATACCTGGAGTTTCTCCATCATTGAGATTTTCAGATTCCATATGAGTGCCACTAATTTTTGTTGGGAGAAGTCATCCAACCATGAGCACAGGGACAATTTGGCATTTTGTTTTTATATTTTCAGTTCCTGGCATAGTACCTTGAACACAGCCAGTGTTTAATAAAGGCCTATTAGATTGCATTAGGCATCATATTTCATACGTTCTAACTTGGGGTAGAAAATTTAGAGTTTACTATTTAACAAAGATAGGAATAGATTTATTCAAAAATTTTTAAGGGGGGATATACTCCTACTAAGTTCTTTGTCTTTTAACCTCAAACTTTTTGGAAAAATAGCTTCTGTGATCACGAAATAAAGCATTTGTACCTGATACCACTATTTGTGGAGGAGGTAGTATCAGGCCTGTGGCAATAATAGGCTGTTTGAATGCTTTAAAGGTTCCTCATTAATTATCTCTGAAAATTTCCATTGCTTGTTCCGAACAAAATAGAAGAGTGGGCTGAAAGAGCAGAATGAAAATATCTAACTCCAGTGAACTACCCAAGAAAGGTTTCTTGATTTTTATACAGGACATAACCACTTGTAATCTTATTACCTAGAGAGACTATTACCCCCACCCACTTTTTTTTCCCCTTACCATTCAACTCATTCTCAAAGTTTCATATTTACACATATATGTATTCATATGTAAATACACACATTTTATGTAAATGCATGTATATACATATAGGTAGATATATAGACATATGTTTCCTTTTCCATTCAGAACATTTTCATTTTCAAAATCCATGTCTTTTTTTCAGCCCCTTTGTTGAAGAACTCTGATCCGTGGCTAGCTCTCATTCCTATTGCAATGAGACATCAGTGGTATTTTCTGGATCTTTTCATATTTTCCAAATTTTTAAAATTGTTCAATCTTTTCTTCCCTAAAAGGAAACTGGGGAGACCAGGGGCCTGTCAGGGAAAGAAATATGATATAGTGGTTGGTGAACATCATATCATTGCTTTTTAACAACCCACCTCTCCTGGAATGTTTATCCGGGTAGCTTTCTAAATTACAGGTGTGAGAATTGTGCATTTGGGAGCACAACTCTCATGATAAATTTGCTATTGAAAAAATACATCCTTAAGTCTCTAGTGTATAATAGAAAATGCTTACTCTTTATATCCTCATTTCAGAACCTGCTATCTCTGAGTGCAAATGTGTTGTTGGAACTAATTTAGAAAAGTGCTTCAAAAGTAATTGTATTTAGGAAAGTAAATTTCATTTAAAGTGTGTGCCACCTCGGAAAAGCATACATTGTCTTCTTTCTGATACCAACAGCCCTTCTTTTCATTCCTCCACTCAGTCCAGAACATACAACCATATCCCCCATTGTATTTTATAACTGTGATGCCTTGGTATGTACTCTTTGGTTATGAATCTTCACTGACAGCCATATTTTTCTTGTGTTCTCCATCGTGCTAAGCATGGAAGTGAAACTGAACACAGGAAAAATCGAGGTGATACAGTTGAATCGTGGAAATTGTTTCTCATAGCCATAGATGCCATCATTTGTGCTGCCCTAGTGCCCTGAGGTTTGTGGAGAGATTCAAGAAAATTAAGACATAAATAACTTAAGCCTTCTTTAATTACATGTAATAAAAGGAAAAAAAAAAGTTCGGTGGTTTTTTTTTAAACCAGGCTCTGTTATTGCTGTAGAAGAAATAAGCTGCTCTGAGCACACTCCACTGTCCTTTGCAATGAGGGGATAATGGCTTTTTGGCTAACAGCTTGATTTCTAACTGGCTAAGAGGTTTTCATTTTAACTGAGATCATTAGCTCCTTTACCCAAAAGAATACCTGACAGAAATTTTTTCCTTTTGGAATACTAGGTTAGACGTGAGGGATGTTTGGTATTAGGAGGGCTTTGGGGTCCCTTCCAGTCACACCATATACATCAAATATATTTGCTTTACATGTGGTACAGTCCTGAAGCATTGTCCAAGGTGAAATAAATTCATATGCCCTATATGATAAAAATAAATTCCTATAGCTGTCTTTTGTTTTATATCACCTGCCTTTGCTTATATGAACCCTCTTCCATTCCTTTCCCAGAAAAAATCTGTCATAATAAAAAAAAATAAAAGAGGAGGGGAAAGTAGTTCAACCAAACTAATCAATCTGTTAAAAGTTTCCGATAATAAAGCATTTTCCCACAATCATGCTCCCCACTTCTGCAAGGAAGGAGGGGAAGGGCTGTTTCATTTTATCTCCTATGTGTCCAGGCTTGATCATTGTAATTTTAGATCATTCAATTTTTTTTTAAACTGATTCTTGTGTGCTAATGTCTTTTTTTCAACTTTTGTTTTTCTTTTCAATGAACAAGCTTTTATTTTTTTCTCATTCAACCCTCCACTAGAAGAGAAAAAAAAAGTCAAATTCTTATAACAAATATGCATAGTCAAGTAAAACAAATTCCCATCATGTCTTTTATATGCCTTTCAAATCCATCCAAGTTAAATTCTGAGATCCTGAAAGAGTGTTGACACTTGAGTTGATTTGTGGTTATGGCCCTGCTTGTCTTTCACAGATGCATGTCTTAATATGCATATGTATGCATGTGTATATGTATATATGTATGTATGTGTGTATTTATGTCTGTATTCCTTCCATGGAATTCCTCTGCTAATGCTTCACTGTGTCACATCACAAAGGTAATTCTGGTTTTTTGAAAGCTGTGCTAATCCATATAAGTTATGACATGTTTTATTAGACTGGAAAGACTTTGAGTATCCACATTGTAAGATCATGTAATGGTAATTTAAATGGGAAGATCTTTCCCATTCATTATAGACCCATGTGGGCCACATGGAAGTCTGAGTCACATGGTGCCTGTGGTGTGAGGAGGCTGCTGATTGGGTGTAACAGGAAGGGTGTAATAGGAAAAGCTGGAGCTAGAGTAGAGCTGAGGGGAAATTAATAAGACAGCAGTCAGAACTGAAGGATGCAAGAAGCCAGGAACTGGACATGAGTGAGAGAAGGGCATTTTGTTTAAGGGAACCTGTTTGTGATTTGTTTAAGGGATCTGGTTTGTGGGAAATCTAACAGAGGGTAGGTTTGGGGCTGGTGTTGCCTCTGCATTGTTATTGTGTATAGATGTCTTTGTTTTGATGGATCTGGCTTTTTGGTGTCTGAATAAATGTTTTAGTTCTGTCTTCCATGTGAAGAGTGTGTTGTATTTCTTGATTCAGAATTGCACTGGGATATTCATGGTCTCCACAGGCGCTGTTAATATTGCATTGGCACTACAGATCATTAACTGAGTGTCAGTCTAGCTAAGTTTGGAGAAAGGTCTATTAATAGGAGGTGGCCCACAGAATAGGTGAGCATATATGTGTATACACACATACACATATAGATATTTGTATAGATATAGATATATACATGTATATGAACATACATATATAATATTAAGCATAGGTATGATTATAGATATAGGCATAGATATTGCTAGAATGTCCCAAAAATCTTAGTGCACCGAAAAGTTCACTGAGACTTGTGGGACACCATTTCTGTGTATCTATTTGTTTGTCAACTACTGCCAATACAATCCATGAAGATCACATAATTATAGATTTACATCCAGAAGAAACCTTCAAAGTTACCTTATCCCATAATCCCTTCTCCAATTTAACTTAAGGAAGCTGAAGTGACTTGTCAACGTCACACAGGTATTGAATAGCAGGGGAAGAATTTGAACTCTGAATGTCGGACTCCAGAACTATTGCTGTTCCCCTAGGACTGTACAGCCTCACATGGAGATGCCATGTGCTATATTAGAGGAAGCAGATAGGTTCTAGTAAAATCCTGGACTGTTGTATTGTAGGGAAGAAAATGTTTATAGAAGGTATTATGGAGAAAATATTGGATTTAGCTTCAGGAAGACCTGTGTCCAAATTTTACCTCTAATACCTTCTATCCCTGTAACTCTTGGGAAATAAAGTAAAATAAAATAAAAAGACACCTAACTTTTCTAAGCCTCAGTTTTGTTATTTGTGAAATGAGGATAATATTAGAATCACCCTTACAGGGTTATTTTGAAGGTTAAATGAAATAATTTATAAAAAATAATGTGCAAAATGATTTATAAACCTAAATTTGTTATAAATGAAGTATAATCTATTCATCTACTTTTGTACCTATTTTCAGAGTCTTAAAGTTATTCAATTATTAAGTTCTTTCAATTTTGAAAATTCATATTTTATTTTGAGAGCTAACCCTGGTTTAAATCAAATGTCACTATAAGTTACATTTAAAATGTAAGCTTAGGATCCATGCAATCATAGGAGCTCATGCAGAGGAAGCACAGTCCTATTTCTTGGCTAAAGTCATCCTACTTCTAATCATATATGGAGAAATTACATCAAGATGAAAAGGATTCAAGTCCAGCCTTTTCTTCCTTGAGGGAAGTTTAGATGTTCAGAAATTCAACAGATTCAATTCAATAAAGAAATTATTATGTGCTTTCTATGGGCAAGGCAGTGGAAATCAAAAGATGAGTCAAGCTACAGTTTCTTCCCTAAAAGAAGCTCTAATCTTTGATAGGGTATTGGGAGCAGTGAAGGAAGATAAAAAAACCCAACAATTTCTAAAGGAAAATGTAAGCATTTTAGGTTTGAAAAAGTTGCTCTCCTGTCTCTCTTAGCTTCCTCTTTCTACAAATCCAAGATAGGATTTTGGCAAGTAGGGATGGAAATTGAATGCTTCCCAAGTGAAGTTAAGTCCAGACTTCCTTTGAAGTGCACAGGCAATCTATACAATTACTACTAGTAGAAGGCAAGGTGTGCAACAGTGAAGACACGCTGAAGTTTAGACTTTACCTAACCATTATATTAAATGACTAGCCATTGTTACACTGAAGAAAAATGTTTAAATAAGTAATAGCTGGTCAGTGTCTGCTACTGGCATACTAAATTACCAAGCCCTCTTTCCCTTTATTTCTGCAGCGTTTTTCTCTTGTCAAAAAGATGCCTATCTATTTGCTAACAGAGGATGAGCCTTGGGTGAAGTAAAATTAGAATGCACGTCTGTAATTGCTCAATCATCACCCCCCAAATCACTGCAAAATGACTCTCTGTCCCCAGTGGGAATAATTGTGCACCTGCATTTAAAGACACAAAAGCTGCTTTTGCCTTTGTGCATAAATTGTAAGATGAGAAATTTGTGGATCATGCAACCATGCATTTGCATAATCAAATGAACAATTGGAACTTATTTAAGCATGTGGATTCTTTGTTCTTTCTGACCCAACAATCATGCAAATGATGTCCAAAGCACTTGAGTCTGACCCATGGAGGATTAGGCTTAGTTTTAGTTCATCTCTACTCAGAGCTGGAAGGCATTGCTGAGTTATTCATTCAAATGTGTTCAGGGTGTCCTCCTGAAAATACCCTCTACTTCCTTAGTTCATACTAACACCATAAAATTATATGCATACAAACAGGTTACTATTCAAACATATATACTCATTAAAACTTCTGTTTTCTGGGGTTTGATTGTGGGGGAGGGGAAGAGAGGAAAAGATAAGGCTCTTTCCTTGTCATCTTTCTGAGGAATGTGAATAAAGTTGCTGGCAGATGGTTCACACATTTCATTCTGAAATATCTTATAGTGACAAATAACAAAGTGTATATAATTAGCCTTATGCAGATGGCAGGCGAAGTGTTGATATTCATCTCAGTAGACTCTTCATAAAGACACTATTTTAAGAGGCAAAATTCAAAGACAGCTCACAAACCATCTAAAGATGAATTAAACAGGTTTTTGTTCAAATGGAAGGCCTGATTAACAAATCACTCATCACTAAAGTAAAACTAATTATGGTGATGAGAGGAATAAACCTTGAACGAGATTGTGTCTGGTTTGATAGGGTTTTTGGAACTGATTGATAACCACTTTATCACTAACTAGTTAATTAAGCTGACGATTAGGTATTAGCAAGTTAAATTGCTGGTCAATGACAGATAAATTTAATAAAAGTTTTAAACCTGTGTTAACACATACATTAAAAATTCATTCTATTATAACAACTTGAAAAACATTTACAGAATCTAGGACATATAATAAAATGATAATAGGGCACTTTAGGATTTATAAAAATCATTGATTTCTTTTTTTTCCCCTTTGATACTCATGGCAACTCTGTGAGGCAGGTGCTATTATCTCTATTTCAGAGATAGTGGAAAGGAGTTTCAGTGAAGTTAATGATTTTGCTAGGGACATATCAACTAGTTAGTATCTGAAATAGAATAAGAACTCAGGTCTTTTTAAGTCTACTCCTTTCTCTGTTCTGTCCAGCTGCTGAGATAATAATAAAATAATAATGATAGTAACATTTATATAGTGCTTATCATGTGCCAGGCACTGTGGTAGATGTTTTAAAATTATAATCTCACTTAGTCTACCTAACTTCCTCTAAAAACTTGATTTCAAAATCTTATTTTAAAAAATATTAAAAATTCACAAAAGTGGCTCTAATTCCCAAAAAGCAAGCAGTTAAAGAATATGAGTAGAGAATTCTAAAAAGAGGAAGCATGGATTGTTAACAGTCAATTGAAAAATCTGGAGTAATTAAAGCTATACAAGTTAGTATTAATGTGCTACCTCACAATAATCAAATAGATAACAAATATTTAAATAACAGTGAAGTAGAAGTGAAATATAAAATAGATACTCTAAGATACTTCTAGTGGAATTGCAAGCTTGTAGAATCTCTTTGGAAAATAATTTGTTAGTATATAGTTTTAACAAAGTATACTTGTTATACTCTTTGACCCAATAGTTTCATTATTGGGAAAATGCCCTGAAAATGTCATTGAAGGCAAGAACACTATCTATTCAAATATTTCCGTAACAGCATTATATAGAAAAGAAGATATTGTGTTCTCATGGCAAGAATGAAGGGCTGATGCAAAGCTAGAAGGCTCCACTGATATCCTTGTAATGTCAGAAGAAAATAAGGAAGGTATCCAATATGTTGGGTAAAACTTTTGTGGAAAACTTTTAGTGAGAACATGATGAGAATCACACAGTTTAGGCAGGCGTGAGTGAGATGTGATTTTCATTTTTAAAAGAAAGCCCTGAAGCAATTAAGTCATAAATCCATTTGAGTATTATAGGTGATCTCCCCCCGCCCAAAAAGTTTCCACCAAGAAACCTAAACTCCATGAAAGCATACCTAAAAGGCCAATAATAAAAGGGGAATGATTAAATAGTAATATGTTGATGCATTGATTGCTATAACATGTTGAAGAACAACAAATATTCAGAAGTGGCATGGCACAGTGGAAACAGCATTCATTGGTTTCAGCATTAGTTGACTTGTGTTCTAATCTACCTTCTGTCATTCTAGCTTCTTTTACTGTAGCTCTGTGAAACTGGGCAAATTCCAAGCTCTTGGAGCCTCAGTTTCATTTGCAAGTGAGTTTAATTGTCATTTATAAAATCAGGAGTTTAATGGTCTGCAAAGTTCCTTTTAGCTGTAAATTTATGATTCTATGAGTTTTTGAATACAAGGAAATCATGAAAGAACTTCATGAAATGGCACAAAGTTGAACCAAGAAATAGAAGAAGAGAATTCAGACTAATTCTACAAAAGAGGAAAAGAAAATGAGAATGAATGGACAAGGAGTACTGATGAGGACTTGGAGTGACTAAAACGTTGTTACAATAGGATGAGGACTGGACCTGTGGCATCTTTGTTGTAAAGAATTTATCTATCAGTTCAGCTCAGTAGTTTTTCTGAAGCTTAGAATCTTAAACATTGGCAAATACAAGACTTAAGTCACTTGCCCAGTGCTAGGTATACACAGCAAGTATGTATTAGAGACAGGACTGGAATCCAGGTCCTCCTGGCTCAGAGGTCAGTTCTCTAGATACTATATACTACAATGCTTCTCTATGATATTATATATGTCAAAATTAGTAATATAGCCCTAAATTGTTAATGAGCATGTTTAATTTGTTCAAGATCAATATTACTTTTTAAAATAAATTATTTAAAATATTTCATGATTGTTAATGAAATTTGCTTTTTAGTGATACAATGTTCATGTGTGGTGGGCAGAAAATATACTTAAATAGGCTGGGGGTAGCTAGGTGGTGCAGTGGATAGAGCACAGACCCTGGAGTCAGGAAAACCTGAGTTTAAATCTGACCTCAGGCATTTACTAACTTGGGCAAGTCACTTAACCAAGATTGCCTCAAAAACAAAACAAAACAAAACAAAACATGATTCTAGGAAGTTTAGTAAGGAAGTGATTCTTTCTTAAATAATGGACTCACAGAGTAGTGAATTATATATATAACTCATTGCCATAGTGTGAAGCCCCAAATCAAGTGGTTCTAGTGTTTCAAATACTCCATCAAGTAGTGTTTCTCATGTGTACAGTGGAGACTTAGTACAACAATTGGACATTGTTTGTAGACGGTGATTCTAAAATAGAGGAAAAGAACTCATGATAGAGTCAGGAGTCTTCTTCGTTCTAGCTCCTCAATATCATATATATATATATATATATTATATTATATTATATATATTAATTGCCTACTATATGTATGAAGGTCCCTGAGGCTACAAAGATGAAGAACATAGAGTGCGTTCAATAATATAGGATGGAACTAGACTGTGAAGCACTTCAACTGCCAAACTACAGATTATTTATCTCAGAGGCAATGGAAAGTCACTGGATTTTCTGTTTCATTTTTCATCTTGTTGTTACTTTCGTTTTTATTCCTAGCTCCTCCTCTTTACATATTCAACGAATCACCAAGATCCATTAATTTCATCTCTGAAACATGTCTTCTATTCCTACATTCATCTCCATTTCCACCCTCACCAATTTAGTACAGATCCTTATTGATTGCTTAGTATGGTCTCTGGCACATAGTAGGTGCTTAATAAATATTTATTAATTGGTACCCAAACTGAAAGGTTTTCTTGCTTTCACTCTCTGATTTCCATAAGCTAGAGATCATAACGCTTCCAGTAAGTTTCTTAGGTTTAGATCTAGTTGTGTCACTCCTATTCAAAGACTCTGGCTCCCTATTGGCACCTGAGTGGCTCAGTGATTAGAGAAGTGGGTCTGAAAACCAAACAGCCTCGGAAACTTACTACCGTGTGACCCTGAGTAAGTCTCTTAAACCTCTGTCTGCTTTACTTTCCCCAACTATAAAATGAGAATCAAAATTGTACCTATTTTACAAGATTGTTGTGAGGATGAAATTAGATACTATTTGTAGAAAGTATTTAGCACATCTGATACATAGCAGGCACTTCCCCCAGTTGCCTGCTAAATAAAGTTACAACTCTTTTGGCTGACATATAAATTATTTCATTCTTTGTTCCACCTTAACTCATATCCTTATTCTTCATAGATTTTCTGCTTTAGAAAAATCAAACTTCTTTCTGTCGCTGAAAATATATCCTGTGCTCTCCTGCTTGCCTTTCCTTGCCTAGAATATTCTCTCTGCTTCTTTTCCTGTTGAATTCTCATTCATAATTTAAATTTCAACCCAAATATGGCAAACTTCCTGAACTCTTTCTTGGTACTGTCACTTAACAACCTTCTGCTTTGTAACTTATATAGAATTTTTCTTTTGCTTTTTTTATATAATAATGTGCCCTGGTAGTTATCTTTTTATATTTTGTCCTACTGCTTGATTTAAGGTCCCCAAGGGAAAGCAACTATAAATTTGCTAAATCTTGTATCTTCCCTAGCTCTCAGCATAAGGAGAATAATGCCACTAATAACTCCTCAGAGCATGAATGAGTATTGCAATAGATTTTTTTTCTTTGAGACGTGAAGGATAAATGAAGGCACTCACACCAACAACTTTGGTGTAATTTAGAAGAAAAAGGTCATAGAAATTAGAGAGAATGGCAGCATAGAGGACAAAGTGTTGGGTTTGGAGTTAGAAAATCTGGGTTCAAATCCTATCATATACTTATTGTATACTCATGGGCAAGTCATTAAATTCTCAGAACTTCAATTTCCTTATCTGTAAAATGGATGCAATAATGCTTACATCACCTACTTTATAGGAGAATTGTAACAAAAAGACTCTGTAAAGTTTAAAGTAATATACGAGTGAGATTTTGTCTTTCTAATTTTTAGAAATGGACATGAATTCTAATCATGCTGTTTTCATAGAACTCGTATTTTGGCACCATTTATATGTCTATATATTCTTACATATTCTTGTATGTGGGTTAACTACTTAAAATATGTGTTTTTCACTACAGTCCAGTTCCTTTAAAATATTTTGAATGGTTGTCTTATTCAAGGAGAAAAGTGGACTGAAGTGCTACTTCCTCACAGATCAATATTAGCACCTCTGCTTTTAAGCAGCTACAGCTGAAAATCTGGAGAAGTCACTCTGTGAAACATAAACAACAGGTTTAATGTACCAGAATTGAACATTACCTTCTTCCCCAGTGTCTTTTTAATTGTTAAATTTAAAAGCTTTAGATGGAACATCCATAAAATGTAATGAGCTCCTCAGCTGGGCTTATGTTGTTTGCCAGTTTCTTCATATATTTTTAAAATGCAACTATTTTGGTGTTTTGTTTTCTGTTAAGACATTGCATATCCTGAGACTTTTCTCCTCTCTTGTAGCTCTCAATCCACAAGGGTATCCTTATAATGCTCCTTACATAGCCAAAAAAAAAAACATTTGGCAGTACTAAAGTCTCTGCAATCTTCAGACTCTTAATGTGTATGAATTTCAGTGAGCCCAGAGCAACATGGAATGGAGAACAGCTGATCTCAAATCACTCTAGGAAGGAAGGGCTTCTTGGAAAATATGTTGTACCACAGTAAGTGATCAGAAGTCATGGGGGGCTTTGAAAATGGAACTGAGAAAAAGCAATTCCCAATCTGTGGTCTCACTTTCCATCACACTGCATCTTTTAACAAAAACAAGAAAGCAATCTTTTTTTAAATTTTGCAAAGGCAAACAAGTTTAGCATGATAGGAGAGCCAACACATTTCAAGTTAACACTCATTAATCACTTACAAGGCCCTTACTGGGCACTACATAAAGGTAAAAATGAGAGTTCTTGCAGAGGTTACATTTTACTGAGAGGATCCAACAAGTATATAAGTAAAATACAACATATATACAGAATAATACACAATTACTTCAAGAAGGAGAGAGTGCTAATAATAAGAAAGGCCTCCTGTAGGAGATGGGGACTTAATAGTACTGTGAAAGGAGTTATGGGATTCTGTGGGGGAGAAATGAGGTGGGAGTACATTCTGAATGTAAGTTGTGCAATGGCAGATAAGGAATGGATTATTTTTTATGGGTATAAGGAGGTATACTGGCACAGGTGCAAACTCTATGAACTTGCTCAGGTGACATCTCGATGGAGGACAGCAGAGAACTGATTCTGGGAGAATTGTGATGCCATGGAAGGTAGATGCCTTGGAGGCCAGAGTATGTATGGGCATTCCGTCACTGATTTTGGTCAGCTAGCTCTTGGGATGAATAAGAGACTCTTTGACTTTGGAGTAATTCATAAAGGTCTTTTGAAATCTTTGTTAACTTCTTTGCCTCTCTGTTGAAGCACTCAGTTATGGGAGTATGTGGTAACTTTAATTTATTATGCCTTGTAAGAGACTATTTTGTATAGGAAAAGGCCTCTGGGTCTTCTTTGGTTCCTGCAGGACTTTCTTGGCCTTTTTGCTTGTTCTTTTCTATTATGGCTACAGGGAGTGGATTTTTCAACTTTACTGAAAGAATGGCCATCAGATATCTGGGAGTTAGAAATGAGATGAGAAGCTGTGTTTTAGTTTGTTTTTCATTCTTGAAGACGGTCATAACATCAGGAAGATGATGCCATGACTTTCAAGTGAATTGCATTTAAGTATAGGAGGGTTGTGCAGTCACCAGCCTCACTTTCTTCTCCATAGCATTCTGGAGCCAGTGGGCAGATGTAGATCAGGACAACTGGAGATGGCCCAGGAAGCAGTTTGGCTGAGGCAACACCCATTCAGTGATTAGGGCTGTTTAAGAAGTGAGTCAAGGAATGACCTCCTTAATCCAAAACAAATAAACAAAAAGAACCAAATTGGGAAGGAAAGACCATCTAGTTTCTGTGCAAAAGACAGACAATTACTATTTACATTAACTCTAAGCCTTTAGGACTCAAAGAACCAATAAGTGGTCCTTGGATAAGGACCTATTCTTGGCTAATCAATGAGAGCCAAAGTGAATTGAGTTTAAGAAAGAAATCTAGCCAGTAAACCCTAAGTAGGTTTCAACCTTCAAAATTTACCTTCCTTTGGGAAGAGCACCCTCATGTAAGGGCATGATATCCTATGAGAAGAAAGGAGAGAGGAGAGGAGAAGAGAGGAAGGAGAGGGAGAGGAGGAGCTGAGCTGCCCAACTGGAATTGACCAGTTGGGTACCAAGTGAGGCAGTCTGTGGTTTGTCCTTAGTTCTCAAAGGGGACCAGGACATCAGGAAGATGATGCCATGACTTGAAAGTGAATTGACTTTAAGTGAGGCAGGACTGTGCAAAGTCACCAACCTCACTTTCTCCTCTAGAGATATCTGGGTCCAGTGGCCAGATATAGATCAGGACAGCTAGAGATGGCCCAGGATGCAGTGAGAAATCTTGACCTTTAATAAGAAGCATCTTTCTGCTGTCTTTCACATAAAGATATCATCTGAACAATATCATAGGGTCTGCACATGTTCCAGTGTGTCCCATTGCATTCATGTTGCAGTCAGTACAGCATCAATGTCCTAAGAAGGAGACATTTTTAGAAACATGACAGTAAAAACAGAGATGAGGATTCACCTGACAACAATTCCAACTTTGGGATATGAACTTTTTGGGACAAATGTTATTTAGGAACTGAGCTAAATTTTGAATCCAATTCCCTATATCCTCCTCACACCTGGGACTAAGATGAAAGTAGCCTGGGACAAGGTTAGGATTACGGTTCTGAAGTATTTACAAAAAATCTTTGTATATTTCTTCTTGCTTTTTTAAAAAAATTATATATATGTATATATTATCCACCCCCCCATAGTTACATGTTAAAATAATATTTAACATTTTAAAAAAATGTTTTGATTTCCAAATTCCATCCTTCCCTTCCTTCCTCTCTACCTTCTTCCACTCCACCATCCCTGAGATGGTAAGCAATCAGATACAGGTTATACATGTGCAGTTGTATAAAACATTTTTGTATTAGTCATTTTGTACAAGAGGACTCAAATAAAAGAAAAAGAAAAGGAAAGAAAGAATGCGAAAAATAGCATGCTTCAGTCTATATTCAAACACTATCAATTCTTTGTCTGGAGACAATATGCTTCACCATTAATCCTTTGGGATTTTTCTTGGATCATTGTATTTCTAAGACTAGCTAAATCATTCACAGCTCTTCATCAAACAATATTTTTGTTACTGTGTACAATGTTCTCCTGATGCTACTCATTTCACTTTGTATCAGTTCATATAAGTCTTTCTAGGTTTTTCTGAAATCACCTTGTCATTTCTCATAGCATAATAACATTCCATCATAATCATATCATAGCTTCTTTAGCCATTCCCCAATTGATGAACATCCCCTTGATTTCCAGTTCTCAGCCACCACAAAACAAGCTGCTATAACCATTTTTGTACATAAAAGTCCTTTTCAGTGTGAGTGTTTAGATCTCAGAAATCACAAATGCTCCACATCAAGGGTTAATTTGTTGTTTTGTTGATTTATAGATGTAAGAAGGTGAAGGAAAAGATGTTAATAGTTCAGATTAAGCCTAAAATATGCCACATGTACCTTTATTTTTTTGGAGAACAAGTTCTTAAAAACATTCACTGGCTCACCTCTGCCTTTAAGGGTTGACAGGTGTGAAATTAAGTCTCATTCATCTTAAATGATTTAGGCAGGGTCATTTGATGTCTTTTGGTGTCTTTGGGATATAGACCTATCTTGCTATATTTTGAGGTAAATATCCCTTTGTAAATGCTACCCAGTATTAAGTGGTTAAATGACATAGTAGTACTAGTTAGTGTTCCCTCAATGGGGGGAACTCATCTAGTAGTATCTTGAGCTGACAACTTAGAAAAAAAAGATCTCTCCCAAGCTTCTCAGGTACCTGAGAAACTTGAGGGGCAGAGTAGCAGGCCTGTCCTGAGAGTGTGGCCAGAATGATCCATTTTACATGAGTAACAGTTATTAGGATAGTTTGATTAAATGAAGACAGTGAGAAGGAGAATAATGAAATAAGACTGGAATGGTTGGTGGGAACCAGATTATGAAGGGCTTTAAATGCTAGGCTAAGGATTTTCTATCTGATATTAGCAACAAATAGAAATCATTGAAAATTTCTAAATTGGGGAGGTGTCACATATGACATGGTAAGATCTGTCTTATAGGAGTACCAGTTTGAGAGCTATTTGGAGAATTGACTGGAAATGGAACAGCCCTAAGTCATGCATTAGTCTAATCAGGAGCCTATTGCAATAGGACAAGGGAGAAATGATGAGACCTGAACAAGGGAAGAGACTGTGTGAATGGAAAGAAGGGGATGGATGTGAGTGATATTATGAACGTTGGATCAACAAGAGTTACCGTCTGATTAGATGAAGGAATTGAGAGAGGAAAGCGTGAAGGATGCTTCCAAAGTTATAAACTAGGGTAACTGGAAGTATAGTGTTTTTTAAGAGAAAAGTGAAAATCTGAAGCAGGGATGGATCCTTAGGGACCTCATATTCCACTCATTCATGCTTCCTACTTCAAAAACTGATCAAGAAACTAATCAGAAGAATAAAACACTTACGAAGGAAATAATGAATACATTTCAATTCCTCCCTTTTCTCAAATTCTCCCTCAATCCTTTACCCTTGTTTCAACTTTTATTCAAATCATACCAATCTTTTAAGATACATATCCAGGTCTATCACTTTCACAAAGTTACATTTTACTATGCCACTCCATATTTCCTTCTTTCATCTTTGATCCTCTGATGCAGCTAGGTGGTACAGCAGAAAGGGTATCAGGCTGGAGTCCGGAAGATTCATCTTCCTCCATTCAAATCTGCCCTTAACACAGCTCACTAGCTGTGGCAAGTTACTTAACCACGTTTGTCTCAGTTTCCTCATTTGTAAAATGAGCTGAAGAAGGAAGTAGCAAAGAGAGATACTCTTTGCCAAAAACATCCCAAATGGGGTCACAAAGAATTAGACATGGCTTAAAATGACTAAACAATAACACGATTTCCTATTTCTACTGGAATTGGTGTCAAAAGACCTGGTTTGAGATTCTGGTCAGACTATTTTCTGTGTGACCTTTGGTAAGTCATTTAAGCTCAGTGAGACTTTATTTCACACCTGTAAAATGCTTTGACTCTAAGGTTCCTTAAAGGCAGAGGTGTGCTAATGAATGTTTTCACCAACTCCTTTTCCAAAAAAAATAAAGCTGCATGCAACAGATGTTTAAGTTTAATCTGTTTTAACATCTTCTCTTTCAGTTTCTTAAGTCTATAAATCAACAAAGCAATAAATCAATCTTTGATTTGGAGCATTTGTGATTTCTGAGATCTTAATGGTCACATCAAAAATTTAACAATTGTGTTTTAGGAGCTGGTATAAGCTGGCTCTGGTTCTAGGTATATGATCCTGTTACATGTTCATTTCCACATATCTTGGTACTCATAATTATTTAAGAAGTATTTTATCTATATTCTTCTCTCCCCCACCAGATTTTGAGCCTGTTTTCTGTCAGACATTATGTGTAACCCTGCTTTTGTATCTACCTTATCATGTATAGCTCATGATTGGGTACTTAATGAATGCTTCACTAGAACTTCTATTCTATTAACTGTTCTTAGCATGCAGCCAACATGAAGAGATCGTCAATCTTTTGAAAAATGATAGAAACTAGGATATGTTTAAACAATCTATCCCCTTATCTCTCAGCTATGTAATACAAATTCAGATACTGGAATTACATACTTTCACCAAGGAGATTGTAGGCAATAATAATAGCTAAAATCTGAATAGCAATTTAAGGTTACAAAGCACTTTACATGTACTATCTGATTTTTATCTTGTGGGTACTGCCTTCATCAACAATCGAGAGTGTTTTCAAATATTTTTCTCATGTTTCAAATTGAAATTTACTTTGATATACCTATTACAGTTTGTTTCAAAACTGCCTGAGATATTACTCAGGATCATCTTCAGAATTTAACAGATGCTTGGACAGGTTGAGATGAAATTCCCTGAGGTTTGGGGAAGTAGTTTAAATCTTCACTGAGAATTCTGATTCTTCAGTTTTTGCTTTTCTATTCACTCCTGGGAGAGAAGGAACAATAGTGAGGCTAGGGCAGCATGGAAGGATTACAAGATCTGATGGAAATGTTGTAAGAGGAGGGAGAGACAGGACAGCAGGAGAGGAAGACAGAGTTGAGAACTGGAGTGGTTTTAGGAGAGCCGAAACACTGTTACGGTGACTGCAATTGTGGACTGAAGGTAGAACCTGCTCATGGTTTATCTTAGCCTTAGCTTTATGATAAAGAAAAATTATTTTGTTTACTAGGAAATCCTCATTCTTTCAAGAGAACCACAAGGAAGCTTTGTAGAAGTTTCTAACTCCAATTCACCATCTTCACATTACATTGTTTCCTCATTATTATTTAAACTGCTCTTTTAAAAATTCTGTTTCTCTTTACTTAAAACACCTGTGTTAAATCCAGAAACTATGTATTTTCTGGTGTACTCTGGTTGTGTCCAGGGAAGCTTCTGGCTGTTTTTATTCATAGAATTCAGTAGGTTTGGGAGTTAAGTTCCAGTTTGAAGGTTTTGTTTTCTATGTCTATGATGGACTATCATTTAATTTTATCAATACTTCTAGAAATTTCCCGAAAGTGTAATTTAAACTGAATTTGTGGTTCATTTTTTACCTATTGATTATTGGGCCTTTACTGTAATTTTAGTGTAGATCATTAAGTTCTCAGAAGGAGGGGAGGAAAGGATAGTTCTGGACCCCTCAGGCAAAACATGTCACTAACTCTCCCAAGAGGAGGAGGAAAGAGAGGAGTATACAAGAAATGAAAATCTCATTCCTAGGCAGCCCAATGGGAAGAGAGAGGCATGATTCTTTTCCCTAAAGGGTAGAGTGAGTTACTAGCTAACCCACTTTGTTCTCCACAGTAACATACACATGTTATAGGACTATAATGTAAAAATCATTACCTCTTATTTCACTATGGTTTATCCATCCTACATTTTCGTCCGATAGTCAGCTTTTCTCTTGTTAATTTCAGGTTATTCAGTCCTTTAGACCACTGATCTTGAAAGTGTGGGACATATATCCCTGAGAACACATAAAATCATAAGATAATCCATTAGAAGGTATAAAGAAAATATTAGAATAACTTATTTTAAATTTAAAAATAAGAAAAAAGTTTCACTCACATTTAATGCAAAGATTAGTTATGGTACCTTTACATAGTTTGTATTTCAAATGGTCTAGGGTTTTAAATGGTGCATAAGATACCCAGAGGAAAGAATTAGATTTATACACATCTATAACCAGTTAGGTTCATATGTGGGTTAAATTATTTAGTTTTAGCTAAACCAACCCTTACAAAATGGACAAACTCTTTTGGATTCCTGCAAAGAACCTGGTTTGAAGATAATATGAATTATGTGAAAGCAAATGAATATGAGGAAAATAGAACACAGACATTTCTTAATTTTTGTTTTAAACTGAACTCAGTTACACCACAAGGCAAACATGACAATCTAATGAGATCAGATTAGTAAGGCATTTAAAAAACTAAACTTTTGTTACTAAAAATAATATGTCACCTAGAAAAATTATCATGTGCACATACTTATAAAAGCTGGAAACATAATATTCTGAACCACCTAAAAATCTTCCAAATTCAGGTTTTCAGTGAGTTTTTTTTAATATAAATTTATTTATTTATCTTTTTACATTCATTTTCACAAAATTTTGGGTTCCAAATTTTCTCCCCTTTTATCCCCTCCCCCCACCCCAATACACCGAGCATTCTAATTTTCCCTATCACCAATCTGCCCTCTCTTCTGTCATCCCTCCCTTCTCTTGTCCCCATCTTCTCTTTTGTCCTGTAGGGCCAGATGACTTTCTATTCCCCATTAACTGTATTTCTTATTTCCTAGTAGCAAGAACAATACTCAACAGTTGTTCCTAAAACTTTGAGTTCCAAATTCTCCCCATCCCTCCCTCCCCACCCATTCCCTTTGGGAAGGCAGGCATTTCAGTATAGGCCATATCTGTGTAGTTTTGCAAATGACTTCGATAATAGTCGTGTTGTGTAAGACTAACTGTATTTCCCTCCATCCTATCTTGCCCCCCATTGTTTCTATTCTGTCTTTTGATCCTATCCCTCCCCTAGTGTTGACTTCAAATTGCTCCCTCCTCCCATTGCCCTCCCTCCCATCATCCCCCCGACCCTGCATATCTCCTTCTCCCCCACTTTCCTGTATTGTAAGATAGGTTTTCATACCAAAATGAGTGTGCATTTTATTCCTTCCTTTAGTCGAATGTGATGAGGGTAAACTTCATGTTTTTTTCTCAGCTCTCCTCTTTTTCCCTCCACTAAAAAGTCTCCTGCTTGCCTCTTGAATGGAGATAATTTACCCCATTCTATTTCCCTCTCTTTCCTCCCACTACATTTCTCTCTTTACCTTAATTTCTTTTAAAATATGGTCCCATCCTATTCAATTCACTCTATGTTCTCTGTCTCTGTATATGCATGTATGTGTGTATGTGTGTGCGTGCGCATGTGTGTACATGTGTGTGTGCATGTGTGTGTGTGTGGTCCTACCAACTACCCAGATACTGAAAAGTTTTAAGAGTTACAAATATTGTCTTTCCACGTAGGAATGTAAACAGTTCACCTTTGGTAAGTCCCTTATGGCATCTTTTTGCTGTATACTTTTTCATGCTTCTTCTCATTCTTGTGTTTGAAAGTCAAATTTTCTTTTCAGTTCTGGTCTTTTCATCAAGAATGCTTGAAGGTCCTCTGTTTCATTGAAAGAACATATTTTCCCCTGAAGTATTATACTCAGTTTTGCTGGGTAGGTGATTCTTGGTTTTAGTCCTAGTTCCTTTGACTTCTGGACTATCCTATTCCATGCCCTTCAATCCCTTAATGTAGAAGCTGCTAGATCTTGTGTTACCCTGATTTTATTTCCACAATACTGGAATTGTTTCTTTCTAGCTGCTTGCAATATTTTCTCCTTGACCTGGGAACTCTGGAATTTGGCCACAATGTTCCTAGGAGTTTCTCTTTTTGGATCTCTTTCAGGCGGTGATCGATGGATTCCTTCAATACTTATTTTGCCCTCTGGTTCTAGAATCTCAGGGCAGTTTTCCTTGATAATTTCATGGAAGATGATGTCTAGGCTATTTTTTTGATCATGGCTTTCAGGTGGTCCCAAAACTTTTAAATTGTCTCTCCTGGATCTATTTTCCAGGTCAGTTGTTTTTCCAATGAGATATTTCACATTCTCTTCCATTTTTTCATTCTTTTGGTTTTGTTTGGTGATTTCTTGGTTTCTCAGAAAGTCATTAGACTTCATCTGTTCCATTCTAATTTTGAGAGAACTATTTTCTTCAGTGAGCTTTTGAATCTCTTTTTCCATTTGGCTAATTCTGCTTTTGAAAGCATTCTTCTCCACATTGGCTTTTGAACCTCTTTTTCCAATTGAGTGAGCCTATTTTTCAAGGTGTTATTTTCTTCAGCATTTTTTTGGGTCTCCTTTGGCAAGGTATTGTCCCGTTTTTCATGCTTTTCTTGCATCTCTCTCATTTCTCTTCCCAGTTTTTCCTCCACCTGTCTAACTTGCTTTTCAAAATCCTTTTTGAGCTCTTCTATGGCTTCAGCCCATTGGATATCTATTTCAGATGTTTGAGGTAGAGAGGCCTTGACTTCTATGTCTTTCCCTGATGGTAAGTATTGTTCCTTGTCATCAGAAATGAAAGCCAGGAACATCTGTTCCCCAAGCAAGTAGCCTTCTATGGTCTTATTTTTCTTCCTTTTTCTGGGCATTTTCCCAGCCAGTTACTTGACTTCTGAGATTCCTGTCCACCCCCGCCTAAATCCACCCAGCTAGTGCTTGGGGTCTGAGATTCAAATGCTGCTCCCCAGCCTTAGGGCTTTCAGCAGCAGGCAGCTGCTATTCAATGTGAGCTTAAGTTCTGGTGCTAAGGTGGGGGCAGGGCCACCTCCCAGGCTCAGTTCCCTCAGGGGGTTTATGCAGAGACTTTCAGTAATGGAGTGGAGCTCCTGTCCACCCCAGGAGTCCTGGGCCACCGCTGCCTCTGCTGCTGCCTCCCGAGGGGGCCTGAGCCACGTAGACACCCCGCTCCCCTCTCAGCCAGCCTAGAAGTCTCTCTCACTGACCTGTAGTGCCTGTGGGTGGAGGGACCTTCACAGCCGCCAGAGGTTCTGTCCCTGAAGCCTGCTCTGATCTGCTCCTTTCAGGGCCATGTGGCCAGGGCAGCTCAGGGGTGGGCTCTGCTGTCCAGTGCGTGACAGACCTTTGGGGTCGGTTTTTCAGGGCTCTCTGGAAAGGAAATCTCCTCCACTGAATTGCTGCGTGGCTTGCACTGCTCCAGAATTTGTGGGGAGTTCTTTTTATAGAAAATTTATGGGCTATGGGTTCGGAGCTAGCATACGTGAGTCTTTCTACTCCACCATCTTGGCTCCTCCCCTTTCAGTGAGTTTTAAACCTATTCAAACTCAGTTCTAATTCAAAGTTTAGTAAAAACTTTTGAGAAAACTGGAAAACAGCAGGAGAGGAAGACAGAGGTGAGAACTGGAGTGGTTTTAGGAGAGCCGAAACACTGTTATGGTGACTGGAACTGTGGACTGAAGGTAGAACCTGCTCATGGTTTATCTTAGCCTTGGCAGAAAATAGACTTAAACCAATACTTTAACCTTACATCACATTTCATAATACATTTCAAATGCCTTCCTGACCTTAATATTAAAGATTGTGCTATAAAATAATTAGAAGAGAAACAAGTCACATACTTCTCTCAACTGTAGGCAAGAGATATCCTTCTTAATCAAACATAAAGACTGGGACAGTTACCAAAGATGAGATAGATAATTTTTGTTACTGAAGCTAAAAAGCTTCTGCGCAGACAACAATAATGCATTTAGGAGAAGAAGGGGTGTGATCAGATGGGGAAATATATCAAATTTCTCTGATAAGCATTTTTACCTCATATCTACCAAACTGGCAAAGATTACTAAAGCTACCATTTGTCAATAGAGAGGGGTGTGGAAAGAAAGCCCCAATAAAATGCTATTATTGGTGCTGTGAATTGGTAAAATTATCCTGGAATGCCATTTTGAATTATATTAATATAGTTATATTTCTATATATTATATAATATATTATATATTGTATAATGTAAAATATTATATGTCATAATATATGTCATAATATAATAATTCTATTAATAATAATAATATATTAATAACCTTTTACTCAGAGAATCTTCCAAAAGAATTCACTGGCAGAAAAGAAAGGCTCCCGATGCATCAAAATATTTCAAGCAATTCTATTTTATGTTAGCAAAGAATGGAAACAAAATAAGATGTCCATTGTTTATTTTTCCATGGTTTAAATGGGTTATTTTCATCTCATACAAGGATTCTGGTAGATCTGTTTCTCAGTTTTTGTCGTATATGGTTGCTCCAGGGATGTACACATAGATAATTAGGTTGATGCATACCTTGACAGAGCTAACTCAGCATTTGCGAAGCTTCAAAAGAATGTATGGAAGAGATGAGATACTAAACTGCCTACCAAACTGAAGGTCTACAGGTTCATTGTGCTTACCTCATTGGTGTAAGCTTGTGAAACCTGAACAGTATATAAATGCCATGCCAGGAATTTGAATTGCTTCTATTTGAATTGTCTCAGGAAGATTCTGAAGGTCATCTTGCAATATAAAATATTGGACACCAGGATCCTTTCTCAAGCTGAATTGCCAAACATTTGAACTCTTTTTCAGAAGGTAAAATTCTAATGGACTGACCACATTGAACACCAAACATACATTTACCTAAAAGAATATTTTATAGAGATAATAAAAAAGGTACTCTTAAGGTCTCTCTGAAGAACTTTGGTATTGATTGTGAAACATGGGAGACACTGTCACAGAACTGTCCAGTGTAGTATGCTTGTATCAAAGAAGGCATTGTGTTTTATGAGCAAAGGACAATTGTGGTAGCTCAAAAGAAATGTGAGATGTACAAAACTAGAGACATCTCCCTCCCAAATGGTCATATGCGCTATTTGCACTCAACCTATGGTAGCGTCTTCTGAACTCATATTTACCTGAATAACTATGGTTGGACATTGACTCTACCATTATGATATCATTTTATTCCTTGTCAAATATGAAAGACAACAATCACTATCAACTATACTAAAAATTTATAAAGATATATGGCTAATAAACTTTCCTTAATATACAAATGGTTGCAAATATGAACAAAAGTTCCATGTCTCTGATAACAGGAGAAATGCAACTCGAAATCACTTTGAGGTTTCTCCATATTCCCTGAAAATTTGCAAAATGATAAAAAACATGGCACCAGTCAGTTGGAGGAGTTATGGGAAGATGGACAGATTATTACATTGTTGGTTAAAGTTGTGTACAGGTATGAAATTGTGCAACCATTTTGTAAATAAATCTGGAATTATGCAAATAAAGTGACTAAAATGTCCATACCTTTTGAACCATAAATTCCATTACTGGGTTTAGACCATAAGGAAGCCATTGATAGGAAAAAAGTCCCCATATACTCCAAAATACTTATAGCAGCACTCTTTTGGTGATATCTAAGAACTGGAACAAAGTGGACACCCATAAATTGGGGAATGGCTAAACAAATTATAGTACCTAGTAGTAACTGAATGCTACTGTGCTATAGGAAATGATGTGTGTGATGAATACTGGAGAAGTATGGAAAGATCTATATAAATTGATGCAGGGAGAAGAAAATAGTCAAAAAATCAACATAAATGGTAACTAAAACAATAGAAATGGAAAGAACAATGACACACCAACATGTCAAAATAAATAAAACAAAACTATAAAAATCAAGTGAGTCCCAAATGAAGAAATATGATATGTCTAACTTACCACTCCACTGAGGTGGGAGGTTCATAGGTGTTACACATTTCACATGTTTACAGACTTTTCCAACATACCAATCAATTATGCTGATGTTTTATTTCTCTCTAAAAAATTGTCACATGGGTGGTTCTCAGGGTGGGGGTTCTTAGGGGAGGTACATATGGAATACTATGGTGATATAAGAAACAGAAAATAATATTTTGATCCATTTTTGTTAACGATGGGCCTCTTGGTGTTTGTATATTGTGCATAGAGATTAGCTAACGAAGGCCATTGTGGCTAATAAGATATTTAACAAAAGAGAGAGACAGAAAGATAGACAGAGAGACAGAGACAGAATATGAGGATATTTTCTAAAAATCTCAATCTGTAAATGCTAGATCTAACAAATTAAAGATGAAGACAAAGTAAGTTTTAGAGAAAATGTTAATTTTTTCTGTTTGAATTATTATGTTTTGCTTATGATTCTCTATAGGCTCTCAAATCCCACATTAATAAATTTAACTATCTCTATAGATACACAACTGATAAGTATTCTCAAACATGATCCACATTTTAGCATGTTTAAAAATTATTTAATATTATCATAAACTAAAAAATCATAAAAGAGTTTTTATACACAAAGAACTGCAAGTGAATAGCATCTGTAATTGTTAACTTCTCTTAACATAATTTTGTATTTTTAAAGTATATTTCAACTGAAAATGATAGTGATAAAATTATTTTTGCTTATACCCCCTTCTGACCAATTATTCTCTATTATATTTTATAAAGGGATCTTTTAAAAAAGTGAACTTTATTGTTTTCTTTTTCTGTTTCACCGTATAACTTTCCTTTGCTTTCTTCTCCCTCCCTATTCCAAAGAAGCCATCCTCTCTTTTTTACAAAAGAATAGAAAAAAGTCAGGAAAAATCAATTATCATATTGAAAAAAAAAATGACCTATTCAGTGCTCCATATCTGGGGACTACTACCTCATGAAAAGATTCTTTTCAAACCTCTTCTTTGATTTCAAGATTCTTTAAAATTTTGCAAGTCAGTTTTGATTGTTTTGTGGCTTCGATTCTTTCCATTTTAATTGTCAGTCACAGTATACATAACAGTGTAAACATAACAGTGTTTTCCTGCTTCTGGCTATTTCATTTCATACCAGTTCATGAGTTTTTCCATGAAACTCTGATTTCATCTTCCAATCATTTCTTACACTACCACAATTTATTTAGCCATTCCCTAATCAATAGGCAGCTACTTTACTTCCAGTTCTTTGCTATCACAAAATAGTACTGCTAGAAATATTTTGATGTATAGGGAGACGTTCTTTTTGCCAGTGATCTCTTTTGGATGTATTCCTAACAATGATGTCTCTGGGCAAAATGGTATTTTAATTTCCTACGAATTTGAATATTCAGTTTATTAGCAATTTTCAATTTGTTTCGGAATAAAGTATAAATCAGCCTCGCTTCTCCCATACCTATTTATAGTTTTCCCAGTCTTCTTATTAAATAGGAATTTTGTTATTTGGTAATTTGTTTTTTTTCTTCTGATTTTTCCTTGTTTAGTCAGTTCTATTGATTTACTTTTCTATATTTAGCAGTACTAAGTAATTTTGATGATTTTTTTATAATATAATTTTGTTCTGGCAGTGGTAATCATTCTCCCAATTCCATTTTTCCTATAATTTCCCTTGACACTCTAAATCTTTTCTTGATTCAAAATCATTTAATTATTATTTTGATGGCTCTGTAATGCATTCCTTTGATAGCTTGATTAGTTGAACACGTAATCCAAAAATTAACCTCGATAGCTTTGTCTTTTTTATTATATTGGGACATTCTCACTAGGAGCACTGACTGTTATCCCAGATATTAAATTTGATATTCATTTTTAACGTACTTATGCCTTAAAGGTACTTTAAGGTATATGTGTAATTTAATCTATAATGGTATTGACGATGCTTTTGTAGACTGACTCCTTGTCTGGATGTTTCCTGGATCTTATATATCTTTTAAATGGGGCTTCTCTTTTTATTTTGTATTCAGGATTTTGTTACTGTTATTTGAAAGTACCATTAGTTATGCATATATTTTGTAGCCACCAGCTTTGCTGAGACTATTAATTATAAAAATTCATTTCTTTGCTGATTCTCTAGAAATGTCTAAATATTATGGACCAATGAAGATAGTTCTTCTCAAGTTTGCCTATCTTTATGTTTTTAATTTCTTTCTCCTATTGTTGATTGATAGTATTCCTAGAATTTTATGAAATATTTATGGGGGAAGAGGGCATCCTTGTTTTACTCCTTTTTATGGGAAATTTTCTAGTATTTCCTTATTACACATAGTGGTTGTTTTTGGTATTAGTTAGCTACTTTAAATCATATTTAAATAAATCACTTTTTCTCAGCAGCATATGGCACCTTTGCAAAAATTGGCCATATATTCAAGCATAAAATGGTGTAGATAGATAGCATCCTTGACTTGGAGTTCAAATCCAGCCTCAGACAATTATAGCCATGTGTTCAACCCTGTAAACCTCAGTTTCCTCATTGATAAAATGAGCTGGAGAAGGAATTGGCAAGACATTCCATTATCTTTACAAGAAAACCCCAAGTGGGTTGTGGAGTTGGACACGAATGAAATGACTCAACAACAGTATCTTTCTAAAACAATGAGCAAGCATTGTCTGTAATGGAGATAATCTAGAAGAAGCCTTCCTAATAAGGTGAAGAGTGAACCAAGGATACCTATTATCACTACAATATTAAAGTGATTAAAGGAATAAAATTAGGCAATGAGGAAACAAAACTCACTCTTTGGAGATGATATGATGGCATCTTAGAGAATCCTAGAAAATTATCTAAAATACTAGTTGAAATGATAGTTAACAGCTGTCTCAAAGTTGCAAGATTTAAAATAAACCCACATAAATCATCAGCATTTCTATATATTACCAACAAATTCTAACAGGAAGTGATAGAAAGAGAAATTCAATTTAACATAACTATATTCCAAAGAGATCAAAGAAAAAGGAAAAGAATTTATTTGTACAAAACTATAGCAGCTCTTTGTGGTGGCAAAGAATTGGAAATTGAAGGGATTCTCCATTAATTGGAGAATATCTGAACAAGTTATGGTATATGAATGTAATGAAATACTGTTTTGCTATCAAAAATGATGAACAGGATGCTTGCTGAAAAAAACTTGGGAAGACTTACATGACTGATGCAAAGTAAAGTGAGCAGAACCAGGAGAACATTGTACACAGTAATAGTAATATTGTATGATGATCAACTGTGATTGATTTAGATATTGTCAACAATACAGTGATTGAAGACAATCCAGTAGGACCTCCGATGAAAAATACTATCCAACTCCAGTAAGTGAAGCTGAAAACGCTAAGGTGTTTCTGAGTAGATGAACCAAGAAACTATACTAAAGGCAAGGATAAACATTCATTAGAGATTATATTTCAAGATGTCTTTATCATGTCATCTTGTTCTACCTCAGATATTAATTTAAAAGAGTTGAGTCAGCAGACCAGCTTTCTCAGCAAAAAAATATTTCCAGTGGGAAGCAGCATGGTGACTTCATCAAAACTGTAAGTGCTACTATATTGTAGCATTGGAGCTCTGTCTTATACCTCCCTATTTGTTTCCCACATGATTGCCCTCTCATGTGGTATTTCTGTGCATGTTCATTATTCCCCTTAAGGGTGTATTTATCCCTTGGAAAATTTTGCTTATATTTGTAGAGGAGATATTATAATGAAAATTTTCTTAAACTGCCATTTCATAAAATGTCATTGCTTTGAATGAATTATGTCCTGTAGCCCAAAATAAAAAGTAAATATATTAGTGTGTTTTTCTGAGTAACTGTTTTGAGTGGATTTGGCCTACTAAGCATATTTAGCATGAAGAAGTTATTTGAGGGGTGGAAGCTTTGTATAAGGAGGCATGTTCCTGTTGCTACAAAAGTGTTACTCATAAAAAGATGACATATGAAAAATGGTCCAACATGGAGACTTTATCAAAAATGGTGTTGAGAACATTTATATATAAAACAAAAAGAAGGAATGGAAAAGAAAGAACTGGAAAGAAGAGAGTATGTGCATTCATGCAAAAATAATGGAAACTCTTTTCTCACTATAATTATCAACAATGGCCAGTTGTGATTATTTTATTTATAAAAATGGAAGGATCTGGCTGACAGTCTGTCATCTAATTACCATGTTATGACCACACCATTTGGAAAGCATGAATTTGCATTCTCAAGGATGAGTAATTTCTTTTTGATTTAATCAGACAAAAACAAGCTTTCTCTGCTTCATTTCATGGCTTAAACTATGTTACAGAAATTTCTTATTCAGTCCTTCCTTGAATGAGGTCTTAAATCTTTGAGGAAACCTTTTGTCCTATTTCTTTTTCTTACAAACCCCTCCCTAAATTATAGAGGCTGAATTTAACAGTGTGATATATATGCTCTCTAAAAATGAACCTGAAATATGCATTTTGGGAACAAATGTAGACATGGAGCTAGTATATGTAGAAGTAAATAACCAGGATGCGTGAATTAAGTGAATAATTAAAATGATAATCCTTGTACTTTCGCACTATTTTCCTTCCCTAGAAGACATATGTGTCTTTGACATTCTTAACTGAAAAATATTTAATGATTTCTGTCATATTCAGAATAAAATATCAAATCTTCATTCTGGTATTTAAAGCCCTCCACATTTTGCCATCCACCTATATTTCCATATTCTATTTCATTTAATGTATTATTCCTCATCACACACTTGATCCAACTAAGATGTCCTATTATCTGTTCCTCACATCCTCATCTTTTCAAGGTGGTCTACAATATCTGAAAAATATTAATTTCTCACCTATACCTCTTAGAAACTCTGGTTTGCTTGAAAATTGATTTGGTGCCCCTGTCTACCTTAAATTTTATTTTAAAATTATTTTATATATTTTTTAAATGTGCTCATATTGCAATCCCCTCCCCTCAAGTAGGATGTAAGCTCTTTGAGGGAAATGATTATATAGTTTCATATTTGTATCTTAAGTATGTATCGCTATCCAACCAGCCTTCCAATTTCTTAATTAATTTCCCTCAGAAGGCTGGCTACAAGTTGTATATAGTAGGTACTTCATAAATTTCTATTAAATTTATTTATTAAGTTTAATTAACCCATTCCCTCCCTGAAGCATTTTTTTCCTCCATTTACATTTAAAGGAGATACCTTATGGTTACTCTGGTTTATGAATGATATTTTGTTGGTTGCATCAAAACCCAGAATATTTCATAAAGTCCTGAAAGAGATCTGTAACCATAGCAAAGGGTTTGGCCAAATCACTTATGTAGGAGGTAAAAAGGAGCATATGAAGAATGTCTACTTCCCATATGTAATCAGATGGTCAATATATAGTGCATATCCAACATGATACATACATACATATGTGTATATATGTGTATAAATCTATGATAAAAGACAAATAGATTCAGAAGCTGAATACAGATTTAAACAATAGGATGAGAGAGGGATGGATTGCCTTCAGAAAACTGAAAAACTCCTTTAACAACTCCAAACTTCTTCTAAAAGTATCTTTAATGCCAATATTCTACCAGAGTTTCTATGTGGCTGAAAGTAATGGAATACAACAGACCCTGAAGAATTGAAAATTAGAATCATCCAGAGGATAATGGAGAGGGATATGGTGGGTTTAAGCAGGCTATAATATCTAACAAATAAAGAAAATTGAATACAGTGAGGAAAGGATATCATCAGGAGAATATATGATCTAAAAGGAAGATAGGCTAGTGACCTGGGTAGGGTGAGAAATAACAGATAGACAGGTTGAGTGCCTCATTGGTTTCTTTGTGATGTGCAGGAGAAAGTGAGGAAGGCATACAACAAATTGTGATAATCTTATGGAATGACAGAAAATATTTGCATAGGAGAGGTAGGCACGGATGAGTTTTGGTCTTCATCATTGAAGAGAACTTGCTAATTGATGAAATCATATATACATTTAAGTATTTGTGGTGGTATAATGGTCTAGTGTAGAACACAGGTCATGGAGTCAGGAAGATTTGAGTTTAAATCCAACCTCAGTGTACCGTATATAAAGCTACTGAAAAACAGTAATCATCAAAACTATTGGGTATTGGCTAAGAAAGAAAGTGGTGGATCAGGGAAATAGATTAGGTACACAAGACAGTAGAAAATAACAATATTCATCTAGTCTTTGATAAATCCAAAGACCTCAGATTTTGGGATAAGAACTCACTATTTGACAAAAATTGTATTGGGAAATTGGAAAATGGTATGGTAGAAACCAGGCATAGACCAACATCTTACATCATATACTAAGGTAAGGTCAAAATGGATATATGTTTTAGACATAGGGTGATACCATAAGCTAATTAGGAGAGCAAAGAATAGTTTATTTGTAAAACCTATGAGGGAGGGAAGAATTTATGACCAAACAAGAAATAGGGCATTATGACATGAAAAATGAAGCATTTTGATTTTATTAAATTAAAACCAATGCAACCCAGATTGCAAGGAAAGCTGGGAAACAATTTACAACAAGTTTCTCTGATAAAGGTCTCATTTCTCACATGTCTAAAGAACTGAGTAAAATTTATCAGAATACAAATTATTCCCCCATTGAAAAATGGTCAAAGGATATGAACAGGTAGTTTTCATATGAAGAAATCAATGCTATGTGCAGTCATATGAAAAAAAAACATTCAAAATCACTACTGACTGCAGAATGCAAATGAAAACAACTTTGACATACTATCTCACACCTATCAGATTTACTAATATGACATAAAAGGAAAATGACAAATGTTGGAAGGGATGTGGGAAAATTGGGACACTGATACACTTTGGTAAAGTTATGAACTGATTCAGCCATTCTGCAGAGCAATTTCGACTATGCCCAAAGGGCTATAAAACTGTGCATATCCTTTGACCTAGCAATACTGCTATTAGGTTTGATTTTTTTCTTTAAAAAGTGAAAAGAAGAGGGACAGAGCCAAGATGGTGAAGTAACAGCATGGACTTTTTTAGAGCACTGCCTCCAAGCCCAGCCACCTGTAAAAAATGGCTCTAAACAAATTCTGAAGCTGCAGAACCTCCAGAATGATGGAGTGAAGCAAATCTCCAGCCCAAGATAGTCTGGAAAGTCACCAGGAAGTGTCTATCATGCCAGACTGGGAGAAGAGTGCAGTCCAGCATGGGTCGAGTATGTATATATGTACAGGCAGGACAAGGGCAGGCCTTGGGGAGACTGAATCTCTCCCTCCTATGGCAGTTTCCAGATTTCAGGACCCCAAAATGCTGAGGAAAAATTGGAAGGTCAGTGGAAAAAGCCTGTGGGACCATGTGGGATAGTGGAGTGATTCTGCCCCATGCCCAAGGCAGCAGAGGGCAGAGGAATCCGTAGCAGCCACAGCAGCAACAGGGGAAGAGACAGTGAGTATTTCTGGAGCTCTAGGACCACAGATTGTGGGGAAATTGAGTGTCTAACAGTACACCCTCCCCCCCCCCATTACCTCCCAGAAGCAGCGATCTACCTAGAAAAAGAGCTAAAAGTCAAATAAATGACTGGGGAAATGAGCAAAAGCCAAAAAAAAGAATCAGACTACAGAATCTTACTTTGGAAGACCAAAATGTACAAACATAAGACAACACAATCAAAGCTCCTCCATCAAAAGCCTTCACAAAAAATATGAATTGGTCTCAGGCCATGGAAGGGCTCAAAAAGGACTTTGAAAATTAAGTAAGAGAAGTCAGACAAAAATTGGGAAGAGAAATGAGAGTGATACAAGAAAATAATGAAAAGTGAGTCAACTGCTTTCTAAAGGAGGCCCAAAAAATTGCTGAAGAAAATAACACTGTAAAAAATAAACTAATCCAAATGAAAAAAGAAAGCCAAAATATCCAATGAAGAGAAGAATGCCCTAAAAAGCAGAATTGGCCAGATGGAAAAGGAGATCCAAAAGCTAACTGAAGAAAATAATTCCTTAAAGATTAGAATGGAGCAAATGGAAACTAATGACTTTATGAGAAACCAAGAAATTACAAAACAAAACCAAAAGAATGAAAAAAAAAATGGAAGATAATGTGAAATATCTCATTGGAAAAACAACTGACCTGGAATATAGATCCAGGAGAGACCATTTAAAAATTGTTGGACTGCCTGAAAACCATGATCAAAAAAAGAGCCTAGACATCATCTCTCATGAAATTAACAAGAAAAACTGCGCTGATATTCTGGAACCAGAGGGTAAAATAAATATTGAAAGAATTCATTGATTGCCTTCTGAAAGAGATCCCAAAAGGGAAACTCCTAGGAATATTGTAGCCAAGTTCCAGAGTTCTCAGGTCTAGGAAAAAATATTGCAAGTAGCCAGAAGGAAACAATTGAATATTGTGGAAATACAATCAGGATAAGACAAGATATAGCAGCTTCTACATTATGGGATCATAGGACTTGGAATATGATATTCCAGAAGTCAAAGGAATTAGGATTAAATTCAAGAATCACCTACACAGCAAAACTTTGTATAATATCTCAGGGGGAAAATGATTATTCAATGAAACAGAGGTCTTTTAAGTAGTCTTGATGAAAAGACCAGAACTGAATAGAAAATTTGATTTTCAACCACAAGAATCAAGAGAAGCATGAAAAAGTAAACAGCAAAGAGAAATCATAAGGGACTTACTAAACTTGAACTATTTACATTCCTACATGGAAAGATAATATAACTTTTAGACTTTTCTCAGGACTTGAGTAGTTGGAGGGGTTATGTACATATAGACACAGGGTGAGTTGAATAGGAAAGGATATCTAAAAAAATAAAATTAAGGGGTGAGAGGGGAATATATTGGGAGGAGAAAGGGAGAAATAGAATGGGGCAAATTATCTCTCACATAAAAGAGGCAAGGAAAAGCTTTTTCAATGGAAGGGAAGAGAGGGGAGGTGAGAAGGAAAAAATGAACCTTACTCTCCTCACATTTGGTTTAAGGAGGGAACAATATGCACACTCAATTTGCTATGAAACTCCATCTTACACTACAGGAAATTAGGAGAAAAGGGGATAAGTGTGGGGAGGGATGATAGAAGGGAGTCCATATGGGAGGAGCATGTAATTAGAAGTAAATACTTTTGAGGAGGGATAGGGTCAAAAGAGAGAATATAATAAATGAGGGGCAGGAAGGATGGAGGGAAATATAGGCCGTCTTCCACAACATGACTTTTATGGAAGTTTTTTGCATAACTACGCATGTATAACATATATCAACTTGCTTGCTTTCTCAGTGGGGATGGGTGGGGAGGGAGGAAGGGAGAGAAGTTGGAACTCAGATCTTTAAAAATGAATGTAAAAAAATTGTTTTTAAATGCAATTGGGAAATAAGATATACAGGCAATGAGGCATAGATATGTATCTTGTCCTCCAAGAAAATAGAGGGGATGTGGATAAGGGAGGGGTATGATAGAAGGGAGGGCAGATTGGGGAAAAGGGTAATCAGAATGCAAGCTGTCTTGGGGTGGGTGGAGGGAAGAGTTGGAGAGAAAATTTGGACTCAAAATCTTGTGGAAATGAATTTGCAAACTAAAAATATATAAATAAATTAGAATGTTTTCAAAAGGTAAAGGGATCTATTTGTACAAAAATATTGTTAACATCTCTTTTTTTTAAGCAAAAATACAACATAGAAATTGAGAGGATGCCAATCAGTTGGGGAATGGCTAACAAAATTGTGGCATATTATAATAATCAAAAATTATTGTGTTGTAAGAAATGATGAGCGGGTTGATTTCAGAAAAACCTGGAAAGACTTATGTGAACTGATACAAAGTGAAGTGATCATAATCAGAAGAACGTGGTACACAGGGATAATATGATCAACTGTGAATAAGTTAGCTATTCTCAGCAATACAGTGATCCAAGATAATCCCAAAGAACCTGTGATGAAAAATGCTATCTGCATCCATAAAATGCTATCCATAGTCTACTGATGGCATCTGAATGAAATTTGAACCATACTATTTTTACCTTTTAACTACTTTTTAAAACTTCTTTTTCTTTTCCTCCGATTCTTCTTTCATGACATGACTAATATGGAATATACTTTACATGATTGTACATATAAAACCTATATCAACATGATTACCATCTTAGTGAGGGAGAGCTGAAGGAGGGAGGAAGAAAATTTGGAACTCAAAATTAGAAAAGACAATTGAATGCTAAAAGTGACTTTACCTGTGATTGGGGAAAAATAAAATCTATCCTCAAACACTAGGTTATGTGACCCTGCGTGAGTCACTTAACCTCCCTCTGTTTCAGTTTCCCCATCTGTAAATGGGAATAATAATAGTATCTACCTCTTAGGGTTGTTGGGAGAATCACATGATGTATTTATGAATAATCATATATTCATTACAATGATTATATTATTTAAGGCATCTAATTATAAAATCATACAATTTCATAATTTACAATTAAAATATTAGCTATTATTATGTAATTATATAAAATCTCACCACAGTCTTCTGATATAGAAAAAGCACCTATTTGTGCAGACATATTTATAGCATGTATTTCATCTTCATTTGAGACTGAAGAATCTGAGAGCTAGACAAGAAAATGATTTACCTAAGTTCTCACAGCAACGCATCAGGAGTAGAATTCAGGTCAGCTTTTACATCATAAATAATTACTAAAGTTGAAAATCTGCACTAGATATTTTCTTCCTGGTTAACATGGTGGAAGAAGGATGCACAAAAGTCATTCATTCCTATGGGTTGTTTCTTCAGATCACTTACATATGTGGCAGATTTCCAGGTGATAAAATGAATTACCTTGCTGCATTCTCTTAAGATATATTACTGCTGTATTGTTCTGATGGAAACATGATGGATGTATTTTTTTCATTATTTCAGTTATTTGTTATTTACCAAGGAACCATTAGGGAATAAGATAAGTACCGGTCAGGACCGTGTATGATCTAATCTATTTCTCAGAATCCTAACAGAATGTTATTCTTTAGATCATAATAGTAACAAAACTCTCATTTATACATTCTTTTCAGTTTATGAAGAACATTTCTTACAATAATCTTATGAGGTAAGTAGAAAAACATGCCTTTCCTTCTTTTATACATGGGTAAACCCACACTCAGACACCTGAAATTCTTTGGCCAAGATGGAACTTGATCAAGAACACAGGTAACCAGAGAACTTTGAACTATGTTCCATGTAAGCTTCTATTTTATTCCCTAATGGATCCTTGATAAATGACAAATAACTGAAATAATGAAAAAATACATCCATCATGTACCTTTCTTCTGGGTACCAGATATAAAGTAAGCACCAAATAGATGTTTATTGATTGTTTTATTAATAAAGGCTATTTTGATTTGCTCTGAAGGATGGATCAGGTGAAAGACAATGAGTAGCGCTGAACTTGATATTTTCCGCCACTTAAACTTAGCCTGCAAACTCACATCTCCTAGTAATCTAAAGCACTTCAGGTTGGAGGTACAGAAGATCTGAGCAGACCAAGGAACACTGGGGGATTGGGAATGGAGTGGCAGTAGCAGGAGGCAGGACCTGCAAAAGGGAAAGGACCAAGGTCAAAGAATTTACATTGTGGAAGTGAAGCTGGGGGAAAGGGAAGCTCCTTCTGTACAATCAGGAAAAGGACAAATTAGGTTCACCCTCCATTTTGGATGTGGTGGTAATCACACTTTGCAACCTGTATATTCCTCTTTTACATTTATTTATTTATTTTTTTGAATTTTACTGCTAGATCTTTTAAAAAAATTTCATTTTTTTCCAATTAAACATAACAACAATTTTTAACATTCTTTTTTAAAAAATTTTCAGTTCCAGATTCTCTCCTTTCCTCCCTCCCCATCCCCTCTCTGACCTAGCAAGCAATTCAATAATAGGTTATACTCGTGCAATCAGTCATACAAAACATTTCCACAATAGTCATGTTATAAAACAAAACACAGACCAAAAGCCCCTCACAAAAAAATAAAAAATAGTCTGCATTTAGTCTGCATTACTTCAATCTGCATTTAGACTCCATTAGCTCCTTCTCTGGAGTCATAGCATTTCTCATCATAAGTCTTTTGGAATTGTGTTGGATGCTTGTATCACTAGGAATAGCCAAGCCATTTACTGTTGATCACCATATAATATTGCTCTTACTGTGTATAGTGCTTCCTGGCTCTGCTCACTTCCCTTTGTATCAGTTCCTGCAAGTCTTTCCAGGTTTTTCTGAAAGCATCCTGCTTGTCATTCCTTTTTTTTTTTAATAAAAATTTATTTATTTATCTTTTTACATTCATTTTCACAAAATTTTGGGTTCCAAATTTTCTCCCCTTTTATCCCCTCTCCCCACCCCAATACACCGAGCAATCTAATTTTCCCTATCTCCAATCTGCCCTCTCTTCTATCATTCCTCCCTTCTCTTGTCCCCATCTTCTCTTTTGTCCTGTAGGGCCAGATGACTTTCTATTCCTCATTAACTGTATGTCTTATTTCCTAGTAGCAAGAACAGTACTCAACAGTTGTTCCTAAAACTTTGAGTTCCAAATTCTCCCCATCCCTCCCTCCCCACCCATTCCCTTTGGGAAGGCAGGCAATTCAATATAGGCCATATCTGTGTAGTTTTGTAAATGACTTCCCTGATAGTCGTGTTGTGTAAGACTAACTGAATTACCCTCCATCCTATTCTGTCCCTCATTGTTTCTCTTCTATCTTTTGATCCTGTCCCTCCCCAAGTGTTGAATTCAAATTGCTCCCTCCTCCCTTTGCCCTCCCTTCCATCATCCCCCCCCCCCCTTGCTTATCTCCTTCTCCCCCACTTTTCTGTACTGTAAGATAGGTTTTCATACCAAAATGAGTGTGCATTTTATTCCTTCCTTTAGTCAAATGTGATGAGGGTAAACTTCTTGGTTTTTTTTTCTCAGCTCTCCTCTTTTTCCCTCCACTAAAAAGTCTCCTGCTTGCCTCTTAAATGACATATAATTTACCCCATTCCATTTCACCCTCTTTCCTCTCCCTGCCTTTCTCTCTCACCATTTACCTTAATTTCTTTTAAGATATGATCCCATCCTATTCAATTCACTCTGTGCTCTCTGTCTCTGTATGTGTGTGCATGTGTGTATGTGTGTGTGTGTGTACATGTGTGTAGATGTATGTGTATGGTCCCACCAACTACCCAGATACTGAAAAGTTTTAAGAGTTACAAATATTGCCTTTCCATGTAAGAATGTAAACAGTTCACCTTTGGTAAGTCCCTTAAGACTTCTCTTTGCTGTTTCCTTTTTCATGCTTCTTCTCATTCTTGTGTTTGAAAGTCAAATTTGCTTTTCAGCTCTGGTCTTTTCATCAAGGATGATTGAAAGTCCTCTGTTTCATTGAAAGACCATATTTTCCCCTGAAGTATTATACTCAGTTTAGCTGGGTAGGTGATTCTTGGTTTGAGTCCTAGTTCCTTTGACTTCTGGAATATCCTATTCCACGCCCTTCGATCCCTTAATGTAGAAGCTGCTAGATCTTGAGTTATCCTGATTGTATTTCCACAGTACTGGAATTGTTTCTTTCTAGCTGCTTGTAAGATTCTCTCCTTGACCTGGGAGTTCTGGAATTTGGCCACAATGTTCCTAGGAGTTTCTCTTTTTGGATCTCTTTCAGGTGGTGATTGATGGATTCTTTCAATACTTATTTTGCCCTCTGGTTCTAGAATGTCAGGGCAGTTTTCCTCGATAATTTCATGGAAGATGATATCTAGGCTCTTTTTTTGATCATGACTTTCAGGTAGTCCCATAATTTTTAAATTGTCTCTCCTGGATCTATTTTCCAGGTCAGTTGTTTTTCCCATGAGATATTTCACATTCTCTTCCATTTTTTCATTCTTTGGGTTTTGTTTGGTGATTTCTTGGTTTCTCGTAAAGTCATTAGACTCCATCTGTTCCATTCTAATTTTGAGAGAACTATTCTCTTCAGTGAGCTTTTGAACCTCTTTTTCCATTTGGCTAATTCTGCTTTTGAAAGCATTCTTCTCCTCATTGGCTTTTTGAACCTTTTTTCCAATTGAGTGAGCCTATTTTTCAAGGTGTTATTTTCTTCAGCATTTTTTGGGGTCTCCTTTACCAAGGTATTGACCCGTTTTTCATACTTTTCTTGCATCTCTCTCATTTCTCTTCCCAGTTTTTCCTCCACCTGTCTAATTTGATTTTCAAAATCCTTTTTGAGCTCTTCCAAGGCCTGAGCACACCAGACATCACCCTGGGGAGTCTGGGATACAGAGGCCCCGCCCTCCACGTCTTTCCCTGATGGTAAGAATATTTCCTCGTCATCAGAATTGAAAGGTGGGAACATTTGCACCTGCTCAAAGAAGCTCTCTATGGTCTTATTTTTCTTCCCTTTTCTGGGCATTTTCCCAGCCAGTTACTTGACTTCTGAGATTCCTGTCCACCCCCGCCTAGATTCGCCCAGCTAGTGCTTGGAGTCTGAGATCAAATGGGCTTTCCGCGGCAGGCGGGGCTGCTATTCAATGTGAGCTTAAGTTCTGGTGCTGGGGTGGGGGCAGGGCTGCCTCCCAGGCTCAGTTCCCTCAGAGGCTTTATGCAGAGACCTTCAGTAATGGAGTGGGTGGGGGCAGGGCTGTCTCCCAGGCTCAGTTCCCTCAGGGGGTTTATGCAGAGACCTGAGCTTCTGCCTGCTGCTCGGGGAGTCCTGGGTTGCTGCCGCTGCCTCTGCCTCTGCCACTGTCCCTGCCCCTGCCTCTGCCTCCACCGCTTCCTGCCCCTGCTTCCGCCGCTTCCTCCCGAGGGGGCCCGAGCCACAGAGACACCCAGCTCCCCTCTCAGCCAGCCCAGAAGTCTCTCTCACTGACCTGTAGCGTCAGTGGGCGGAGGGACCTTCCTGGCCACCAGAGATTCCATCCCTGAAGCCTGCTCGGATCTGCTCCTCTGGGGCCGCGGCCAGGGCAGTGCTGGGGTGGGCTCCGCTTTCCGGAGTGCGACGGACCCTGGGGATGGCTCTCTAGGGCTCTCTGGAACGGAAATCTTTTCCACTGTGCTTCTACACACCCTGCAGTGATCCAGAACTTGTGGGGAGCTCTTCTTACATTAAATCCATGGGCTGTAGGTTCGGAGCTAGCATATGTGAGTCTTTCTACTCTGCCATCTTGACTCCACCCCCTACATTTATTTCCTAAATAAAGTAAAATGAAAGTTTAGTTTGCTACCATTTTCTAGACTAATTAGAAAGACATGTTGGAAGAGATCTTCTATTTTCTGCACTGTTTACTTCCACTATTTTTTTTAACAAAGTCATTATATATGTAAAATATAGATTTGTCAAATATATATTTGTCAAAGGAAACCTCAAAATTTTATTTTTCAAGATTATGAGTTTGCAGTATATGGGCTGACTTTTTGTTCTTAGTATTTTACGGCTTTAGTTGAACTTTATCATTATTTTTTTTCCTGCTTCTCAAAGTTTTATTATTTTCTCAAATTATTGCCACATATGCTTCAAAATGAATGATTTTAGAAGTTTCTAAATTATATCAATAACTTTTTACTCAGTCGCTGCAAATGAATTATATATTGATTCGTTTTTCATAATGTACCATTTAATTTCATTTTGCTTTAATGTAAAACTAATTATATGAAGGCTGCTGTTCATTCAGTTGTTTCTGGAACTTTTTGACTCTGTATGGGGCTTTCTTAGTAGAGATACTGGAATTATTGCTTCCTTTTCCAGTGGATTAAGGCAAAAAGAGGTTAAATGATGCCAAGGCCACACAGGTAGTGAGTGTCTCAGGTCCCATTTGAACTCATGTCTTTCTGACTGGAATTAGCACACTATCTTCTGAGCTATCTAGCTGCCTCTGATTATATAATTACATATACAGAGATAGAGTTATATGAGTGTATATGCATAGCTAAGTATAATTTTATATTTATCTCTACCTGTGATCTATACTTATGTCTGTATATCTAATCTACCTATCATAATCTCTGTTTCTGTCTCTGTATCTTCATCATCTCTGTTTATATATTTAACTCTTTTCTTCTTTTGGAACTGTTTGCTGCTGCTGCAACAAAGGGAGACCGTAAGATTCTCCCCATATATGATACGTGCTATTATTTCAGTGATTTTTTTTTAATTTTCATTTTTTGACTGAGTCTGGTCATTTACTTGATAGGTTGATCTTCAAAGTGACAGAATCACAATGGTGATGTCTTTCTCCTTTAGTCTCCCCTACAATAAAACTGTGTTTAAGGGCCAATCCATTGATTTTTTTTCTTTGTAATAAAATGCCTGTTTATTTTTACAATGCATTGTTAAATGAGATTTTTTATTTCTTTAGCATTGTGGAAAGACTAATGAAATAAATCTCTCTAAGTGGCCATGCTACAATATGCAATAAACATGGCAAATGGAAGTGATTAACAAGAGGATAGAGTATAAGGCTGATTAATTTCTTTTTAATCTAAGAAATTGCTGATGGAAAGCTCTGAACATTAAACTTTCTTGGCAAATTAAAATGTTGACAGAATATTCTCCCTCAACTACTGCCCCAAATCTTGGACATCAAAGGACATCTTTAGGTCCTTATAATCATGGAACCTAATCCCTGAAAAGGGAATTTTAGAAGGTTCCAATAGCTATAAAGAGAAATATTTAGTTGGCATTTTTGATTGAGTGCTGATCCTATCCATAGCTTTGTCATTGTAATAATATTATTGCTAAAATACCAACAATAACACTACAGCAAAAGAGTGGCTTATATTTGCTTTTAGAGACAGCATTTTGTAGTGTAGAGGTATCAAATTAAGAAAGAAACAGGGGCTACTAAACCATACAGAAGAATTTCTGTGGGCCACATATTTCTTAGAAAACCACACATGAACATTGTTTTATTGTATTTTTATATATTTTGTTAAATATTTCCTAATTATGTGTTTATCTCCTTCCTCCAAAGGGGCCACATGCACACTTCAGTGTAGTAGATGGATAGCTAGCCTTGGAGTATGGAAGACTTTTAACTTTACTACTTCTCACATGTACCAGCTGTGTGACACTAGACAAATCACTTAACTTCTCAGTAAACAGGTGTTGACTTGCATTGATAGAGGGAGTTTCCCAATTCAGAAATTCCTTATACTAGTGAAATCAAAGGTCAGGTTCCTATCCCTAAATTCACATTTATATAGAGCTTTATAGCTGACAATTCTTTCATAGTAACACTTAGATGTGGGGAGTGCCAGCATTATTGTTCCCACTCTATAGATGGGGAAACTGAGTTTTAGAGTGCTTTGGAGAGTAAAATGTCTTTTGATTTTTAGAGTTGGATGAGTCTTCACTAGCCATTTAGTTAAATCCATACCTGAGAAGGAATCCATATTCTAACATACTATACCTACAATTAGTTGAAATCAACACTTCCCCCAGGAAACCCACCAAATAAATGGATAGTTTTAAATTTTAGTAATTTTTCCTGTTACAAAATCTATATTTGATTACTTTTATCTTCTACCCAGTTCTCCTACTTCTAAACTATGTGGACAGAGAGAATAAGTCAAATCCACCTTCCACACCAAAACTTTTGAAATACCTCGAGAATGTCTCACCCTCTTTCTCTTCTGCATGGTGAAAATATCTAATGTTTACCTCCTTTAACTGATACTTAGAGAGCATAGGCCCCATATCCTTCATCATTCTGGTTACTTTTTGGATAACGTCCTTCCTAAAATATATTGCTCCAAGCTGGATACAATATTCCAAATGGGATCTGACCAGGGCAGATACTGAAGGCACATATCTTTCTTTACCTTAGAAGGTATGCTTTTCTTAATCAGCTGTAGAATAAATTAGATTTTTTTTTGTCTCCCCATAGCTTTGCTAACTTGTTGAATTTGTAGTATACCCAAGTCACCATGTCTATTTTAGGTGCAAGGTCTTTAGGCTTCAAATGATTGTCACCTACTCATTTGTAATCCAAGAGTGGCATTTCTTTCTTTTTTACAGCCCTCCAAAACTAATCCTCCCCTCTACCACCCAAAAATAATAATTTAACAAAAAAAAATCACATCCAAAATTAAATAAAACTTATGACAATTTAAGTGAATTCTAACTTTTCACCTCAATTCAGGATAATTTCAAAATCCAACATTTTACGTGTTCACATTTAAATATTATCTGAAGAAACTTTGCTACTAATGGATAAAAGTTTTATTTCTTGACACAAATGATAGTATATTCATTTACTTTACCTTTTTAACCCCATCAGGGTGCCAAATTCACCTGCTTTTGAAATCTTGGCTTCTTAAGTATTCTAAAGCATGAGAGATCATTTTGAAGTTGAGAACTCTCCTCTTGTTTTTTTATTAGTTTAAAAAAAGTCATTCTTAATTACTCCTTCAAATTTTACAGATGCTCACAGTTTTTGTTTTTATTTCATTGTTAGGTTAGGCTCTCAGAGAACATGTAGGGCATCATATCCCTGAAGAAAAAGCCCCGCTACAACATTCCTAATTTTTTATCCAGCCTCTACCTAAAGATTCCAGGGAGGGTGAACCTACCATCTTTAGGAACATATCAGTTTCTTGGTTGTGGTCTGTGCCCATCTAATATATTGACATAAGCACTGAACTGCTTTTAAGTTGTGCAGAAATATAAGGAGTGAAATGCTGCAGCTATATATTCCATTATTTCAATTACTTCCTTTTTCCCATGTGAAGAGAGGGAAAAAAATGATAGAAATGAGTGAGAACAGAGGTGGGAAAAACCTGCAGAGAAAGAAACACCATTTCAGTAATTCACCTGGATCTATGCCTAGTGTCTTTTTCTTTCTTTGTTAGGTATCTCTGAAAAGTGTATGTCAAACTCACCCATCTATCACAGTACCAGATTCTGTATAACGTAAGTTAGCCATAGTTTCTGACCCCAGAAAGCTTAAAATTCCAAAATTATTGTGTATCAAAGGGAATATGTAAATTTAATAATATGTCTCCAAGACAGGAAGTAGCTAACCATTTTGAACGATGGGGAAATGGATGGAATTTGAAGAGATAGTACCAGTAGTTTTGTCCATTTTAGATGCTCACATATTTAATGATTAAGATCCTCTAAATACCCTACTTTAGCAATTATTCAAAGACAGTATAGAAGAAAGAGAATCATATTAGGAGGCAGAAAACCTAAAAAAAGTTGACATCATTGCCTACTGGCTATGGTAACTTTGTCAAGTCCCTTAAACTCTCTGAACCTGTCTTTTCCCATCTTTGAATACTTTGAAAGAGCTGTGATTTCAGTCTTCAGAATTCTCATTCCTTGTTGTACAATAATATATTCCAAAATGTTCATTTGCCAGAATTTGTTCAGGTATTTGTCAATTATTGGGCACATCATTTGTTTCCAGCCTTTGCTATTAATGACAATTCAGTTGTAAATACCGTACACATGAAAGCATTTTCCCTTACTATTGTCCTTCTTGGGAGCATTAATCTCTAAGCCAAATTTCTTGACTGAAGGACATTGCTTAGCAATTTTGTCTTTAAGAAGGGGAGATAGTCTGTTGGAGAGCACAGAGATGTGAGATGGTCTTTCATGTTTAAGGAAGAGCATTTGGGTTAGTGTGAATGACACTTAAGAGTAAATGAAAGTGAGAAAGGTGTAATGTGTGGAGAGTAAAGTGAGTAGGGTATAACAAGTCTGGTGTTCAAGATTGGAGTCTGAGTGTGGAGGAATTAAAATGCTAAACAGAGATTGGCCTTAGATACAATGACTATTTCCAAGCATTTATGGCATCGTCATGTTAAAGGGGAAAGATGAACAAAGACTGTCTGGGATAGCAAAAAAATCCTATTACAATGTGCTAGAGAGTAAAACTAAATGAGTAGAAGGATGTGATATGGGAAATAGGAGAAGGGGGCGTGGATAGACGGAAAGCTTAATAAAAATATAAACATATTGTTGGTTGTAAAATTATGTGACATTCGAGGAACTTTTGTTGATTTGTTTGGTGGTAGGAACAGAATTATAAAATGATATACTACTTAAATAGCTTTTATAAGCCTGAGAATCAAATGAAACGTTTTTGAAAGCCCTTTTTACAGCATAGCAACTAGGCTAATGTAAAATGAAGGTTATCTTATAGGAAAACCTGTGATGTAAATGCTATTCAAGTTCTGCCACAAAAATCTTTATTAATAGGACTATAGTTTTTCAAACAAAGTACTTGTATTAAATGTTTAAGTATTCTGAGACTGTATGTTACGTATCTCAACTGAGACATTTGTTCTGTATGTATGTAGTGTGCAAGTCTTTGGGCTCACATTCCTTTGATAAACGCTTAAAACACCAGAATAATAGATTTTTAGGAAAATGTGTCCAACTTTATTTCTAAACTGAAGGGGCAACTTTCTTATGTTACCAGGGCAAGGCCTGATGATTTGAAAGTGACATTAGAAAGGAACTCATTGTTTGTGGAGCTGTGAGCTGATCCAACCATTCTGGAAAGCAATTTGAAACTATGCCCAAAGGGCTATAAAAACGTGCATACCCTTTAACCCAAAAATACCATCTCTAGGGCTGTATCCCAAAGAGATCATAAAAATGGGAAAAGGACCCAAATGTACAGAAATATTTATAGCACCCCTTTTTGTGGTGGCCAAAACCTGGAATTTGAGGGGATGCCCATCAATTGGGGAATGCCTGAACAAGTTGTGGTGTATGAATGTAATGGAATACTATTGTGCTATAAGAAATGAGGAAGAGGAGGACTTCAGAAAAATCTGGAATGATTTATATGAAGTAATTCTGAGTGAAATGAGCAGAACCAGGATAGCATCATATACAGTAAGAGACACAATGTGCAAGGACAATATCTGATAAACTGAGCCCTTCACAGTAATGCAAGGAGCTAAAACAAAGATTCATGATGCAAAATGCCATCCACATTCAGAGAAAGAACTATAGAGTCAGAACTCAGAATGAAGCAGACTATTTTCTCTTTTGTTAAATGTTTTGTTCTGATTTCTCCCATTCATTTTAATTCTTCTACGCAACATGACTGATATGGAAATGTGTTTAATAAGAATGTATGTGTAGGACCCATATAAGACTGCACACCATCTTGGGGAGAGAGGAGAGAGGAAGGGGGAGAAAGTTTAAAACTTATAGAAGTGATTGTTGAAAACTGTAAACAAATAAATTAATTTAAAAAAAGGAACTAGATATCTCCATGAGCTCTTGAATCTAACATTGAGCTTAGATTTCAGAAAAAAAGTATGATGTCATCAACATCACCAAGCTGAGGGAAAACATGGATTTTATCAAGGAGAAATTTAAGAGACCTGACATATCACAAGTGAGGCAAAAAGGCACAGGTTTTCTGAATGTGCTCTCTCTGCGTCTCCATCTCTCTTTGTCTCTCCTTTATTTTCTTGACTCCTTTCCTGGTGAGTAGAACAACTGCCCATAGTATTCCTATGGAGGCAAAAGGAAGGCAATACGACATAGTTGATTGGACAGGTGATTTATAGAGTAAGGAAACTTAGGGATTGAATTCTACATCTTATGCTACCTGTATGATCCAGGAAAATCATTTAAACTCTCTCAGGTTCAATATTTTAAAAATTAAGTTTTCTTTATTTTTTCCCAATGAACATATTAATTCATTCTCATCTCCCATCTGTCACTAGTGGAAAAAAAAACTCATGCGATAAATATATATAGTCAAGTGAAACGCATTTCTACCTTGGCCATGTTCAAAAGTGTGCGTCTTATTCTGTGTAGTGAGTACATAACATCTCTTTCAGAAGGTTGGTTGCATTTTTCATCATTAATATTTTGGAATAATTACTGTTCATTGTATTTATCGGAGTTTTTAAATCACTCAAGTGTATTCATTTTTACATGGTTATTGCTATTATATAGTTGTTTTTCCTGTTTCTGCTTATTTCACTTTGCGTTAGTTCGAGTAGATTTTCCCAGGTTTCCCTGAAACCATAATTTTCATAATTTCTTATAGCACACCAGTATTTGATTACATTTTATGTCATAGTTTGTTTAGTTATTCCCCAAATGGAGGTATTCCCCTTGGTTTCAAGATTCTCCATCCTTAGCTTCCTCTTATATAAATTGAGGATATTAATAGAATTTATCTTACAGGGTTATTTGAGGTTCAACAGAATTAATATATATGTATAAAGTGTTTTGCAAAACTTCGAACACTATATAAATGTTAGTCACCATCATACTAGCTATTAATCACCAGTTTATTAAAGAGAAAAAATAAAAATGCTATAAAGCCAGAAAAAGAATAAAAATGAGAGAATTACATATAATTCCTACAACCTGACCTATTTAGAAGTTTGTAATGATTTAACATGGCATATGGAAGGAGCAATGTTATCTACATACACACACATATCCATACATATATGCACATGTATGAATATATACATATGTATAGGTGTGTATATGTACATATATACATACACATTCATGCATGCATGCATACATGCCTACATAATACATGCATATAGTATTGTGAGTGTCTTTCCCCTCCCATATTGATTGATCGACTTTTTTTGCTAGGTAAAAGAGGACATTCTTTGCCTTTTGTACTTAGCCTTAATCACTGAATGAGTGTTGCCTCAATGAAACTGAAACCTGAGAAGGATCTTAAGTTAAAAAGGGCAAGGTCTCCTATTGCATCTGAGACCACATCTTATCTGTATCTTGCCACTGGACCCAGAGAATAAGGCTGATTACCTTGCACAGCCCTCCATCACTTAAATCTATCACTTGCAAGTCATGGCATCACCTTCCTGATGTCATGGTCCTCTTTGAGAACAAAAGACCAAGAGCAACAATATGTATATGTGTATGTGTTTGTGTGTTTGTATATTTCTTGCTCAAGTTCCAAGTGTATTCATTACTTTAATGATAAAGGAAAGAAAAAAAGAATTTATTAAGCAACTACCTTTTGCCAAACATGATGCTAAGCACTTTTATAGATATCTCAATGGATTTTCACACTAACCCTATAAGATGCTTTTCCTGCTTATAGTTGAGTAAACTGAGGCAGACAGTGGCTAAATGACTTGTCCAGGGTCCTACAGCTTGTATCTGAACCCAGATTTCTACTCCTGTGTTCCTGATTCTACGTATAATGTTCTATTCAGTGTACTATCTAGCTGACGCTAGCAACGTATGGCCTTTGAGTCCTTTCCAGCGCTAGTCATATGAACATACAAGGTCAAAATCTCTAGGTTGATAATTTTCTTATCTACTTTTCTAGTCCTAATCCTTTCTGACCTATTGTCTTGTAACTCCAACTGGTCTATTGGGTATTTCAGACTCAACATGTTGCAAATAAGTCCTCAACTCAATACTCATCACCCACGCCACTTTGAAATTTTCCTGCTACTGACAAAGGCACCCCCATCATCCCCATAACTCAGACTTGCAACTTAGGTCTCATTTTCAATTTCTCACTTTCTTTTTCTCCATATCTAGTCAGATGCCAAATACTATTGATTCTACCTTTATTACATCTCATATATATCTTTCCTCCAACATTGCTAGCATCCTGGTGCAGACCCTCATTTCTTCATGTCTGGTCTATTACAGCAGTCTGCTGGTTGGTCTCCTTGCCTGTCTTTTTCTCCATCATATTCCAATCCTTTACTCAGCTGTCAAATTGATCTTCTTAAAGCACAGATCTGCCTAGGCCACCTCCCTAAGAAAAAAATTCTAGTGGCTCCCTATTATCTACAGCATCAAAAATTAAATCATGTTTTCGGATTTTAAAGCCCTGGCCCCATCTTACCTTTTCAGGCTTCTAAGACCTCACACCTCTCCACCTACTATGAGCTCTAATGTCACTTGATGTCATAGGAAACTTCATAGTTTGACTTAGGTATTTTCACTGGTTGTTGGACCTGTCTAGAACTTTCTCCTGTCTCAGCTCCACCTCCTGGCTTCTTTCATTTTCAAAATAAAATCTCATGTTCTCCAAGAAACCTTTCCTAGTCTCCCTTAATGCTAGTGCCTTTTCCCTATTGATTATTTTCAATGTGCCCTGAATATATATTATTTACTCCCATGTTATCTCTACCCTTCCCCCACTCTCCATTTAAGATGATGATATCTGAGTACAAAGACTATTTCTTGCCTTTCTAACATTGACAGTGCTTAGCACAGTGCCATGTATGTAGCAGATTCTTAATAAATGCTATTGACTTCACAGCAAAAAAAATGACCATAAAAGATCTTCCAAGATTTTTTTAAAAAAGCTAATTTTTACCATCCAGAGCAGTAAAACAACTAAATTTTTGGACTCAGATATGTTAATGCAGGAGACAGAAAGGATACTAAGGCTCCCATGATGGGAAAGCAGGAAAAGCAAAGTGTGCAAAGAGATTAGCTATCAAGTGACTAAAGATTCCTTTAATAAGGCCCTGTGGCCATTTTGTGGTAAGGATGGTGCATCACTTGTCCTCTTAGTTGACTTTTAATAAATGACAGTTTCAGGGCCCTTTTAGGTCATTTATCCTGTTGTATTAACTCCCCGACTCTTTATATCCTTCAGCATCTGTCTGGAACTCTATCCTTTCTCATCTCCACCTCCTGACTTCCCTGATTTCCTTCAAGTTTCAGTTAAAGTCCCAACTTCTACAAAATAACTTACCTGGTCCTTAATTTGGGTACTTTCCCTCTCAGATTATCTCCAATTTATTTTATATATGTTTTGTTTGTATATCCTTGTTTGCATGTTTTCTACTCTATGAGACAGTGAAGTCCTTGAGAACTGGGGGACTGTCTTTTGCCTTTATATGCCCAGATTTTAGCACAGTGCCTGAAAAACAGTAGGTTGTTAATAAATATTCATCATTGACTACCTATAAGGAATGTGCTTCACATGTTATTATCCCCATTTTACAGGTAGGAAAACTAAGATTAAATGAGATTAAGTGACTTGCCCACTGTCACTTAGGAAAATGTCTGAGCTTGGATTCAAACCCAGGTCTTCCTAACTCAAAAGCTTTCTCTCTTCATGGCCACATCTTCTGGCTTTCTGTGGCCAGTTGCACAAGAGCAGACACAATCTGCCATGTTAGCTCCTTATAACACGTCTTTGTTTATTACCAAAGCATTAACTTGGCATATAACATAGCCTCCTTTATTAACTGCCCTTAACACAGAGTAAAAACAGTAAACAAATATAGGTTTACATTTTAAAATCAATGAGACGAAAATGACTTTGAGGAGTTGCCTGGTCCATTCCTTTCCTCCTGCACATAGAGTAGCTCTAAGTCATTGTACCTTGAAGAACTTCATTATTTTTTTTTTAAATAAAGAATGATCTCCAAAAAGAGATCATATTAACTACCTCCTCATGTCCCATAAACCTCTTCTCCTTGGTTGCAGGTAAAGGTGCTGATCAGACATTTGACAGGGCACACTATAATGCAGTTATCACCATCTATCATGAAGGTCTAACCTTAGGATCTTAAATTTAAGAAATACCATGCAGTTCTATGTAATTACTCAGAAGTTTGAGGGAATCTAATTATAATGTCTAAATAATGCTTTTTGGTCTTGATGTTTTATTCCATAATTTATTCAACCTCAAATCTATGATTTGTCCACATTTTGAAAAAGAACCAAAATGGAAATTGTTTCTCATCAGCCTGGATTTCTAACCTGCAGATTGGAAGTCTTGCTATCATTAGCTTTCTGGGTTTTTGCTGCGGCAGAATAATTTGAATCAATCATCTCTCTCTCTCTCTCTCTCTCTCTCTCTCTCTCTCTCTCTCTCTTCTCTCTCTCTCTCTATATATATATACACACATATATATATATGCATGTGTGTATGTGTGTGTGCATCTGTTGTGATGGTATGATATACTCTGTGAAAATAAGAATAGGAAAAATCAAGCTTAAAATTGATAAAAATATATATTAGGTATGTAATTTTATATTATTTCTTCAAATTGGGCAACATATACAATTAACATATGAACCAGTACTCTGTTTGTGATGGTACTGTGAACTTTTTTGATATTGTATGTATGTGTGTGTATATATATATATATAATATATGTATGTATGTGTATATGTGTGTGTGCCCACAGTGAAACCTGTATCTCATTTCCTGCCCTTGACTGATCTGCTATGCATGCACCCTACCCTGCATTAGCTTATCTGTCTCTAGGTTTCTTTGATACTTCCATGACCTGTGATCTCAGAGATGCTGGCATTTCCTCTAATTGTGTTTTTTGCAACTCTTCCACACCTTTTCATTCCATGTGAACTTTGTTTATATCTTTCTATAAATTGTGCCTATCTAATGTATTTAGGTCCCACTAGGTCTCTTGATATGATATGTACAAGCTGTTCAATAGTCATTCGTTACTCTTGCCATGACTGGGTCACATCCTTTTTTAATTGTAGCAAGACCAGCTTCTGAATTAATAATGCTATGTTAAAATAGCTTTCACTTCAATGGAAATATGAAATGGCAGATAAATATGATTGAAAATCAAAAGTCAGGCAGTCAGTAAACATTTATTAACCAGCTCTTATGTGCAAAGCATTGTGCTAAGTACTGAGGATACAAATTCAAGGAAAAAAAAAACAGCCTGGACCTCAAGGAACTTACTATCTAATACATTTCTAAGGATGATACCACCTGAGGAATATAACAGCCATCTTCTAATGTCATATTTTAGAGCAGCAAACTACTATTCTTCTGTTGGTTATCCACTGACCTTAGCATTCTTAAATTGGAATTGGTTTTAACTTGTCAAATTTTTTTTTTTTTACTTTGGAGCTCTTAGAAGCAAAGTTAAAAAAAAAAAAGATGAATTTTCCACTTTTCCAATAGACTCTATTTAGAATACAGTAGAGAGAATATAGACCCTGAGGGTAAAGGAATGATATTACAGGACATTATCAAATGTCAGGCTTGGCAAGGTTTGAGCTGAAGGTCAAGAATTCTTCATCCTTTTGTTAAATAACCAAAATGGAAATCAAAGAAGCTAAAACAGAAAACCAACAGCCAGTGTAGCAGTAGGATTAGAGGAAATGCTTGCAGAGAGATTATTGTTGAAACTATTTAGATTTTAAATGGCAAGGGTGTCTTTTTTCTCAAGCCAGAGTACCTTCACCATTCTCCTCCTGTGCACTGAAATTTCAAGTAATTTTCCTTTGAATACAGTGGATTTCCAAATGTGTAGGGACAGAACATAGGAATATATTTTTGAGAGGAAAATGATGGTGAGTTGCATAAAGGACAGGTTGAGGAAAGAGAACTTGGGTATTTAAAAAAAATTTTCTCCATTTATCTCTTTTTAAAGAGCTCAGGATTCAAATGTTATCAATAATCGCCCCTTTTCTGCTTATTTGAAGCCTTTTGAGCTACTTAAATGTAACTTCCAGTGGAATGGGCAAGTCAGAAAAATTCCAATGATTTTTTTCATCTCATGTATAATTATTTTCCTCCTCAGGTAAAATAAAATTATTACCTTGTTTCATGATACCTTTTTATTCAAAAGAATGTTTGGGACTTTGCATCCAATTGGAAATATGGGTAATTTCCATGTATCAAATTAAAAAGAGTCCTGCCTTTTTCATCATACTATTTCAGATAATTAAATCTCAGGGCTCAACCATGAAAATCTTCAGAAAGGAAAATGGGGTGCTCATATTGTCCAACCTGCATCATTCATGCTTGAATTTAATCTCCACACTGACTTGATTTACCTGTGTAAATGTGAAAGCATGGTATTTTCTCTCTTCTCTGTTTTTCATGCCGGGGTTGGTATAGGCTCCTCTCTTTCCACTCTTCTTTCTTCTTGGACAATTTTGCCAATTATAATATAGATTGCTAGTGGCTGGATGTGTCTAAAAGGATATTTATATCTGAGCTCAGCTAATTCCAGGCACAGATCTGGTGTCAAATAAAGTAATCAGCATGTATCCTGTCCCTTGACTCCTCACCAGTTTCAGATTCTGTTTCAGAGAGCAATAATATGGCCCCTTTTTCTTCTGTGCAGTGACAATCCAAGTGAGATAACAGAGTGTTCAATTAGCTGGGCTAATGGAGCAGCTCCCCCAGCTAAACTAGGAGAACTGCACCAAAGCCCTCATGCTTTTTGCTCAATTTCAATCTCTCCGATAACATTTCAGCTTCCTGAAGAATCTACCTTATTTTAACGCTTGCTTTTTTAAAATGGGGTTTATTCCATATTAACCCCAAGGACATCATGGTCTTCACCTTTGTAATGTTCTGTATGGTGCTTAAGCACATTGTGGTCAGAGATTAAATCTGAATATGGTTCATTTTCCTAGTGACCTCCTTTCATTTATACATCCATATCTAAATTTTGGAAATGCAAAAAGCTGGCAAGACTCTTTTGACAATTCTTTCCATATTTTGTTCTGGTCCTTGTCAGTCCCACTATCTACGAAAGATTTGAGGGAATGGGGTTGAATTGTTACACTGGAATTTGCAATGTTTTCACCAGTCTGGTAATTGACAGGAAATAAGTTGTTCGGACATAGCAATGATATCAATCATTAGATTCTTTTACCTCATTTTTACTCCCTGCAATGTGGTTATGAGAATAACACACACACACACACACACACACACACACACACACACACACACTCCCAAGAAAACAAGCAGGAAGATATTAGGGTTAGGAGGAGGTCACAATTCATAAACTCAACAGAAGTTACCCTGAAGGGGGTGCATTTTTATTAAACAATTATCAAAATGCATCAGATACCAAATAGTTGACTTTAAGTACTGTTGCTTTTTTGTCTTTCATAGCTCAATATTGTAAATGATATCAATCAGCAAACATCGATTGTCACTTCATAAGATCTGAATCACAGAAACTCCTAGATATTTTTTCTAAAAAAAAAAACCAAACAAAAAATTAAATTGTTATGAAAGCACTAGCAGGATGTTAATAACATGGTCTATAGAAAGTTCTGAGAGGCAGCTAGGTGGCACAGTGGATAGAGTGTGTTAGATATGGAGTCAGGAAGACAAATTCAAACCCAGCCTCAAATACTTACTAGCTGTGTTACCTTGGTAAAATTCTTTATCCTGTGCTTCAGTTTCCTTATTTGTAAAATCATCACTTATTAATCATCTGTTTCCTAGTCAATATAAGCACCAGGATAATGAGGATAATTAATTTAAAATATAAATAAATAAAAATGGGATACTGATAGTACCCATCTCCCAGGGTTATTTTAAGAATAAAATGAGATAATATTTGTAAAAGAGTTTCACAAATCTTAAAGTGCTATTTGAATGCTAGCTATTATTACAATCATTACTATTATCATTAGAAGAGTTTTAAGAAGTTATATAGCAATATAAAGTTTAAAAAAAATTCTTACATATTTCAAGATCATCTAAATTGCCTTCCATAGTCCCCTGCCTATTATAAGCTGCTTGTTCGTGTTAACTTAGGGCTGTTAACTTCAGCTTACACTAAAAATTAAATAGCTCTTTATACACATGAATGTAGTCTATTCCCCCCAATAATAATAATAGCTAGCATAATATGGTGAGATATTTGAGATTTGCAAAGTACTTTTCAAATATTGACCTATTTTATCTTTGCAACAGCCTCAGGAAGTAGGTGCTGTTTTTATCCTGACTTGCCCAGGATCACATGGCTAGGGAGTACATGAGGCCAATTTTTGAACTCAGGTCTTCTTTACTCCAGATTCAGGCTCTATTCACTGCACCATCTCCTGGATTTTATCAAAATTAAATTACAATCCATCCAAACTTTCATATCCTGTATTGATCTTGTTCATTTCATTACATAGACTTCATACAGAAGTTCATTATTTTGCTGAAGGTTTTCCTTTAGGTCTTTTTACATCTGAAGAAGGCCAAGAGAACATTTAAGTTTATCTACCTGTTATCCCTTATTTGTGCCGCACAACAGGCTCATTTTCTGATCACATATTTCCTCAGTGATGTCCCTTGATATCACTTAATGAGGGTAAGCTATCATTGAAAATATGCTAAAGTATACTTGTAAACTCTGTGTGTCTCCATTCCTTTTTGATCACTAGTAATTTTAATTCCCTAGAGATCCTGGTGTTCTAAGATTTGCAGCTGTTGTATATCAGGAGAAAATATGTAAATATATATATGTAATATATATTTGGGGTTAAGAGGAGGTCACAATTCATAAGCTCAACAGTTTCATAAACTCAGCAATATATATATGTAAATATATATAAATACATATAAATGATGGCTCTCTCTATTAGGGTAAAGTGTGACATTGTTCAAAGTACTGCACAATATTCCAAATTCAATTTACCCTATTTTCTTATATATGCACATATGAGTAGTCACATGTATACATATATCTGTATATAGGTATATTTACATACACATGTTATACCTACACATATACATACATGTGTATATATGTGTGAGCATGTATGTGTGTACATATACACACCAATCCATGTGCATAGCTATACTCACATGTATGTAGTGAAGAGCTAACCCAATGACAATGGACATGCATTATATATAGAATACTGCAAAGATTGACAACAATTCCTATGCATTTTCTGATTTGAACCTTAGAACAATTTTGTGAGGCTACTCCTATGAGTCTTACTATGTCCATTTTGCAGATGAGAATACTGATGCTGAGAACATGATTACTCATGGTCACACAGAGGACGTGAGAGAGAATTTAAACATAAGCCTAGCACATTGGCATCCTGCAATATAGCTACATATTGTAATTTGGATATAACTAAATCCATTTAGTTTTTCTTACAGGTATTGTTAGGATTATTTGGATGATCACAGACCTTAATGAGGAGGTCCTGTAGCATTCTGGAGCTTGATGTGATCAGTAAAATATTACAAACAGGGGAATCTAGGAGAGGCTGGATAGATGCATATCTGCATCTATATCTATGTCTATTTGTCCGTATATCCATGTCTATATTTAGCATAAACATAAAGTGAATAAATACAAACATACATGAAGTAATTAAATGTAATTTAATTTGAGAAGTGCCTAGCAGATGGGATCAGAAAAGGGTTTATTTAGACATGGTTGCTGAGCTGCATTGTAAAAGAAGATATCAAGTAAGAGGTAAAGAGAAGTTGTATTTCAAACTCAAGAAATAATCAGTTCAAAGGCATGAAGATGGGAGATTGAGTGGTATTGTGAAGAAGAGAGAGAAGGCTATTTTGATTAAATTGTACAGTTCCAGAGAAGAAGCAAAGTCCAATAAGGCTGGAAAAATAGAAATAGAGTAAGCATGTAAGGAGTTTTAAAAGCAAAATAGAGGAGTTTATATTTATTCTAGAGGCAATAGCAAGTCACTAGAGTTGATTCAGTAGGGGAGTCACCTGGTCAGGTCTGTACTTTGGTGACAATGTGTAGAATGGGTCACTATGGTAAGTTACTTGTAGCAGAGAAGTATTAGGAGGCTGTTGCAATTATGCAAATACTCATTGCTTTCAAGATTTTTCCACTTCCTGTCAAATTTTTCTTGCTATGGAATTGGTCTGGTCAGGATATTCTTTTCATATCTTTTAAGTGCCATTTTCATCTGTTTCTAAATTACTGCAGAGGTCCATGTGTTAATGTACAAATGTGGTACCTCGGGCGCTGATAAAAAGATAGGTTGCTGTGAAATTGTTGACATAGTTTGTCCATTTTGCACCAATTTGTTGTCCTTCTAAAAGCCCATCTATGAACATTCTTGGGATCGTGTGACTTGTTTTGGTCTCACACAAAGCTTTCTTTAACTCATTTTCATTTCCACAGCTTTTCAACCTTCCTGAGGGTTAATTCTTGTAAATATCTATTATAATTCTTCATGGTTTTTGCAAACCATTTCTACAAATAGACTTTGTGGCCATCTCTTTTGCTTGGCAAAAACAGCTTGTGTTTGCTGGTGAAGATAATTTCTGGGCTTTCTTGTGCCTTTAATATCAGAAGCCTTCTAGATCATTCCCTTGCTGACCCTTATTAGGTTTTCTTTGCTGACTTCTGAGACCAGTTCTTTTGAAGACCACACTTGATAAACATAAGGCTATGTTGTGTTGCAGACTGTAATTTGCTCAAAAATTTTTTATTAATTTTTGAAAAGAGTGAGGAAATCCCACTCTCAAAGCACATGGACATGCTATTTGCAATTTCTCAAATTATGAAGGTGCCAAGAGATGAGATGTATATGTTACATACAACTTGGAACCTGAACCCAGGTTTTCCTGACTCTGAGGCCAACACTACATCATGATGCCTCTCCACTTTGTCTACTAGTTTAATGATTAAATTATATAATCATAGAATTGTAAAATCAGAAAGGACCTCAGAGATGATTTATTCCAACTCCTACTCTATACAACAATGTGAGTAAACTCTACACAACCTTACAGCAATAGGGTTAGTGGCAAAATCATAGACTAGGTGGGGCAGTCCATGTAAGAAGATAGGAAGAGTTGGAGAAGGTGAGATTATGAAAGGTTCTGAACTCCAAAGAGAGGATTTTATATTTGATTCTGAAGGTGATGGAAAACTACAGGAGCTTATTAAGGAGCAGGGTGACATGGTCAGATTGTGCTTTAGGTAGATCACTTTGATGGAGGAGGGGATGGTAGACTAGAATGGGGAGAAATGTGACTGGGAGATCAGACAATAGTTTATTGTAATAGTCCAGGGATGAGGTGATAAGTACTTACACTGGAGTAACGGCAGTGTCAGAGGAAAGAATGGGGCATATGTGAAAAATATTATGAAGTTAAAATCATCAGCCCTTGGCAACAGGAGGATGAGAGAGAATGAGGAGTCAAGTGTGACAGTTAGGTTGTGAGCCTGAGTGACTGGGAAGATGTTTGGTACTCTGGACAAAAATGAGAAATTAGGAAGAAAGAATGATTTTTTGGAAAACTTGATGAGTTCAGTTTTGAATATGTTGAGTTTCAGATTATCTATCTATCTATCATGTGCATGCATTGTGTGTGTATGACATCTAGTTCAAGTTGTACAATAGACAGTTGGAAATCGAAGACTTAGAGACTCAGCATCCCATGGGAAAAGAAATTTGGATTTTCTACCATGAAAAAGAAAAGAAAAAAGGGTTTTATGAATGAAGATCTGTGATATTTCTTTGCTATGTAATGGAGAAGGAAAAAGGACAATCATTTTATACAGATTTTTTTTAATATAGGGTTACCAGATTGGTGGAATATGAACTTTCAATATTAAGACACAACTCATGCAGGATACATTAGTTCAAAATAATTGTAATAGGAGTAATTTGTAAATGTTTCTAATATAAAAACAAAAAGCTTCCTCCTGTACAAGGTTATATTTTAGTTGAGACTTAAAGGAAGATAAGGAAGAAGGGAGGTGGAGATGGGGATGAGGAGAGAGGGCATTCCAAGAATGAGAGACAGTCAGAGAAAATGCCCAGGGTCCCGAGAGATAGAGTATCTGACTCTTGGGGCAACTGGGTAGGCTATGGAAGGCTTTGAATATTATACAGAGGAATTTGCACTGGATCCTGGAGGTGATAAGGAACCACTAGATTTTATTAAATAAGGATAAGATGTGGTTGGACCTATGCTTTAGACTCACTTTGGTGAATATATGGAGGATAGGATAGAGTGGGGAGATACTTTTGGTAGGCAACCCTGGCAGCAAGCTGTTACTACAATACAGGTGGAAAGGTAATTAGGGGAGGTGCCTGCACTGGAGTGGTGCTAATGTCAGAAGAGAGAAGGGGGCATACTGGAAAGACACTGTAGAAGAGAAATTAACAGGCATGGACAAGAGTTTGCACATGGGAAATGAGGGATGATGAAGGGTTGAGATTGGAAACCTATAGAAGTGGGAGGATACTAGTGACCTTGATGGTAATAAGGAAGTTTAGAAAGGGGGAGGGGTTATGGGGAAATAAAAGGAATTAGATTTTGGACATATTAAGTTTAAGATTTCTAATGAACATTCATTTGTAGATGTCTGAAAGGCAGTTAGTGATAAGAAACTGGAGGTCAGCAGTGAAGTAGATAGTTTAATGGCAGATAGGTTTGATTTGAGAATCATCAGCATAAAGAAGATAAATAAATCAATGAGTATGTGAATTTTCTCAAACTGATAATTAGGTTCTTAAGTAAATTCTGAGGTAGGTACTCTTATTATTTTCATTTTAAAGATGAGGAAACTGAGACTGAGACAGGTTAAGTGGTTTACCCAAGGTAATGCAGTTGGTGAGAATCTGAGATAGGATTCAAACTTAGGTATTTCTGATTCTAAGTCCTGTACCACATAGATGTCCTTGTCTTTTCTCTTAAAAGGTAAGCTAATTGTAGGTAGAGATTGTTTCATTCTTTTCTATATTTCCCCAGCAAGAAGCGGAGTACCTGGCACGTAGATTTTTTTATATATCCTTGTTGATTGATTGACTGTTATTGTTGGTCCTTTGTTTCTCTAAGAGAATCAATGACATCAGGAGAGTGATGTGTTGCCTTGTAAGTGAATTGGATTTAAGTGAGACAGAGCTGTGTAAAGTCATCAGCCTTACTCTCTCCTCCAGAGACATCAGAGTCCAGTGGCAAGACAGGTCAAGATGATAGGTGATGGCACTGGATGCAGTGGCCTTTTAAGCTAAGATCTTTCCCAGGTCTCAATTTGTCAGAGGCAAGACCCATTCAGTAATTAAAGGCTAGGTAAGAACTGAAGCAGAGGATAACCTAGCTTGCCTTCATAAAAGAATCAATCTGGGAGGGGAAGTCCCTTAGTTTCTAAGCAGAGCAGAAACAATTGCTATTTTCCTTCACTCCAAGCTAGCAATACCCAAACAATGAGCAAGTGAGGTTTATGCTGGGACCTATATATTGACCAGTCAGTGAAAACCAGAGTGATTTGGGTTTAAAGGCGTAGTCAAGTAGATCCACTTGAGTCACAACTGGTTTAACAAAGCCTGCTTTTTTTCAGAGCTATATTTCAAGAAATCTTAAAAGAGTCCATTGCATCAGTTTTTTTTTTTGAAAATAAACAAACAAAAACAACCCAATAATGATGGAATAAATAGGAGAGGAAAGAAGAAAAAAAATCTGACTCCCAAGGTAACTTGCAAAGTACAAGCCATCCAAAATTATATACCTTTGGATAAAGAACTCTTTGGATAAAGGGTATGACTGCATGTGAACAGAAGGACAGGAGCAGGAGCAGGAGCAGGAGGTGAAGAAAGAAGAAAGGTCAGAGGAAGAGGAGGAAGAAGAGGCAGTAGTGCCCAGTAGAAACTGGCTGTTCCCCACAGGACACTACTACTACTACAATAATCCTTGTGATTGATTGACTATACAAAATAGAATCAATCAAATAATCAATATATATTTATCAAATACCTGCTCTGTGCTAAGTGCTGGGAATACAAAAAGAGTTAAAAGATATTCCCTCCCCTCAAGGAGTTTTTGGGGAAGACAACATACAAACAAATATATACAAAACAAGCTATATGTAGGATAAATAGAAAATAACAAACAGAGGGAAGGCATTAGAATTAAGAGGGGTTTTAGGAAGACTTTATGTAGTAGGTGGAGTTTTAATTGGGACTTAACAGAAGCAGGGGAGATCAGCGGTCAGAGCAGAGAAAATAAAAGAGGTCCAGAGCCAAAAGATGGAGTATCTTGTTCTTGGAACAGCCAGGAGTTCAGTGTCACTGAACTTCAAGCGAAGAGTAGCACTGAGGAGTAAATATAAGAAGACTGAATAGATAGGAGATGGTAGGACTTTGAAAGTCAAACAAAATTTATTATTTGCTCCTGGAGGCAGTAGGAAATCACAAGTGTTTATCGAGTAATGGGATGGCATGGTCAGACTTGTGTTTTAGGAAAATCACTTTAGTGACTCAATGGAAGATGGACTGGAGTGGAGAGATATTTGAGGCAGGCAGACCTACCAGCAAGCTACTGTAGTAACTAATGCTGTAGTAAGGTGATGAGGGACTGTGCCAGAGTAGTATTAGTGTCAGAGGAGAGAAAGGGGGAGTATACAAGGGATGAAATTGACAGGCCTTAGCAACAGCTTGGATATGGGGGGTGAGAGATGATGAAGAGCACAGGATAACTCAGGGCATGAGCGTGAGGGACTGGAGGTTGGTCTTGCCATCTACAACAGGTAGAAAAGGATTTAGGGGGAAATGGACATATCGAATTTAAGATGTCTACTGGACGTCTAGTTCAAGGATATCTCGAAGGTAGTTGGAGATGTGAGTCTGGAGGTCAGAGGAGAGACTGGGACAATATAGGTAGATTTGAGAATCACCAGCATAGAGAGCCTTGTAAAAGCATGGAAGCTGATGTGATCATTAAATGAAGTAGGATAGAGGGAGAAGAGAATAGGGTCTAGGACAGACTCCTGAGAGACACCTTCTGCTAGAGGAAGTGATCTCCAGTATCATTGCCAAGAAAACCCCAAATGGTATCATGAAGGGTTGAACATGACTGAAAATGACTCAATGACAACCGAATAGATAATATGTAAACAGAGAATGTATATAGGAAATGGATCTGTGATTTCAATGGTACAGGGAAACCCCGGGTGAGGAAAATTCCCTTTTCCAGTGCAGATCAGCACTTTTGCTCTAACTTATAGTCTCAGAGTATTGCCTAGACTCTATGTCCTAGAGCACTTACAGGTTACGTAACTTGCCCAGGATCACTCAGCCAGTAGATGTGAGAACCAGTACTTGACTTAAAGTTTTTCTGGTCTTAAACTGGCTCTTTCTCCATTAAGGTATGCTGGTTTTCATAAAGGAAATAGGGAAATAAATAATATATAAATAAATATCTACTAAGTACCAACTATGTGCTAGGCAGTATGCTAGGTCCCTTGTAACATTTATTTTGATCTTCACAACCACCCTGTGAAACAGGTGCTATTATTATTCATTTTTACAGTCAAAGAAACAGAGGCAGACAGATTGTGACTTGTCAGAAGTCTAATAAGTAAATAAAGGCTAATAAATATCAGAAGCTGAATTTGAGCTCATCTTCTTGTCTCTAAGTCCAGTCTGTATCTATTGTACATGTAGCTGCCTATAAATTAATGAGATTTGTAAAAACAAACAAAACACCTAACTAGGCAGCATGGAATTGTTGAGAGCCTCTCAGTCCGATTTCTAATCCTGAGTTCATTACTGACTCTGAAACCTGGACAATCCATGTCACTTACCTAGAATTCAGTTTATTTGTCAAGCATTAGAGTCAGCAGAGCACAGTGGAAGAAGAGGTAACTGAGGAGTCAAGGAGACTTGAGTTCAAGATATGCCTCTGACATACTGTACATATGACCTTGGGCACGTTATTTTACTTCTTGGTGACCCAGACAATTCTCTAAGGTTTGGAGGCAGCATGGAGAATGGGATAGAAAACTGGATCTGGAGTAAGAAAAAACTGGGTTCAGACCCCACTTTAGAAGCTTACTAGCTGTCTGACCTCATATAGGTCAACCCATGTGTACATGAATGTTGGATATATGCAGGCACACATGGCAGGCATACATGGACATATAAAAACATATGCACACATATAAATGAATATTAAATATAATATTTCTTTTATATATTTTAAGTCCTTTATTATTAAAGGAATTTAGATTAGATTTTATGGTTCACCCATGCCTGTTGCAGTTTTAGAAAGGGAAAATAATTTGAACTTACTGGGATAAGTCAAATTTCCCTATAATCCACAGTTGAGCTATAAATTGCATAGAAGGTGCTGATCTGCATTGGTGGATCAGTTCTCTCTGGTTCCCTATACCAATAATATTGTAAGTCTGGTCTCAATCCCTGTCTGTCAAACGGAAATAACAGTACAATAAGTGTTGCCTTACTTGCCTAGTAGGGTGGTTTGAGAGGATCAAATGAGATGAAACATGAAAAATACTCTGGAAAGTATGAAGTAATGTATGATACAAACTGAATGTACTGTTACATGCTGGTACTAAAATAGAATTCTCCTTTAGACAAAAACTAAAATAGTGATTCACACCTTTCTCAAACTCTGTGGGTTTCCTAACAAAAAAAAAAAAACAAAAAAAGCCAAACGTATTGTCTCCTCCTCCCAAAATGCCCACAGTAAAGGAATGTGCTAATTAGTCTGAGGAGGAGAAGAGAGATGAGTGAACAAAGAAAGAACAGGTAAATTATCTGAGAAATCCCATGCTTTTGGGTAGAAACAACACAGAGAAAGTCTCTTATGGTTTGCCGGTAGTCTTAGGACAAGAAAAAATGTGATTATAATTGGAAAGGCTATTCCTGAATTGGTCATATCATTCCTTAGTGGGAAATGAGATGTGAGAAAAAAACCAGAAATGAGCTTTGGTAATTTCTAATCTTATAATTTTTCATTGGTGAAGTAATGATAATGAAATCTGACATTCATTTGGTGCTTTAAGGAATACAACTTGCATTGCTGATCTTTATCACCATCTTGTGAGATAGTCACAGAGAGGTATTGGGATACTCAGTTCAAAGATGAAGAAACTGACTTCTGAGGCTTCTCAGAGTCAATGTGGATCCACTGCGTATGTGGGTATTTAATAAGTGCTTTTAGACTGAAATAAGTTGGAGTCACCATTTGAACTTAGGTTTTTTCCTCACCTTAGGTCAATCACACCAAACTAAATAACAAAATCCATTATTCCATAACAACTAGGGACAGAGTGAATGTGTGTGTGTGTGTGTGTGTGTGTGTGTGTGTGTGTGTGTGTATAAACAAAACAAAACTGAAAACCAAGTATGTGGAACCACATTCTAATAAATAGAAAAATACCAAACTAGTTGGATAATGTGAAATTTTCAGAAAACAATGATATGATATAGTAGAAGGAGCACTAAAATCAGAGGCAAAGGCTCTGAGGTCAAATCCTGATACTACTATTTACTATCTATGTCAACTTGGGAAAATCCATTAAACTCTTTTGGTTTTCCTCATTTGTAAAAGGAGAGAGGTGGTTCCAGAAAACCTTTCTGAACCCCATCTATTGGTCTGTGTTAATTTCTCAGACAGAAGGCTTGGTGTATTGGTCTTTATGGGTGAAATGAGATGATGATACTGGTAATGTGTACAAACATTGTTATAGCCTTGTTAAGCTTTGTTTTCCTAGAAACGGAAGCTATAGGTAGGAGCCCCTGTAACCTGCTGTCAGGCAGAAGCAGGAAGAGTTTGAAGTGGAATAATCCCCATGAGCTGAGACAAGGAGAAGAAGCAGAGAGCTGCCTGCATGTGAACACAGGCAAGAGCTTGAAAGTTAGCCTTCAGTCGAGATGCAAGAGCACTTTACTTGGACACTGTATTTTTTAAGGAAAATGTTCTCACAGTGACCTAGGGGTGGATGATATGGTGTTTTCTGCTACCCCTTTCAGGATGTATCATACTAGAGAAGACCCTAGTCTAGGACCCCCTAACCTTGGGGATGCAATGATATATGCTATGTGCCATATGACATACTGAGTGTCATGAGATACATATATGTATTAAATGATATGTTTTACTTAAACATGTTGCTATAAATGTTATACTTTACTTTATTGAACAATGTTTGGTTTATTCCTGAAAAAAGAGAGTGCAATATACTATGCAATTAAGCCCTTTAAATTATTCACAGCAGCAGTTCTCATGTGTGCTGCTATGATTGGTTTTATAATGTGATCTCATATGGAATAAAGTAGAATTTCATGGAAAGAAAGAGGGAGAGAGAGAGAGAGAAAGTCCTATATGTACAAAAATATTTATAGCAGTTCTTTTTGTGATAGCTAAGAACTGAAAATCAAAGGGTAACTAAACAAACTGTGGTATGTGATTGTGATGTAATATTATTGTTCTATAAGAACATGACCAGCAGGATGATTTCAGAAAAACCTGGAAAGACTTGCATGAAATGATCCAAAGAGGACTGAGTAGAACCAGGAAAATGTTGTACACAAGAATAGCAATATTGTACCATGAAGAACTGTGAATGGCTTGGTTTTGTCAGAAATACAATGATCCAAGACAATCCGAAAGGACTAATGATGAAGCCTACTATTTGCCTCCACAGAAAGAACTAATATTGTTTGAATACAGATTGAATTATTCCATTTTTTACTTTCTTTCATTCTTTTTCTTTTCTTCAAGTCTTCTTATACCAAATGACTAATATGGAAATGTTTTACATAATTGTACATGTATAACCTATACCTGATTACTTACCATATCAGGGAGTAGGGAGGGGAAAGAGAGGTACAATTTGGAACTCAAGATATTAAAAAATCTATTTTAACATGTAATCTGGGAAAAATAAAATATGTTAAAGAAAAAATGAAGACAGAAAAATACACAATATCTTTAATAATATAAATATAATCATAGAGAGTGGTGGGTCTCATATGTGTCGTGAGACTACATGTATGGCAGAACCTGACATTGTATGTGGCTTGAAAGGAAGCAGAATAGCCTCTTCTCTCCTTACTCTTTTTCAAAGGAGGCTTTCATTCTTGCCAGGGGAGGAAGCAGAGGTTGGGGCTACAGGCCATCACTCTGCTCAGAGGGAGGGGAGTTATTAGATTATAATTCTACCTTTCTGTTCCCTTCAATGTTGCTTGTCTAGGGGATCTGATTGAATTTGAGCTAATTCTTTGTCATTTTAGGTGGAAAGGAGGACCACAATCTCCATATCCAAGGCAAATCCCCTTTCCCCACCTGACCAGTTCTACTTCGGGGATTTTACCTTTGTGACTTGTCCTTAAGGAGTCCTGTATAGGGACTTAGTTAAGCAGCTCTGCGATGGAGGGGGGAAGATTGGGGTTGAGCTGTCAAAATACTTGTAAACGTTCTTCATCTATCTCAGATGGAATATCAAATACAGTCAGACTCCCTTGTACATTAAGGATCAAAGCTGACTTGGCTTAGGATAAGATAAACAGGGCAATAGAGTTACCCAAGTGTTTTACCAATTCAAACTCATTTGAAATTTTCTTCAGTTTCTTATGCTGGTATGTTTCCCTTTTGTGCCCTGGTTTCTTTAGTTCTATTGAATTAAATAGTCAATCCTGTGCCTTTCCTACTGAGGACCTGTGACCCATAATCTTTTGACTATGATTGGCCTTTTGCCCTCCCCCTTTCTTATTGTTAAAAAGTTGTGAGCATTACTGCATGGAATACATGTTAATAAAAAGGTGTGATTTAAAAAGAGAGAATAGCAAAGACGCCAACTTATCCAAATTGTAGCAAAACAGAAATCAGAGAATTTATATATCAAAGAATATAAAACAGACAATACAGAGTGAAGAAGCTCTCCAATTGGGAGTGAGGTAACTCAGTTCGCCCAAGGGAAAGGGTCCTGGATCTCACAGAAGGGGAACATCCCTGAAGTCACTAGAGTAGAAAGCTGGGAATAGGGATATGATAGAGACTAATAGTTCCTCTCATGTCTTCCCAGAGTCTTTTCCTTAACCTGCAGTGGGGTTGGCCTCTTCCATTTTCCCTTTCAAAGTTGGAAGTCAAGACTACTTGAAACAACTTGAAGGTAGAAGAAGGGGTGTGGAAAAGGCATTCATCTCTATAGGAAGAGAGTCTTACAACACTGGATTTGGGGACAGGGGCTTCATAAAAAAAGGGTGGTCCTGAATTGTAGCAAGATTCTGATTAATTGCAAAGCTTAATTTTGTTTACAGAGTACAGATGAAGGAATATCATTCATTCAGTCAACCAAAAAGCATTTATTAACTATCTGCTATATGCTGGAAGCTGACATTCTGGAGGGGTGGAGGGATAGTTGTGTGCAATACGTGTACAGATAAATTACATATATACATAGATATAGTATCTATTTATATAAACGTATATGTATATGTAGGTACATATGTAAATGTGCATGTGTGCATATACATATGTATATTTTTATATATATATATATATATATATATATATATATAAACATACACATGCATGTTTTCACTATACCACTCTCTCCTGGTTTTCCTCCTATCTATATTGTTGATGTATTTTTGCTTATTGTTAATGTATTTTTTCTTCTAAATGGGAAGACTTTTCCCATCTATTAACAGGCTTATGTGACCTGCTTGAGTTACATGGAAGCCTGAGTCACATGAGTCTGTGGAGGGAAGATCTGAACTGGTGGAACAGGAGCAGGTGGAGCTGAAGCAGAGCTTAGAGGAAGTTAGAGAGTAATCAAAGCTGGGAAAGGCATGAGTGGGAGAGAGCTTGTTTGTGATTTTGTTTAAATGAACTAGTTTGTGGGAAGTCTAACAGAAGTTTGGGGATGGTGTTGCCCTCTGCATTGCTATTGCATATAGATTTCTTTGTTACTATGATGGATTTGGCTTTCTGGTGTCTGAATAAATGTTTTGGTTCTGTCTTCCATTTATTCAGTATATTGTATTTTGTGATTCAGAATTGTACTGGCATATTCATGTGAATATCATGTTGGTGCTATGGTATCTGACTGATTGTTCTCTGTCTCCTTTGCTAGATCCTCCTCTAGATCATATATTCTAATCACAGGTGTCCCTCAGAGCTCTGTCCTGGACTCTCTTCTCTTCTTCTTCTAGAATACTTTACTTGTGATCTCGGTGACTCCCAAGGATTTAATTACTGTCTATTCTAATTATTATCAAATACATCTTTCCTGCCCTAATCTTTCTGCTTATCTCTAATCTTATATCTCTAATTGCCTTTCAGATATTTCTAACTGGATGTCTAGGCAGTTTAAATTCATTATATTCAGAATAGAACTCATCTTTCTCCCTAACCTTCCCTACCTCCTACCTTTCCTAGTACTGTAGAAGAAAATCCTGTCCTCCTAGTCCTTCAGGCTTACAATATAGGAGTTATCCTGGAATCCATACCGTTTCTCACTGTCCCTCCTCCCCCCATGTACAAGCTGTTGCCAAGGCCTGCTAATTTCACCTTTGCATCATTTTCTCTAATTTGCCCCCTTCTTTACTAAGACACTGCCACAACTCTACTGTAGGCCCCCATTAGCTTACATTTTAGTGACTGCAGTAGCTTACTAGTGGTCTGCCTTCCTCAAGTATCTTCTCATTCCAATACATTCTCCATTTGGCCAATAAAGTGATTTTCCTAAAACACAAGACTGATCATGTCACCCCCTACTCAATAAACTCTAGTGTCTTTCTCTTGCCTCCAGGGCAAGTACAAAATATTCTGTTAGACTTTCAAAGACCTTTATAACCTCGTACCCTCCTACCTCCTCAGAGTTCTTACACCTTCCTCCCTTAAACATACTCTTCAGTCCAGCAACCCTGACCTGGTTATTTCAGGAACAAAACACTTAATCTCTAGACTCTAGGCATTTTCTCTATCTGTTCCCTGTGTTCAACTGCTGACCTTCCTGACTTCCTTTAAATACCAACAAAAATGCTACCTTTTACAGAAAGCCTTCCTCAGCCCCTCTTAATTCCAGTATCTTCCATTTTGCAAGCACTTCTTATTTATCCTGTATACATCTTGTTTTGTTTGCTTGCATTTTGATTGTGACCTTCTTGAGAGCAAAGATTATTTTTTTCAACTCTTTTTGTGTCCCTAGTGCTTAGGATACAGTGAGTATTTAATAGATATTTAGTGATTGATGTGTATGTATGAGTAGGTATGTGTATTTGCATTTATATATGTATGTACATATGTACAAATATATGTGGTGTGTGTGTCTATATATGTGGGGGGAGAGGGAGGGAAGGAGGAAAGAAGAGAAAAAGAGACAGAGACAGAGAGAAAAGAAAGATTGAGCAAAGAAAGTAAGCGCTACTCAGTCTTGAAGAGCTCCATCTGGTGGTGCGAGGGGGACTGTTAGTGAGATTTTCATTTTGTACACAGCACTTTAGCTGAGCCATGAAGGAGCTGGGACTTCTAAGTAGAAGTGAGGAGGGAATGCATTCTAGGTAAAACTAACTGTTCAAAATCACAAAGGCACAAGATTGAATGCCATGAATAAGGGACAGCAAGTAGAAAAAGTGTTTCTATTTTGTCTATAATAAAAATGCATTAAGAAAAGTGAAGTATAATAACCTCAAGAAAGCAGGATAGAGTCACATTGTGAAGAGATTGAATTCCAAACAGTGGAATTCATATTTCATCCTAGAGGCAAGGAACCAGTGGTGCTTGTGGCAAGGACTGGCATGATCGAATCACTACTTTAGGAATTTTAATTTGGCATCTGAGTGGAGTATGTATTGGGATGGAGACCAATTAAGAATTTATTGTTTTTATTATAATAACCATTTACTTATTAATAACAATTGCTAAAATTTATATAATACTTCAAAGTTTACAAAGCATTATATATTTGTAAATATATAAATATATATGATCTCATTTGCTCCTCACAACTTCCTGAGGAGGTTTGTGCTATAATTATTCCTATTTTATAGGTGAGGGGACTAAAGCAGAGGCCAAGTGACTCATCCAGGGTCACATGTACATATCTGAGGCTGTTCTTATTTCAGGTGATTACTGTAACTACTGCACCACTCAGAAACTTCAGTTTCAATAGGCCAGGTGAGAGGTCATGATGGTTTGAAATAGGGTACTGACAAAGTGGAAAGAAGGGCATGGACATGAGAAATGTTGTAATCAAAGAATCAATAAGATGGCTGCTGATTATAGACATAGCAGATGAAGGAAAGGGAAGAACTGAGAGAAAATGATTTTGAGGTTATAAACTTGGATGACTAGAATGATGGTTTTACTCTTAATAGAAATGCCAAGGGAAAGGAGACATTGAATAGCATGTCATATGTCATCATCTTTAGGCTGGTTGTGCTTAAGCATTTTTCTTTTATAAGACAGGCTTCAATGGTAGGTGTGGTTATATTGAGAAATGACCTCTAGTATAGAAGATTTTAAAAACTATTACTAAAACTTAAAAGAAAACCAAAAAAACTCTTTGTAAAATATAACAACAGAAATCCCATTATTCAAGGACATTCTATTATTATGAACTGAAACTTCAAACAAGATGACCTATGTCTGCCTAAAGTGTTTGCCACCATAGTGACAAGTTCAAACAAACACTCTAGGTAATGAGATTCTCAAATTCTTTTTTTTGGGGGTGGGGAGAAATAACATTTAAGTGATTGAACCAAATACTGAGAAATTGTTTAAATGATACCTATTATTGCTCAAGAGAATTCAGGCTAACAATTAACACAGGAAAAACTAAGTGATTGAATAAAGCCTTTTGTTCAGACAGTTGGATGGATGAGTTGCAGAACTGTTCCATCATTATGTAGACAATGGACAGATACTGCAGATGATTAATGAAATGGGCCCAGAATTGAGTAGTAGGAGGAGGAAGAGCTGGATTATTTTTGGCAAAATTTTCGGTCCTTTCCATGCTCATCCTTGAAACAAAAGCCCAGCTACTTAACATTAATTATCTTCAAGTAATGCTGCATATTGACTTTTGACTTAATTAATAAAAGTCCAGCATTTATAGTTTTACAGTCAGTAAAACATCTTCACAACCAGTATCTCATTGGATCTTTTACAACAGTGAGTTAGGAAGTCTATGTATTTTTATCTCAAATTTTATATGTATTAAAACTGAAATTCAGAGAAGCTGTGGCATTTCATTGTCCTAGAGCTAATAAATCCTAGAACTGAAGGTTGAACTCAGACCTTTTGACTACAAATTCAACATTTTTTCCACTATACAACATTACTATCAATGTCTTATTGCTTTCTGTCCATCTCCACTGAATCCACTGAATGAAGAACTATTTCTTAAATCAACTATTGCCTTAATTTTGTCTAACAATAGAATACAGACTATCAAGATTCTGTACGTTCTCCTATAAGTGCAGTTTCCTATTGAGCTACCTCTGCTCACTTGTTCTCAGTGGAGCATCAATCATATCACATCCATCATCTGCTACTGAAGTGCTATGACATGTTCTGAATAGGGAAACTGTTCACTCAGGAGCCTTGGGTTCTTAAACAGAGGATGCTTTGTTGTTCCAATTCTACATTGCTACCTTGGTTTTCCTATGGACTTGAGTTCTCCAAGCTGATTCTATCTTTCCACTTACTGATCTTAAACGTATTATGGTAGTATGTGTGATTTTTTATTTTTAAAATATATTTATTCAATATTTTATTTCCACCTAATTACATGTAAAAACAATTTTTAACATTCTTTTAAAAATTTTGAGTTCTTAATACTCTCTGTCTTCCCCTCCTTTCCTCTCTGCTCATTAAAGGGGCCCATCTCCTGACTACTTCTTACACAGGCCTATTCACTGAATGAGAGTTACCTCACCCTAAGTGAGTACTTGAATAGGCCTTAGCCTAAAGGGGCCAAGGTCTCCCATTGCATCCTGGGCCATCTCCGGTCATCCTGATGAATATCTGGTCACTGGATCTGTACAGCTTCAGAGGAGAAGTGAGACTGGTGACCTTGCACAGCCCTAAGTCACTCAAAACAGTCAAGTGCAAGTCATGTAATCATTTCTGTGATGGCATGGTCTTCAGCAATGAAGGATGAACACAATGGTATCATTGTTATTGTGTACAATGTTTTTCTGTTTCTGATCATTTCACTTTGAATCAGTTCATGTAAGTTTTAGGTTTTTCTAAGAGCATCCTGCTTATCATTTCTAAGAGTACAGTGGTATTCCATGACAATCCTATACCACAAATTGTTAAGCCATTCCACAATTTGATGGACAGCCCCTTGATTTCCAGTTCTTTCCCATGTGCTGTTTTTGAAATAGGAAAAAATGAGATGTAGCAGCTATCCTGCTTATGAACATTTTTGAATGAATGTTTATTCAAAAACAGAAAAAGAATCTATAAAGTTTATGTCTTTGTAAACAAGAATAAATGTATCTTAGAGCTAATTTAAATCTAAGTTTTTGAGAGTGGGTGGCAGAATAAACTAAGAAAGATACAACAAAAATGAATACCTACTACGTGTAGGACACCCTGCTTTTTAGTAAGCTTTAATTGGATTAAATTAAATCAAATTACTAGGCAAAGTATTGCATATTATTAATTATATACTAGGCAAAGTATTATATGGAAAATAAAATAAATTTTGAAACAGGAGCAGGAAAGCTCTCAAATGAAGATATTTTTTATATTTATTTGTTCCTATTCAAGCTTTCCCATAGTGCTTCCTTTAACCACGGATTAAAAGAAAAATTATTCATGAGAGCCTGAAAATAAGCTATAGAGGTGGGACACTATTATAGTAATCATTATTATTAAAAAGAGGACACCAGTATAGTATTCCACTATAGGATAACAATGGAACAGCACTATAATTAACTGGGACAATGTAAATTAATTAAATTTAATAAGCCAATAAATTTTACATTTTTACCACTATAATCATTAAATATGCAATATGTCCTCTTTCTCCTTTTGGCAGCATCACTTATTTTCAAGAAATTTGCATTGAGTTTAAATATTTTTGACTTATAATCCTTCATCATGAAAGGTTATTATTATCATCATTATTATTTTATGATGTTATTATCACTTTGGATATTAAGCTTACTTTTGATGAGCAGTCCATTTATCCTAGACTTGATAATAGCCCATACATTTTTAAATTTTATTTTGAGCTTTTATTTTCAGTTCCAAATTTTCTACCACCCTTTGGCCCTCTATTAACTTTGAGAAGGTAGGAAATAAGCTACCCATTATGCGTATGTACTCATGTGAACATATTCTCACAATGACCTTATTGCAAAAACAATCAAGAAAAATGAAGAGAAAAAAGGCATGAATTTGCACTCAGAACCATCAGTTCTCTTTTTCTAGATGAATAACATTTTTCAGCATACATTGTTTGGAATCATCTTGGGGCATTGATCAGAGTTGCTAGTTTTTTCACAGCTGATAATCAAAACAATATTGCTGTAAATGTGTGCATTGTTCTTCTGGTTCTGCTTATTTCATTTTCCAGAAGTTTGTATAGTCTTCCCGGGTTTTTCTGAATCATCCTGTTTATTATTTCTGTTTTTCCAAGTGCTTTAACTTTTTAATGTTTATTTATTTATTTTTAGTTTTCAACATTCATTTCCATAAAATATTGAATTCCTATTTTTCTCATCTCTCCCCTGCCCCCAGCCAATAAGGCCTTGCATTCTGATTACCCCTTCCCTCAATATGGCCTCCCTTCTATCACAATCCTTCATTCCCTTATCCCTATCTTCTCTCTTTTCTTGTAAGGCAAGATAGATTTCTACACCCTATTATTTGTATTTCTTATTTCCTAGTTGTATGAAAAAACAATTCTCAATATTTTTTCCTAAAACTTTGAGTCCCACCTTCTGTCCCTTCCACTCTCCCCACTCATCCCTATTGAGAAAGCAAGCAATTCAATATAGGCTATATATGGCTAGTTTTGCAAATGACTTCCATAACAGCCATGTTGTGTAAGACTAACTATATTTCCCTCCATCCTATCCTGCCCCCCATTTATTCTATTTTCTCTTTTGACCTTGCCCCTCCCCAAAAGTGTTTACTTCTAATTATTCCCTCCTCCCATTTGCCCTCCCTTCTATCATCCCCTGCACCCCACTTGTCCCCTTCTCCTCCACTTTCCTGTAATATAAGATAGATTTTCATACCAATTGAGTGAGCATGTTATTCCCTCTTTAAACCAAATGTGAAGAAAGTAAGTTTCTCTTTTTCCCTCTCACCTCCTCCCTTTTCTCCTCTGTTGAAAAAGCTTTTCCTTGCCTATTTTATGAGAGATAATTTGCCCCATTCTATTTCTTTCTTCATCCTCCCAATATATTCTTCTCTCACCCCTTAATTTTATGTTTTTAGAGATCACCCCTTCTTATGCAACTCACCCTGTGCTTTCCATCTCTCTCTCTCTCTCTCTCTCTCTCTCTCTCTCTATATATATATATATATATATATATATATATATATATATATATATATATATATATATGTGTGTGTGTGTGTGTGTGTGTGTGTGTGTGTGTGCGTGTGTGTGTGCATATGTATAATCCCTCCAACTACCCAAATACTGAGAAATGTCTCAAGAGTTACAACTGTTATCTTTCCATGTAGGAATGTAAACAGTTCAATTTTAGGGAGTCCCATGTCATTTCTCTTTCCTGTCTACCTTTTCATACTTCTCTTGATTGTTGTGTTTGAAAGTCAAATTTTCTATTCGGTTCTAGACTTTTCATCAAGAATACTTGAAAGTCCTCTATTTCATTAAATGACCATTTTTTTCCCCTGAAATATTATGTTCAGTTTTGCTGTGTAGGTGATTCTTGGATTTAATCTCAGTTCCTTTGACTTCTGTAATATCATATTCTAAGTTCTTCAATCCCTTAATGTAGAAGCTTCTAGATCTTGGATTATCCTGATTGTATTTCCACAGTACTCAAATTATTTCTTTCTGGCTGCTTGCAATACTTTCTCCTTGATCTGGGAACTCTGGAATTTGGCTACAATATTCCTAGAAGTTTCTCTTTTCAGATCTCTTTCAGGAGAAGATTGGTGGATTTTTTCAATATTTCTTTTGCCTTCTGGTTTTAGAATATCAGGGCAGTTTTCCTTGGTGATTTCATGAAAGATAATGTCTAGGCTCTTTTTTTTGATCATGGCTTTCAGGTATCCCATAATTTTTAAATTGTCTCTCCTGGATCAGCTTTCCAGGTCAGTTGTTTTTCCCATGAGATATCTCATATTTTCATCTAGTTTTTCATTCTTTTGGTTTTGTTTTGTAATTTCTTGGTTTCTCATAAAATCATTAGCTTCCATCTGCTCCATTCTCATTTTTAAAGAACTATTTTCTTCAGTGAGCTTTTGCACCTCCTTTTCCATTTGACTAATTCTGCTTTTTAAAGTGTTCTCCTCATTGGCTTTCTGGACCTCTTTCACCTTGAGTTAGTCTATTTTGAAAGGTGTTATTTTCTTCAGCATTTTTTTGGGTCTCCTTTAGCAAGTAATTGATTTGCTTTTCATGATTTTCCTTCACTGCTCTCATTTCTCTTCCAAATTTTTCCTCCACTTCTCTTACTTGGTTTTCAAAATTTTTGTTGAGCTCTTCCATGGCCTGAGACCATTGTATATTTATTTGGGAGGTTTTGGATGCAGAAGCCTTGACTTCCTCCAAAATTATGCATTATTCTTCCTTATAAGAAAGAATGGAGGAAAATACCTGTTCACCAAGAAAGTCACCTTCTATAGTCTTATTTTTTTCCCTTTTTTGGGCATTTTCCCAGGCAGTTACTTTACTTTTGAGTCCTTTGTCAAGAGGAGTATATACTTTGGGGGACCTATAAGTTCTCATTTCCTCCAAGGTGGCATAATCAAGAGAGAGAAGTTTACTCTTCTCCTGGCCTGCACACTGGTCTGGGAGCAACCAAAAACTTTTCTGCCCAGAATCTGGGAATAGGATTCCCTCTCCACAACCCTGACCAGCTCCACCATGCCAGGGCTCCTCCTCACCCAAAGGGTGCTCTCAGGGCTGAGATTCAGATCAACTGCTCAATTCCCCCATGGGCTTTAGATGGAGGACTCCAAAAATGGACACTGCCACAGAAGTGGCTACTGCCTGGTAGTCCAGACCATGTTCTCTTCTCCTGGATGAAGGAGCTTTCTCACTGACCTTTGAGGTTGCCTTTGGCATTTGTGGGTTGAGCAATCTGGGAACTCCTGCTGCTGGTGCCACTCTAAAGCCTGTTCTGGGTCCACTGGGATGTGCTCTGCTCCTTGCCAGGTGTGAAAGACCTTTCCTATTTGCCTTCCCAGCTGTCTTTGCCTGGAAATCTCTTTCACTCTTGTTTTTAGTTTCTGCTGCTCTAGAATTTGTTTATAGTCATTTTTTTTTTTACAGGTATTTTATGAGCTATGTGGGAGAGCTTCTAAAGGCCCATCTTTCTACTCTGCCATCTTGACTCCAGCCCTCTGTTTGTTATTTCTTATAGCACAATATTATTCCATCACATGGAGAGGGAAATGACTAGACGATTGATGATCTTTTCCCAAAAGCCCATAAATGGAGTAATGCAGAGTAGGATATGACTGAAAAATGACTCAACAATGAAAATTCCATTAGGATTATATACCACAATATCTTTGGCCATTCTCCAGTTCATGGGAATCCTCTTGATTTCACATTCTTCACCACCACAAAAAGAACTGCTATAAATTTCATTTATTTATTTTTTACAAATATGTCCTTTTCCCTTATCTTCGATCTTTTTTTGGGGATACAGATTTAGCAGTGATAATGATGGGTCAAAGAGTATTACTCAATTTTATAGTTCTTTGAGCCTTGCTTCAAGTTTTTCCATAGAATGTTTGGACTAGTTCACAGTTCCACCAACAATATATGTGTCCTATTTTTTCCACATCCCCTATAGGATTTGGCATTTTTCTTTGCTTATGTTAACCACTCTGATAGGTGTGAGGGGGTGTCTCACAGTTGATTTAATTTGCATTTCTCTCATCAGTAGTGCTTTAGAGAATTTTTTATGTGATGATTGATAGCTTTGATTTCTTTTTTTACAACTGCCTATTCATAAGCTTTTGACCATTTATCAACTGGGGGATGTTGCTTATTTTTATAAATTTGGCTTAGGACCCTTTGTATTTGAGAAATGAGAACTTTATCAGAGAAACTGTGTAAAAGTTTTCCCCATTTTCCTGTTTTCCTTCTAATTTTGATTCCAATAGTTTTGTTTGTGTAAAAGCTTTTTAATATCATGTAATCAAAATTATTGATTTGACTTCTTGTGATACTTTCTATCTCTTATTTTGTCATAAACATTTCTCTTATCTATAGGTCTGACAGGTACATTTTTCTTCGCTCCACAATTTATGTATAACCATTCATGTCTAAATCATTTAACAATTCTGACATTATTTTGGTATATGGTGAGGTATTGATCTATGCCTATTTTCTGCCAGACTGTTTTCCAGCTTTCCCAGTAATTTTTGTAAAACAGTGAGTTCTTACCCCAGTTGCTTGGAATTTTGACATTATGAAACACAAGATTACTATAGTCATTTACTACTTTATATGGTTTACTTGATCTATTCCACCAATTCATCACTATATTTCTTAGCCAATAAAAGAATGTCTTGATGATTACCCCTTCATAATATAATTTGAAATATGAACCTGCTAGGTCACCCTACTTCAGTTTCTCCCACCATTAATTAACTTTATATTCTTTTGTTCTTCCTTATGATTTTGTTATGATTTTTCTAGCTCTATAAAATAATTCATTGTTATTTTGATCAATATGTCACTGAATAAGTAAATTAACTTAGGCAAAATTATCATTTTATTATATAGGTTCAGCCTGGCCAGAATCAAAGAATATTTTTCAGTTGTTTATATCTACCTCTTTTTGTATGAAAAATGTTTTACTAATTTTTTTTACTAATATAATATAATATACAAATATAATCCCTTGGTTTGCCTTGGCAGGTAGATTATATTGTACAAAATTATTTAATTTTTTTCCAGTTTTATTAATTTATTTGTTTTCAGTTTTCAACAGTCACTTCCATAAGCTCCAAATTTTCTCTCCTTTTCTAACTTTTCCCTCCCCAAGATGGCATGGAATCCTATATGGGTTCTACACAGATGTTCCTATTAAACACATTTTCATATTAGGCATGTTGCACAGAAGAATCAAAATGAATGGGAGAAATCATGAGACAAACAAAACAGAACATAACAAAAAAGAAAAGTCTGCATCCTTCTGCATTCTGACTCCATAGTTCTTTCTCTAGATATTGATGGTATTTTGAGTCATAAGTCCTTTGGAAATGTTTTATGTCCTTGCATTCTCTGCAGTTATTTTAAGTAGAATTCATCTTTCTATCTCTTACTGATGAGTTTGTTGGTAGAATATAGAAATGCTGATGATATACATGGGTTTATGTAATATTCTGCAACTTTGATGAGGCTGTTAATTGTTTCAACTAGTCTCAGTTGATGCTCTACTTTTCTTTAAGTATAACATCTATATAATCGGCAAAGAGTGATGGTTTTGTTTCCTCAATGCCTATTTTAATCCCCTAAATTTGTTTTTCTTGTCTTATTGACATAGTTAGAATTTCTCGTACAATGTTGAAAATTAGTGGTCACTATGGGCATCCTTGATGAACCTCTAGGTTTATCCCTGTTGCAGATAATGCTTGCTCTTGGTTTTAAGTAGATATTGCTAATTATTTAAAGAAAGGCTCCACTGATTCCTATGTTTTCTAATATTTCATTTTATAGGAATGTGTATTGTATTTTGTCAAAAGCTTTTTCTGTATCTATTGATATAATCCATATGACTTGCTGTTTTTGTTATTGATATTGTCAATTATACTGATAGTTTTCCTAATATTAAATTAGCCCTTTGTTCTTGGTATAAATCTCATCTTGTCATAGTTGATGATCTTTGTAATATATTGCTGTAATTTCATTGCTAGTATTTAATTTAAAACTTTTATATTGATATTCATTAATGAAATTGAGCGATAGTTTTCTTTCTCTGCTTTTGCTCTCCTTGGTTTAGATATCAAAACTACATTTGTGTCATAAAAGAAATTTGACAGGATTCCTTCTTTACCTTTTCCTTCCCTATATAACTTATATGGTATTGTGATTAATTATTCCTTAAATATCTGATAAAATTCACTTGTAAATTCATCTGCTCCGAGGAATTTTTTCTATCAAGGGTTCATAATTGTTTTGTTCAATTTCTTTTTGTAAGAGGGTTAAGTATTTTATTTTCTCTTGAACTAATCTGGACAGTTCACATTTCTTTTTGTAAATATTTATCCAATTCACTTACATTGTCACTTAATTATTAGGTAAAATGAGTCCTAATAATTACTTTAATGGCATCTTTATTGGTGAGAAATTCACACTTTTTATTTTTGATAATGGTACTTTGGTTTTCTTCTTTTTTAAAAGACAAATTTGTCAATGATTTATCCACTTTCCCCCCACAAAACCAGCTCCTAGTTGCATTCTTTAGTTTATTCCCCATTTTCTGTAGTGATGGTTCCTTGTAGAAATGGTGTGCTGACTGGTGAAGAACCTCTGTTTTCTTGATGCTAATTGTCAAGCCAAAATTAGCAAAAATAGCAGAGAGTCAATCAATACTCTCTTGCCTCTCAGCCTCAGAGTCTTCAATGACTACACAATCATCTTCAAACAAAAAGTTGCTCACCAACAATCCCTCTCCTTTTATCTTGGCTTGATGCCATTTTTGTTCTCATTGAAGGTAACTGAAATCATTAGTGGAAATATTGTGATAAAAAGCATGGGAGCCAGCACACAACCCTCCACTCCATTGCTGACTAGAAAAGCACAAGAGCATTGTCAATTATCCAGAACCTCCGTACAAGCATGCTATCATGAAACTGAATGACCTTCTCTAGGCAACCAGATTTTGGGCTTTGACTAAATGGGAAATCTAATAGATCACTCTTCCTCTTATGGGTAAAAAGCAATACCTCAAAAGAGAATTCCAGATGAAACTAGAAACTGGAAGAAGAGTAAAGCTCTGAAACTTCAATCCCAGTAGAGGAAACAAGCCAACAGTGGGTAGAGAGAACCAGTATATGCACTGCTCATTAGTGAACATGGTTCTAAGGGACCACTACTCAGCAGGTATTACTGAAAACCATCTGGGAGAGACTACATGCCTGGCAGAGATTTTGTGCCATTCAAGACAACCAAGAAAAATAGTGATATCATAGATGTTTTTCTCAGTCCTCCTTCATTTGGTCTCCATATTACCTCTCTACATGAATGTCTTTGTCATAGATATTCCCTGAATGTATGCTTCTCTACAAACATTTCCTTGACATATCAAGTCTTCTAATTGATGGTGTATATTTGTGAGACTGTGTGTCCTAGGTCTATGGTGAAAAGATTCTATTATTGCCATACTTGTTATGCTATTTTAATAATATATGTTTGCATGTATACACACATACAGATATAGATACACACATATGTGTTTACATATAAATTTATATGCATATATGTTTATAATCACATGTGTATATATACACACACACATATATATTTGTATTGCTTCTGTCTTCTGGATGATTAGTAAGAATAAACACATCAGTGTAAGCTATACCTTTGCTTTTTGTCCACACAATACTTTCAATGTTGTCTGGGATACCCCTGGTGCCAAATTTTGCTTCTTAGGCATGTTGTTTCATCACATTAATTCTGGGAGTATCCCTTAATTTAATGCAATTACTTTTGAGTGTTAAAAATTGAAGGCAAAGGGATCATAATTTTAGGGAATTATAGTGATACCATCTAATGAATTGAAGCAATATTACAAAAACTGATAGAGATTTACAAAAACCAGTGTTTTCTCATTGGAAGATCCATAACTTCAATAGATGCTAGACTTAACTGTTATTTTTTTTAAAGTGAAAAAAACGTTTATAACACCCATGTCTCTGAATATCTGGAAAACCTCTTTCGTTAAATTATTGCTTAATAGTTTTACATTTCTACATCTTATCCCAGAAAAAAATGGGGAAATAAATAAATGAAGTCTTACAAAAAGGAGGATGATATGTAGAACTAGAAATTTTGAGGATGTGTCCATTTTTCCACTATGAATACAGAATGTTCTGAAAGAATAAAGAATGAATGGATAAAAACCACTTAACAAATCTATTTACTATGCACCTAGAGAGGTGTAAAGTGTATGGAATGCAATAGAAAATCTAGACAGTACCCTCTCTAAAGAGCTCACATTCTAAGTGAGTTAAACAATGCAAAGATAGATGGTTCAACTGTGTGTGTGTGTGTGTGTGTGTGTGTTCATCCCTTGTTGCTGAAGAAGACCATGCTATCAGAGAAATAATGACAAGACCTGTACTTGACTTTGTTTTGAGTGAGGGAGGGCTGTGTAGGTCACCAGCCTCACTTCTCCTCCAGAGCAATCTGAATCCAGTGACCAGATATTCATCAGAATGACTGGAGATAACCCAAGATGAGACAATTGGGGTTAAGTGACTTGCCCAAGGTCACACAGCTAGTGAGTGTCAGGTGTCTGAGGTGAGAATTGAACTCAAGTCCTCCTGACTCCTACACTGGTGCTCTATCCACTATACCACCTAGCTGCCCCTTGGTTCAACTGTAGAGTAAATGAGAAGACCTAGTGGTCCTTGTTTTAGAGCATCAAGGAAGTATGGCAAGGCCTCATGGTCCTTAGAATATAAACAAGTTAATGTCTACGGGTCTAGAGGGTATGGCAACAAACCAAATGATAAGACTCCATGGGATGCAATGATTAGACTATGATTTTGTTGTCTATCAGAGATTTAGTAACTAAACAACAGAAGTGGATATATTGACCCCTAGCTTGCTATTGTGTTCATTTGACTAAACTGACAATGCCTCACCTTATCTGAACACCTGTAAGAAACAAATACCCAGTAGAACAAAAACTGCTCCCTGAAAGGAATCATCGCTGGTTTGCTAAGACTAACCTGAAGAGACGAATCTTTAATATTCCTCTAGCATATATTACATAAATATTTGAATTTGGGAAGATTTGGAAAGGAATCAAAAGACTTTTCAGAGAATGAGTACATATATATGTATGTATATGTATATACATACATACATACGTATATATACTCATACACACATATATCTTTTGGATTTAAAATCATAGCACAAATAGTGTTTGGAATAATTTATCTGAATATTTAGAGATTTTAAAAATGTGTCAAGGTTTAGAGTCCTTCTTTCTTTCCTTCCCTCAATCCCTTTTGTCTCTTTTTTCAATCATTTTATACTTTGTGTTCATTTTATATATAGCACCACATAAAATAAAATTAAAATTTGTTTCTAAAATTGGTTATTTCCATTTTGGAATTTTCATTCTTTGTGTTCTAGGTTAGAATCCTAAGAATATTGATCTTTTTTATAAAAAAAAGAGTTGAATGAAAGAGATTTCAATTCATAGAAAATTGTGCCATGTTTCTGGGATCTAACAAATGCATATCCCCTCTCTTTTTTTTTAAAGATAATACCATACGTTCTTATACTTTTTGTGCAGTAAAATTCTTTCATCCTTTTTAAAACTCATGTTTTTATTGCAGTGCCTTGCTCAGAGTGGGAGTTGGAGCAAATTCATTTTCTTGAAGTGTAAGTATAATAGGGCTGTTTCACAGAAAAAGAAATAGACAGAAAATGAAAGGATAGCCATGAGACTGTGTTTATGGTTATCTGTCTCTATTAAGCATTAACTAATCTTGCTAGAAGTATGGCTTCAATTTTTTTGTATAATGTAGAATAATTTTCATGACTCTTATATTTTTCTGACAAGATACATGTAGGCAATAGGACGTTTTTCATTAGTCACAGTTTAAATAGCTTCTTTTAATTACAAATGATCAGTATTTATTAAAGAACTCTGGCCTAACAAAGTGTGTGTGGGTCAGTTAAAGTTGACTTTTTACTGGACATACTCTCCTCTCGGCCAGTTATGCTACCTAACTAGGCAAACTGATGCTGAAACACTAAGAGGGAAAAGTGAAAAGTCAAAGAGACCGAGTGTTGAACAAGATAGAAACCCCATGAAGGATTTAAAATGGGAGAGATGTTAGAGAACTAAGTCCCAAATGGTATGACAAATGAATCCTATACTCTCTATAGTTAAATTGTGTGAAATATGATAATTTGTCCTAACCCTGTGGAGATATATTTTGCATATGAATTTTGTGATCACTCTCTGGGATTTGTTATTTGCCCAAACTAATTGGGACCAAGTTTTAATAAAAATGATGCCCAAGAGGGTTGAGTAAAGTAGATGCTATAGAAATGGCTGCTCAGGAACTTAGGAGACACAGATTCTCTTCCTCGATTGGGTGTTTTGTAGGAGAGATCCTAGAGCAAATTTGATTTATGTTGCCTGTTACACATAATTGTTGTGAGGAATCAATAAAAATAAGCTAGTGAAGTATTGTGTAACTCTAAAATTGCTTATAAATATGAACTGCTGTTATTATATCTTTAGATACCAATTCCTGGTAAGTCACTGGTAGAATATGTCTAGGTAGACAATGGTTTTCACATAGTTGAAGTAAAAGATAGCAGGTTGGTTTTAGATTCAATGAGGATTCTCATTATAAAGGCAATGACTACATAAATGGAAAACAAGGGATCTGTGGAAAGCTACAGTTTGGACAATGAAAAGACAGAGTATGATATACTTTCAATGAGGTTGAAATAGGAGATGACAATACACTTTACCTTAGTTCCCATGATTAGGCATTATTTATAAAAGCATTTCAAACTTGTATTAATAAAGTCAGCGAGTGCCAACAGAACATGGAGTTGGCATGGATAATAATCCAATGAAACAGATCAGTGGTGTTAAACTCAAATAGAAATGGGGGCCTTGCTATCCACATCTTGATTTATTTTTAAAATAGGATTATCTGTTTTTCATTGTGCTTTTATTTATTTTGTTAAACATTTCTGAATTTCATTTTAATGTATTTTGCAAAACCCTGGAGAGGGTTGTACATCCCACGTGGTGCAGGCTAGATGCTTTAGGGTAGATAATTAAGATAATTTTTAAAAATCCTTTTATTGACTTTTGAAATATAATATATTATTTTGGGAAAAATCATTTATTTAATTATGCTTTACTTAGGATAAAATTAAATTAAATTTGTACTTCCCAGGTACATAAAAAGTTAATTAACATGGAGCAATGGAAAGGGAAAGCATTTGGAGTATCCACATGGAACATGAGTTTGAATCACTGCTATGCTACTTAATACCAATATAGAATTTACCACCTTACTACCTATATCACAATTACTAGCTTATTTTTTTGAATAAGTCACTTCATCTCTTGACCTCAGTTTCCTTATCTGTCAAATGAGGGACACACATCTAAAATTATTTTCAGTTCCAGATTTATAATTCAGGGTTCTCATGAATTTATAGAAGAGGAAAATGGCCCTTAGGCATGCTAGAGGATACATTGAAGCCAGCCTGTAATTTAAAATAACTGAGTAGAAATATCCTTTATATGTAATCTGTAATTAATAACTTATGATAAATTATGTGTAACATCTTAACTCTCCAAGAAACATAATTTTGGATCATTATAGCAGCATTTATTGCCCAGAGGAACTAGTATCCCATTCCTTATGGTTTTAATCTGACTCATTAAGAGAAAAAAATGAGTTCCTATTGTATGCTCTACTGCTTCCATGGGTTTAGTTATCATCTCTAGGCCAATTACTCACAGATCAATATATTCAGCCCTAGTCTTGCCACTGAGATTCCAGCTTGCACCACTAATTGCTTTTTTGGATATTTCCATTTGGATTTGAATCTAAGTTTTCTGACTGTTCTTTCCCCTGTCATGGTGCATCAAAAGGCAGTTGTTCTCACCTTCTAAAATCTCACAATGTACACAATAGAAGAAGTAGTAAACTTCAGTGTGGGGTTGAGGGTGGGGGCACAAAGAACAACACCTTGGAAAGAGCTTCTGTGTAGGCTTCTGTTCAGCCTCTCCCTAACAGAAAGCCCTATATCCTTCATCAAATTGAGCAACAGAATGTGACTTGACCATAATGCCTGGCACCAAGTAGGCCCTTAATAAACATTTATTAATTGGTTGCTAAGTAGAACTCCCTCACAAAGCATTCAGCCTAGTAGAGGGAGATGATGCACGTACATTTCCATATAGAGTAATGCATAAGTACAAATGACATGTGTAAACCAAATGCTTGGTAAGATCTAAATGAAGAAAACTCAATAGTGACTGGGAAGGGAGGAGTCCCAACAGGTTTTTTGGCATGAAGAAAGGAATTGAAAAGGGGAACTTGGCACATGAGTAGTGAAAAAATCCCATCATAAACCATAAAATGAGTAAAGACAGAAAAGAGGAAGGGGTGTATATATCAGTGAAGCACAATGTAGAGTTTTTGAATGGGAGAAATGAGGTATTTTAGTGCCAAATAGTAGCTAGTCTTAAATATAAGACAAATATATTCCAACTCTACTTGGTAGGTAATAAGGACACACTGAAAGTTTTTGAGCAAGGTAATGATATGTTCAGTGATTTATAAATAAACTGTGTAGCAATGAAATATTGCTACACTTAGCTTGCCACACAAATGGAGTTTGACAGTGGTGTCAAGTTCAAACAGAAATGGGAGCCACTAAGCCATACATACAGATTCCTGCAAACCACATATTGACTTAGTATTAAAATGTAATACTGTGTATTTTTTATTTAATATTTCTCAATAACATTGAGTTGGCAGCACTCAGGTCTGATGGCCACATGTTTAAATCCTCTGAGAAAAGATAGTTTGGAGAAGTATAGGTGGAAAGACAATGAAGGCTGGTTCAATAGTCCTTGAGCCCCTATGACTGAATACAGAGGAAAATATTATAATATGATAATCTTCAACTCAATGGAAATCTTCATGTAGAGGTTTGATGATCACTTTAACTGCATTAAGTGAAGTCCCTTTCAATTTAAATTTCTATAAAGGACTACATGACGTATCTTGTTTCATCTTATCTCCTCTCCTTTGTTTACTTCTCCATTTATTTGACAAATAAGAAGGAGCTGATGTTGATACCAAAATTAAGATATATTAGACTATGTGGTTGCTACAGCAAGAGGGAAGGGGAGATTTAAGCTATTTGATATAGAGTTAGAATACCTTAACTTTTGAGATAGGAGGAAAGGAAGAAAGAAATCTTGATTATACTTAGAAGTTTGGAGGAGAAGAGAGTGATTTGAGGGAACTCCTGTGAGTTAGCCTCAGTCTTCTCAGTGAAATAGTATGTCAAGTAATCTGATATTGACCAACGTTTAAAGAAAAAAAAATGGGGCAGTCACTGCAGAGAATGAGAGAAACCAATAAAACTAGTTTTGAAAGGATTGTTCAGAAATGTATGGGGAGAATTCAGGTGAGATTATGAATCATATATTTACAGTAGCAGATGCTAGTGTGATTCCACGACTTAGTTTCAGTGACTTTTAGTGTATTGCTAGGCATTATCTTTTTAAACATCATTTTTAAGTATTGAGTTCCAAATTCTCCCTCTCCCTTCCAACCCTCCTGAACCTCCAGAGAAGAGAAGCATGTGTAAATGATGCGAAATATTTCCATATTAGCCATATATTAAAAAAAAGCAAAAAAACTACACAAAAACAAATCAGAAACACAAGAAAAGTTTACATCAATTTGCATTCAGCATTCATCAGTTCTCTGGAGGTGGTTAGCATTTTTTTCATCATGAGTCCTTCATAATTGTCTCATTGTATCAGATCTTTGTATTGGTCAGAGTATACTTGTCTTTTGTAGTTGACCATAATCACAACATTGCTGTGTTATATTGCACAGTGATAATTCAGCTTCTTCCCACTTCAGTTTGCAGGAGTTCATATAAATCTTGCCATTTTTTTCTGAAACCACCTCTTTGTAATTTATTATAGCACAACAGTACCCCATCACAATCATTTACTACAATTTGTTCATCCATTCTCCAGTTGAGTCACCCTTCAACTTCCAATTCTTTTCCACCACAAAAAAAGCTGATATAAATAGTTTAGTACATATCGGTAATTGCCTTTTTTTCTTTAATCACTAGTAGTGATATTTCTGGGTCAAAGGGAATGCACAACTTTCTAGCCCTTTGCACCTATTTCCAAATTGTTCTCCAGAATGGCTGGACCCTTTCACAACTCCATCAAAAGGGTATTTTTGTCCCCTTTTTCCTCATCCCCTCTAGCATTTGTCATTTTTGATAGTTGTGATGTAATACCTCTCAAATGTTTGAATTTGTACTTCTCCAATCAATAGTGATTTAGAGCAATTATATAAGACTATAAATAGCGTTGATTTCTTCTTCTGAAAACTGCCTGTTCAAATCTTTTGATTATTTATTATTTTAGAAATGACTCTTCATAAATTTTACTAAGTTTCTTGTATGTTTGAGAAATGTGCTCTTTATCAGAGAAACTAGCTTGAAAATTTTTGATAATTCCTCATTGTCTATGGCACCTTTTGCAAAATGTAGATTCCCTGATTAACTTCTATTTAGCTATTTATTTATTTATTATTTGTCTGTTTCATTAAAAATCTACTTTTTTCTCTAAAGGATTATATTTAGTTTTTCTGGGCAGATTATTCTTGCTTGTAATCCTAGCTCTTTTTCCTTCTGGAATATCATATTCTAAGCCCTCCACTTTTTTAATATGGCTAAATTTTGCATGAGCTTGACTGTGTCTCTGTGATATTTGAATGGTTTCTTTCTGGCTATTTGGAGTATTTTCTCTTTGACTTGGAAGCTCTGGAATTTAGTATTCCTTAAAGTTTTAATTTGGGGATCTCCTTAAGGAGGTCATCACTGGATTCTTCAATTTCTATTATTCTCTCTGGATCTAAGATATCAGGATAGTTTTACTTTATAATTTCTTGAAATATGATGTTTAGGCTCTTTTCCTTTGATCGCGGCTTTTAACTAGTCCAGTATTTTAACATGATCTCTTCTTGAGCTATTTCCAGGTCATTGTTTTTTCAATGAGGTATTTATGTTGTCCACCTGTTTTTCATTTTTTGATTTTGTTTCATGGTTTCTTGTATTCTTGTATTCTTCTATTTTATGAAGTCATTTGCTTCCATTTGCCAAATTCTAGTTTTTAAGGAATTATTTTATTCAGTCAACTTTTTTTTTATCCCATTTTTCATTTGACTAATTCTGTTTTTAAGGTGTTATTTTCTTTAATACATTTTTGTATCTCTTTTAAGAAGCTGTTAATTCACTCTTCATAACTTTCTTGAATCACTCTCATTTCTTTTCCCAACTGTTTTCTCTACCAATCATCTCTTTTACTAACTCTTCTGGGAATTCTTGTTGGTCTTTTTTCAAATTAGCACTTTTCTTTAAAACTTTGTCTAATGCTGTTTTCAAAATATTGTCTTCTGAGTTTATATGTTGGTCTTTCCTGATACTATAATAGCTTTTCATGGTCAAGTTCTTTTTATTGTTTTTGATGTTGTTGTTTGCTCCTTTTCCAGCCTATTTCTTCACTTTGAAGTTTATGTTAACATTGGGCTCTACTTACCTGGAGGTGGGGAAGCTCTGACTGAAGTGTCCATATTTTTTTGTGCTGCTATTTTAAGAACTAGTTCTAGGAGAGTGCAAGTTTTCAGTGCTATCAAAGTGGTGTGATCTGGGAAGAGATGTGGTCCCTGTTCTCCTGGTCTGTGATCTGGTCTTTACCCAGGAAGGGTCCTTGCTTCTTCAGAGGCACACACATTAGTACTCTCCATCCTGAAACTGTGACCCAGAGCTACTTATAGGCAATAGAGTTATCAATCAGTGTCAGCTGCAACCAGGGCCAGCAAAGGGTCCCCTGAAATTTCTTTCTGAGCAGTTTCCCTACTCCACCTGTTTCTCATCTGAGAGATCCCAAAGCTGCTGCTGCTGCTGCTTCCATCACCACCTCTACTGTTACCTCCAAGATCCATTACTGGTGGTCCTACTGCACTCTGGTCCAGCTATCACCCTGCTGTCACAGAACTCTCCTGCTGACCTCCTAATACTGGAAAAATATCTTACTATGACATTTTGTTGGCTCTGTCACTCCAAAATTTGGTTTGAGGAGTTATTTTAAAGTTGTTTGAAAGGGAATGTCCGAAGGGTTCAGCTGGTTTGCTGCCTGTACTCTGCCCTCTAACAGATAGGCTTTTTCAAGGGTTGTGAATTAATATGATGAGAATGGGAGGTTTAAGGTTTAAGGACATATTCTGGGTTAGTAGTTATTCAATGATTAAGATTAGACATGAATAGTAATACCAAGAATGCTAGATTTAACATATATGTTCTCTAAATTTTCAAAGCAGACATATTATTCCATTTGATCTAACTTGATCCTTATGGAAATAGGTACTATTATTAGCCTCATTTTAAATATGAGGATACTGTGACATCTAGAGCATAAGTGGTTTGCTCAGGATCTGAGCTATTACTGGATTCCAGTCTTCCTGACTCCAGGTCCAGTGCTTTATCAGTTTAATTCAGAAGGGAGGATTATGGACTAGGAGAATGGGGAGAGGTCAAAGGATCAAAGAACATGAAGAGGGTGAAGAGTATATGTAATACAACTGAGTGGCTGAGAGGTAGAAGGAATGAGTGGTACACAAAGAACAGAATTTTGAAATAATGAATCTTGAAGGTGATACATTATCATTAGATGGTGAAATCAATAGTGTTGATATATTTTGATGTGGAAATGAACTGTGATGACCCTATGGCCATTAGAGTAAAAGATCAACAAGGAATTTCTGATTTGGTCATTCATCAGTATCAATATTTAAGTTGATATGAATGATGCTAGTCAAGTAGATAGAAAAAAAAGAAAGCATGTACTAAGGCCTGGAATGGTTGAGGAAGTTAGGACAGTGACCTGGATGGTATATGACAGCCATGAGATTTGAGAGAGTAATAAAAATGAAAAACATGAATTTTGAAGGAGGAAAAGTGGTAGAGTTACTATATTAGAGGAAGAGTCTGGAAATAGTGTTATTGAGCAAGGAGAATGGTATACCTTTTGCTTGGCTCTATAAGTCTGGGGGCATGAAAGTAGATTTGCCATTCAGGACCTGGATTCAAATCTCACAAGTGACTGCCTACATGATGTGGGACAAGCTATTTAATTCCTTGGGCCTCAATTGTTTTCTCAATTGCAAGACAAAGAGATTGCCTTAGAAGGCCAATGTTGTCCCCACCAGCTCCAGTTTCATGATTCTGACATCTATGATCCCATGGTCTTCAGTTTTCACAAGCAGAAAACAGGTAGCTATATAATGAACTCTGGTCTAGTCCTCAGCAAAAACAAAAAGTTTACTAAATTTTCTTGCTATCCTTGTACTGGTCTCTCAAGTTTTATTTTTTAAAATCTGTTGTGCTCTCTACCCCACCTTGCATTTTCAAGTATGCACTCTTATGTCCCCTCTCCTTCCATATAAAACCTCTCTAGTAAGAATTTAATATCAGTCCCTTATAATTATAGTCCTGTACATTGTATGCATTTAGGTCAATTTGTTTCCTTTCTCGGGGGTACTTACACTTGAAGCCATATCTTTAAAAGAGGATTCTTATCCTGCGGTCCATGAACTTTTAATATTTGTTGACTGGGTTTCAGTATAATTGGTCTCCTTTGTAATCCCATATATTTTATTTTATACATTGTAATATATTATTCTGAGGACTCAATAGGCTTTATTAATCTTCCAAAGAGTGGCACAAAAAGGGTTAAGAACTGCTGCTTTATATTTTTTGTTCCCCATGAAAGGAATCATGTTGGAGGGGGAGGGCAAAGTCACAGGAAGGCAAGAAGAAATGAAGGTAAATAGGGTTTCCTCAATGCACCTGAGATCACCCTATGTAAATAATCACCTCCTCTCCTTACACTCTAGGTCAGTCTTGGAATTAGCATCTGCCCCAGAGAGCCACCTCCCTTTCCCTGGAAGAGCACTCCTACCTGGTTTTCTTTGATTAAATGGAAACCAGTCACTTAGACAAGGCCCCAGATATTTATCACATAGATATCTGTCTAGTCATTTCTCCTTGACTTGAAATTGCAAATATTATTTTAAAAAAAAGTTTGTTTTTTAATATATTTGTCTATTAAACACATTGCTATTTGATGTGGCACAATATCCTAGTCTATAAAGAGGTGTTTTTTTTTAGATCTTGTTAGATGATTATCATTCAGCATATTACCTATCCCTCCTTATTTTGAGGAATATTGATAAGGAAACAATCTTTGTCTTCATGGGAATCTTGAATAAAAATATTAATCAGCATAATCAGATCAAGGTATCCATGCATCATCCCACTAGAGAATTACGCTGAAGTTGACATTGAACCATGATCATTATTACTTACAGCCATCCATTCAATGATTTCTGAATCTACCTGACTATAAATTAAGGGAAGTCCATAGTTAACCATTTTGCCAAGCATCCCTCCAAAAATAATATCATGTGGATGTATGTGTATTCTTATATATATATATACATGTATACACAAAACATTATATATTATATATGCACACATATAAACACACACATAAATATACACCATGAATGTCATCTACTCATACACATTATTTATTAGATATATACACACATGTTTGTAACATAATATGCATATACATATGTTAATATGTGTATATATGCATGGATACATATATGCATATGTAGTTATATGTAGTAAAGTTCTATACAAGGCTTGTGAACACAGAACTACACACCCCAATCATCAGTCCTTGCCCTAAGTAATAAAATAGTCTCAAAGACTAATGCACGACCCTCAGTATTAAGTTCACTTTTGTTTTCCTATTATTTTAGTACACTTAATGGTCTACTATCTAAATCTTGACTTCTGAATCCACATAGCACTTTTCTGACTTCCTAATGTTGATATCCATGATTTGTTTCTTAGTATGGTAGCCAGAGACTCTCTGACCTGGGTTTTGACTTCCTGCCTTCTAGGCCTTTGACTGAATTCTTACCAGTGAAAAAGAATAAACTCTGTTGTACTACTTGATTTGCAAATCAAAAACAAATTTAAGGGGGAGGGAGGTCTGCCTATAGGGCAGACTCTACACTATCAGAAACAGATTAGTTTCTGTAGCCTAAAGATTGACTCAGTGGCAATAAAGTAGTTTATCTCTTTCCCAAGTCCACAAATCCCCTTTTCCTAAGGTCAAATTTCCTAATATTTGCAACTTGATAGAAATTTTTACCTTTTAGAAAATAATTTACCTGACATTTTCCACAGAATTGCTGTCATAAATATTTATTAATGATTATTAATATCTTTATTTACAGCAACTAAATTGCTTTATAACACCTTCAGGGTGAGAAGATATACTTCAGATCATAAAAGCTATTCATAGATAAATGGCACATGGCTGGGTGCCCTACCATTGCTTCTCTTCCTAGGCTTTGTTTATTATATTTTCCCAGCAGAAAATCTCAGGACTTTTGCTGAACTTTTCTCTCTCCATATCTAGGCTAGCAAATATTTCAAAGCTGAATGGGGAGAGACATGAATAAGAGCATTAAACAGATGCTGTGCCCTCAATCTGAAAGAAATGGACATTTTGAACTGTAAATATTAATTGGACAAAACAGCAGTCAGGCAGCTTTCCTAAACTGGAAAATCTACAGTAACAAAATATGTTGTGGATGACAATAAATAAGTTTCTGTAGAAGACATCCTAGGGAAATAAAAACAGTACACTTGAATATGCATAAATAGAGTTGCTACTTGTAAGAACAAGTAGACACTCTGGTTTCACAAAATGCTCTCAGAAAGGGATTATATCATAGGGCCATTTCCTTTCACAACCTTATATAGTTTGAGAACCAGAGAAGACAAAGATCTTATTGCATTTTAATTTTGTTTTAAGCCCAGAAAACCAAACAAAATAAAACAAAACAAAACTTTATTTTTATAAGTGTCAGGGGAAAACATTTCAACGTGGTCTCAGTGTAAATGAGCGCTGCCAAATAAAACTAATGTGCCTAAATTTGGGTAATTTCTTACACACACACACACATATGTATATACATATATATGTATGTATGTATGTGCATGTATGCATATCATCTCTAGCTATGATCATTTTTGTCCACACTTCTTCAGAATACTGAAGTGAACCTTGTTCGCTTAGGGCAGTGGTGGGTTTAGGGGTCATTGATGACCTTTTTCAAAGGTAGAAAAAATAGACAAAATTCACTCCTTTAGGTATGAGCTGCTTAAATTGGTACTCATCCAAGAAAATTACAAAACTATGTTAATTGCCTCACTTACATATTTATGCTACATAATCTTAAATGGGCCCTCACTGTAGCAAGGAAATGCTTCCATCCCTCCCTCATTGATTCCGGTTCTTTATTCTACTCTGATCAGTGCCTATTTCAAACTTCGTCTCTCCTTAAGCTTTACATGCCAACGCATCTCACCACCCCCTGTGCTGAGGACCTTGCTTCATATATGTCAATATACTTTATTGAAAAAAAAATGAAGTTATTTTCCAAGAACTCCTTCTTCCCTCGTCTTCACTGTATATCACTCAGATATCTATGAATATGAGTATCTATCTATATCCTCCTTCACTCCAGTGTTGCATGAA